>QJSC01028184.1:208302-303319 GCA_003697955.1 Calidris pygmaea | reverse complement strand
GTCTGGAAAACACTGTGTTACTACCCAGGATTCTCTACACCCAACTGGAGGTCTCCCTCGGGAGCTGTGGGTGAGCGGGTGGTTTCTCTGCTGCCCACGTCTGGGATAAGTAGAAAGAAACGGTTATAGTTTTGCTCCGTTCTGAAATGCAGTGCCCGGGATCCTGCAGTGCAGCAATACTGGTGTCAGCAAGCTCTTCCCCATCCCACTGGAACGGCTGCATCAACGAAAAGGGAACACATCGACCTGCAGAGGGAATCGCTGCTCTCTGGGGCTTCTGTGTCTGCATAGAGATTACTGCAAGAGGCAGAGAAAAGAGAGTCAACGCCCAAGCACCCGCCCTGTGATCGGGTCTGAGCCCAGCCAACTCCCCGCGATCAAAACAAGCGTGAAGAAACGACAACACGACCGGAGAACCTCAGCTCCCCGAAGCTTTCACTGCACCAAAGGGTTCGGAACAAGCCACAGCCCTTGCTGAGCAGCCCGGGTCTCTGCCAGCGCAGGAGATCTCGCCCGCTGCTGCAGAGCTGATCCCAGCTTCAGCAGGGCTCTGCCGCAGCCATGCAGGAGCCCCCGTGCTGCGCAGAGGCCACAGCGGCCCCCTCGGCAAGCTGACCTTGCGGAGGGAGAGCAAGCTCCAACCTCGACCCACCGGGCACCCGGCACACGTTTCTTGTACACTTACTGTATCGCTCTCCTCATCGGAGACAGAGTGGAGCTGAGCGCTATAGTGGAGCGGGGAGTAAACCCAACTCCTCTCGTCTGTCGGCTGCCAGAGTGGCCAGAGACGGCGGGGAGAATGCAAGGAGAGCAGCAGCAGAGCAGGGAGCAAAGGAGAGAAGAGGAAAAAAAAAAAAAAAAATAAAAGGAGAAAATAAAAAGAGTAGGAAACAATACAGTAAGAACAGCTGTCCACCTGGAGGGAGAGAACTGAGCTCAGTGCCAGCTGGCAGCAGAGGAGCCTTCCTCATCCTCAGTTACACACCTGCTCCCTACCAGTGCGGACACGGCACAGCCCGCCAGCAGCTGACACTGGACCCTGCTCCAGCTGCAGTGGGGATGGCACAACCTCTGCTCTCGTAGGAACAGATTTTTAGAGCTTTGGAGATGCCAGGAAAACCTCATCTCGCTGCCACAGCATCACCCCCGCTCCGGAGCAACCCAGAGACCTGGGAAATGACTTACCTAAGGGCAGTGACAGAGCTCTCGGTTCCTGGTACCCACTCCCAGCTCTCAACCTCCTGTTCCCCGAGCCCTGGGCGTGCTACAAGCTGGCACCTCTGGTGTCCAGGAGGGCTTTTACAGTGGTACCTGATCTGGTTTGCTGTGCCTTCCCCCTTCCCTGCAGGCCAAGCAAGGTGGCAATGGGTGGGTTACGACCATGGTGGATGGTGGTGACAGAAAGGAAAATTATCGCTGAGAGTCTTGGAGACAGTGGGGTGACGGGAACAAATACAACAAAGGAGGCAAAACACAACTGGATCTTGGAAAGAAGGAGGGGGAAGGGGATGTGTGGTCAGAGAGCTGGTTGTCAGAGCACTGGGCATTGGTGTGACAAAACAAGCTTCTGCTGCCGCCTCAGCAGAGAGAAGCCCAGGCAGATTCAAGTGCTTCCAGTGCTCCCAGAGGGGACCCACTTCCACTGCAAACGGGCTCTTTTAGCTCCAGAGGGGCTCCCAGAGAGAGGCAACTGCCCCCTTTGACTGAGCCTGAGCTTTGCAAAGGAAAAGAAATGGAACTGGGTACTTGGGAAGAAGCCTGAGGCGGGGTTCCCAGGCCGGGAACCAAGTGTATGATGTACAAGAAACTACAAGAAGCCAGAGGAGCTTTGAAGCACTGGGTTCCACGTGCTGAACCCCATCAATAACTGCAGCTACATTAGCAGAGACCACTGGGAGGGAGGGAAGAGAAACCCGTGCCTGGAGCTTCTTATGGGGCTCAGCTAGAGGTGCAGGAAAGCTCAACACTGCATAAAGTCTGCCCCACATCCTGTTTTTCATCCGTCCAGATTGAAGCACATGCTCCAGCCGGCCTCTTTCAGAGCCTTTTAGGAGCTCAGACACATGCAGGGAGCTGAAAACCCAGCGGGGAGATAAAGGAGCATCCGGTGCTTGGTATTAACCCTCCCACTGCTGGGGCAGCCAAACTCAGCCAAGGGGCAGGAGGAGCTGCCGTGAGGAGTTGCCCGTTTGCTTTCCTCATGCCAAGCCTGGAGCACGTTACTGCCCCTGCTCCCCACACACTCTGCCCGATACCCCCTCCACTGCTCCCCCGGTACCAAACTGGCAGGCGCTGGGAGGACCACGCTGTACAAATGCTGTGCCAAAGCTCTGCCAGCTCTGCCGTTACCCTCTGAGGACATCAGCTCTCCCAAAGATGCTGAAACCCAGAGCAGTCTGAGCTTTGGATTCAGTCCCTAAATGCTCCACTACCTCCCTCACTGCCCAGAGAATCACAGAATCACATGGGGTTGGAAGGGACCTCTGGAGATCATCTCCTCCAACCCCCTGCCAGAGCGGGTCCACCCACAGCAGGTCCCACAGGAACGTGTCCAGGTGGGTTCTGAATGTCTCCAGAGATGGAGACTCCACCACTTCTCTGGGCAGCCTCTTCCAGGGCTCTGCCACCCTCACAGGAAAGAAGTTCCTCCTCATGTTTAGATGGAACTTCTTATGTTCAAGTTTGTGCCCATTTGCCCCAGCAGAAAACCTGCAGTGAGGAGGGAGCACATCAGTGATGCTGCGAAGGGCTGGAGAGCAGAAACCATCCCCAACCCAGCAGCACCTTTACGAGCTGCTCACCATCCCAGCCACCAGAAAGATGACCACCTGACTTTTTAGCAGCTTCAAAACATCATAATGGTCTCTCTGGATCCCCATCTGGCTTCCTGGGCCAAGGGAGCTGAGTCTAACATGCCCTACAAAGGCGTGTAGGTCTGGTGCTTGCAAGCCTGTCCCAAGCGCTGGGTGACACTGCAGCCTCCCCACCCCCCCATGGCAGGAGCTGGTGTCCCCAGCCTGCAGAAAAGCAGGGCAGAGCACATGTTTCTGCAAGATCCTACGGGGAGATCCCATTTGTGTGATTTTGATGTGCTTCCCTGGTTTCTGCTGGGCTGGTTCCACGTGGCCGCCCGATACCGAGCGGCAGCATCCCCAGAAACGGAGCGCCGGCCCCAGTGTTTCAAAGCTGAGCTCTGCTCCCCTACGTGCTGCTGCGTTCACTTACAATCCCAGAGGAATGCGAGGTGGTTCGGAGTCTGCGCTGGCGGGGAGAGTAAATCCAGTACCTCCCATCCGTGAACTGGATGGCCCCAGGGCAAGTGAAGTGAGAAAGGAAACAAGAGGAAAACAAACAAACAAACAAAAAAGGATGATGTGAAAGAGAGGATGAAAGAAAGAGAAAGCAAAAAAAACAGGGGTTGGGCAACTCCAGGCCTGAAAGGGTCAGCGGGCAGGAAAGCTGTGCGTGGGAAGAGCAGTGCCCATGCCCTGCCAGACTCCACACTTGTATTCCCCTGTAGGTGAACAGGAGGATAAAGTGCTCTCCTTTCAGGAACAGACTCCCAAAGATCAGATCACAGTCCCCTGGGACAAATCACCCCCTGCACACAGCATCCCTCCACCAACCACCGCCCCTGGAGCACTCCTGCAGAGGCAGCCACGATCCGAGCCCCCTGCACTCTGCTGCAGCCTCAGTCGAGCTCCAGCTCAAGTGGTTTTCCAAGGACAATGCCCATGGGAACCCAAATCAGCTTTTCCCTTCATCCCAGCAGTGACAAACACTCCACGGCACACGACACACATTTAATGCAAGACTCAAGGACTTAGATGAAGTATGAAATGCTGATGAGCAGTCAGTCACGCTCTCTGTGAGCGCACACCGCACACAGATGGTTTCCTCCGGATAAAGAGGTGCCCCCTCAAGTTGGGGGGAACGCATGTGCCCAGGGACAGGGAGGAAGAGGAGCTGACCCTTGCTAGAAGACACTTGGCCCGTGGAGCAGGCAGTATCTGCAGGCAGCTTGCACACAGCTGCCATCCACAGGCAAAGAAAGAGCAGCCAGTGTTAGAGGGAGCTGTTTGCATTTCGAACAGCATGCACAAAAACCCAAACAGACGAGCTTTTAAAACGGAGCTGGTTCCTTCCACAGCTCCCACGAGCCTCAGAATGACTCGGCAAGGAGGGAGCAGCTCTGCAGCAGAGTCACGCAAGCACAGGCAAAGGCAAACGTTGCCATTTTTAGGTTGGCCTGAAGGAGCTCATCACAAGGGCTCAGCTCGTCTCTGTCGCCACGTCACTGACGGCAACGAGTCGGAGCTGGGCACCTCTTTCCATGAGAAGGTTCCAGCGCCCAGGGTGGAGGAGAGAGGTAATGGGTCAGACCCTCAGCTCTGCTCTGGGAATCCACTGGGCAGGTACATATCGCGAAACGCTCTTCTCTGATCTGCAGAAGCTGCTCAGGCATTGCGAGAGCTGATTGAGGAACACAGCGCCAGGCTCCACCGCACTCTGCTGCCAACCAGCAACCACCTCACTTACTCCCTGTCTCAGCACTAGATCTCCTCTGCGTCACCTAATGCATCTGCCTGCAGGGAAAGGAAAAGCCAGAGTTCACCAGAGCCCAGGCTCAGCCCCACCACAACCACCTCCCTTCTGGCTCTGGGCCACTGTGGCACGTTTGTGCCCAGGGAAGCAGCTGGGCTCTCTGGCTGAGGAAGGAAGAACCTCTCAGTTCCACCTGCATTCACCTTGGCTGGTCCCGGGAGGAACACGCTGGCCCAGATAAGCCCTTCAGCGCTCGCGGTTGGAAGTAGAGCAGCACACCTACGCTACATCCACAGCACAGGGCCACCCGTGTCAGCCCCACTAGATGCTGGTTTGAGTTCTCCAAGGGTTAATCCAGTTCCCTGCACTCAAAAACCCATCCAGCGTTAAGACATTGAGGTGCTCAACGCGAAGGTGGCATGGGGCAGACACTGCCCCACACCCCACTGCCCGAAACAGAGACTGTTAGAGCCTCATCCAGCCTTTCCCATCACACTCCTAATGGGCCAGGAGGAGAAGGGATCTTACAAAGTATATGTCTGTGACTGGCACATCATCTTCATCGGAGGCCTGGCTGGCTGGTTCGGAGGCCTGGCTGGCCGTCTCCACCTCTATCGTGGCTGTGGACGTTGCAATGGCACAGGCTGAAGAAGCCGCCTCTCTGGAGGGGGGAAGAAATAACAGAGTGTCATCACTGCGATCAGAAAAGGAGCGAACAAAACTCTATGATTTACTACAGAGGAGCTGAAGATGCTCTGCTGTCACACCCAGAAAGGTCAGCTCAGCTCAGCTTCACCGGGGGAGCACCCCTCTCTCCAGGTAAGCTGGTGCCCTACAAAGTCAGCCCCCAGCAGGAGTTGCCACAGACCAGATGACACTGGGCAGGCTCCGCAAAACTGTCGGAAGCTCCGAAACACTCACTCTTTGTCATCTTCTTTGGGAGCGACGATCTCAACGTCACACTTGGGCTCCAGCTCGACACTGATCTGCTGAAGCTCCTCCTCAACCCGCACCTCCTCGTGTGACCTGGAAACCGAAGAGAGAGGCCCAAAGGCTCAGTTGGGCACTAGTTAATGCAGAGTCCTCAATTTTAGCTCAAGCCTGAATCAGTCCTGAGTCGGGCTTCAGCTTCTTGCACCGCAGCCTTCCCAGGAGCGAGCTGTGCGGGTCTGTCCCGGCGTGGGGCTGTCAGGCACTCGCGGCACCGAGCTCCCAGCACAGCCCCAGCTGCTGATTTCGGCTCGGAAGAGCCGTCAGACCTCCCAGGACTGAGGATTTGGATGACCAGAACTCCCAGGCAAAAGAGTCAGTCCTGTCAGATTGCAGTGCTCAAGACTAACGAGGCAGGAAAAGAGGACAAGAGGAAAGGGATTAATTAGCCAGGGCCACAGAAGAGACGGGAAGTGTCAAACGGAGTATGGGAGGAGAACTGGCCTCTGGGGAAAACCTGCGTCCAGAGTCAGCTCGGAATCATCTATCAATTGCACAAGGGCCAAAGCCTCCAACCTCTTCCGAGAGTCCCAGAGCACCAAAGCAGCTCAGGCGTGCTCCAGGGTTAACGTCGGATTTATCCGCGCGCTCAGGAGCTGTTTGTGATGCTCTTCAATTTAATACCTCACGCTATTAAGGTAATTGCTTGTGCTGGCGGGGCTGGCTCCGTCGCCCTCATGGGACGGAGGAGCGGACGCTTGCCAAGTCCAGGGCACATCTCAGGAAGGGATGAGCTCCGTCGGCAGCACCGTCCTGCTCTGTCCCTGTCCCTGCCTGGAGCCAGCAGGCAGCTCTCCTGCCCAGCCCCGGGGATCTCGTTCTTCTCCTCACAGTGGGGCGGATCTCAGAAACCAGGAGGGAATTCCCCAGCAGATTAAAATAATCAGAGGTGTGACACGTTTTTGAGCAAATTGGATAAGGTCTTTTTCACTTCAGCTCAGGAATGTGAAGTCATGCTTTAATAACTTTGTTCTGGCACTGGCTTTCACCAGGGGATCACAGAGCGCTCTACAAACACACAGGTCCCTGCTCTCCTGGAAGGGCCACACTGAGACACCAGCACCAGGAATGGAGAAAACGGGCAAAAAATAGCAAAGGCAGCCACACCTGTGTGGGGTGGTTGTAGCTGTGGCAGATCTGGGCCAGACAGATGTACTTCTGACCAAGTCGCTAAGCTCCCCGCGTGGTCCAGGGACAGTCACTGCGATCCTCCTGACCTATTTCTGGATGAAATCACATCCCACAGCAGCTCCCTCCGTTAGGCACCGAGGGAGTAACTCGGGTGAAGTCACTGCATTTTGCCAAATGGGTCCCACCACTGCTGCCTGAGATTAAGTCTCCAATTTTGAGCAATTTCACACGTGGGTGAAGGGCTTCACAGGTGCCTGACACTTCAACAAGTGCTGCAAATCAGCAGCAAGTAGGTCCTTGCCCTCCAGTGAGAGGAATTTGCCACAATTCAGTGACATGCAGCATCCAGAGGTATTTTCATTAAGAAATACCATGGAAAGGGATTTTTTCCACCGTGTCTGTGCTCTGAAGCTCAGCAAATCACTAGACACTAGAAATGAGGGGAGATGTAAGACTGTAAGATGATGCAAACCCTCATCTGCCAAAGTCATAGAATCACAGAATGGTTAGAGTTGGAAGGGACCTTAAAGATCATCGAGTTCCAACCCTCCTGCCCTGGGCAGGGACACCTCCCACCAGACCGGGTTGCTCAAAGCCCCATCCAGCCTGGCCTTGAACACCTCCAGGGATGGGGCAGCCACGACCTCCCTGGGCAACCTGTTCCAGTGCCTCACCACCCTCACAGGAAAGAATTTCTTTCTGGTATCTAATCTAAATTTTCCCTCTTCCAATTTATAACCATTACCCCTTGTCCTGTCACTGCACTTCCTGACAAAGAGTCCCTCCCCAGCTCTCCTGTAGCTCCCTTCAGATATTGGAAGGGGCTCTAAGGTCTCCCCGGAGCCTTCTCTTCTCCAGGCTGAAAAATCTCAGCTTTCTCAGTCTTCATAGGAGAGGTGCTCCATCCCTCTGATCCTCTTTGTGGCCTCCTCTGGCTCCCTGTGAAGCACCAAACGCCGACGGCAGGGAGGGCAGACATCAGCTTGTCCAGCAGCTCCTCTGGCTACAGCGTATCCCACGACTGAGTCTCTGATGTGCATGTCAAAGTCTGTGCCTACAACACTTACAAGACATCCCGGAAAGCTAGGGCAGAGTCAGCAGCGAACGCGGGGTCCTTTACGCAGGTCCCGCCGACACAGGCAATGGGGTCATTTTTACCGGTGCAAAGATACGCAAGATAATTATATGACGTGAGCCTCTAAATCCAGACATCCCTATGCAGTAGGGGATTTTTGTCCTACCTTGCCCTTGGCTCTGAGCCACCTATCACCACAGGAGGGAAAAAAAAAACCCACCTCAAAATACCTAAGGTACTTCTCTGGGGTCACAAAGTCAAAGCCCTTCCCCACACTCACACCCATGGCACCCAGGCAGCAGGGACATGCAGAGGAGGAACATTCCTGCTGTTAAGGGTCATTTGCCCAGAGGGTGACGTAAATGACCTTCCTTGATTCTGGTTGGGTGGGTAAATTTGGACAACTCTGTCCTTTATAGACTTTCTGGGCCTTTTCCCATCAAATAATGGGGGTAAATATTTAAGATTCCTTGCAAAGCACTGAGAGATCTGCTTGTAAGTAAAATTCTGTGTAAGGAACGGGGATCATTTGCTTGCGAGCAGCAGCTCATCATCCTGCAAAGGACCACGCCACAAACATGAGGTCTCTTGTGCAGCAGCACAAGAGGAGATGAGACACTCTTCTCACCTGCCATCCTGCCCTGAGGAGTGTGTGCGCCTCCTGTGGAAAGAAACCAGAATAATAGAGTTTGAAGAGCAATTTGAGACAGAAATCCTACATTGCCCCCAAATCTAACTCCCCACCCCATGAGGGAGATGTTCTACTTAAGAGCTGACACTTCTCCCAGCAATAATTAATCCCATCAAAGCTGCGTCTGCTTGCTCCCAGGAGAGATTTAATTAAAATCGGTCATTAGCATTCCAGAGCATAGGGCTGCCTGACCGAGATCTGCGGCACAGAGAGGAAGGGCAGCCGCCTGACGCCAGCGGGAGCAGGGGACGAAGCTGTCCTCACCTGTACCGGGGCTGCTCAGAGGTCTCCGAAGGGGATCGCTCGGGAACAGAGAGAGATGTTGAAGAGAGCGTCGTGGCTATGGAGGCCGTGGTAGCTTCTTCAAAGGAAGGAGGTGTGCAGGGCAGCAGGTCTGGCCGGCCTGCGGCCCGGAGCGGAGGGCAGGAGAATGCAGGAAGAAAGAGATGAGTAGGTCAAACACCAACACCTCAACGACACCAGCCCCGTGCGAGGCTGTTCCACCATCAACCTGCACACTCCCACCGGGACCAGTCACTTAAAACCACAACCAGGCAAGATGTTGAGCTGGGTCCATGAAGCAGCAGCTTCTCCCCAGGCATCCTCTAGGGAGAGCCAGTAAGCACCATTTCCCCCAGGACAGACAGCCGCTGCGGGAAACGTAATGCCAATGAAGGCATCTCACTGGTAACCAAAGCTGGATTAAAGGCTTGGGTCGCCAGAGATAAATATCTGAGTGAATTAAGAGATGAATCGAGTGCTCACTGCTTTGCACGGGCAGAAATCTAACACCGAGGAGCCCTGAGTCCTTCACCACTCAGCCCAGACAGAAGCGATGGAAGGGCAGCCCGGAACCAGGCCATTCGTCTTTTTTCAATAACAAGATCTTGCCCCTTAAAGCTCTCCAAACACTGTCACTCGAGTCCTGCAGTTCCCAGTGTATCCCCCCAGCCTTTTCTTTTTTTTTTTTAAGGGTGGAAAATTCAACTTTCTGATCGGTTTTGGGCTGTGACTGCTGGTGCCAGTTGGCAGCGGCTGCCTTGCAGCAGTGACGCAAGGGACCATTTTTACTGCAGAGCCACAGAGCCCTGCAAAGTGGGGATTCTGTCTTCTCTGACGCAGAGGCGTCGCTTCCCCAATCAACTAACGGTTGGTGCCGTGACAAAACGATAGGCTCTTACCTTCTCCCCTGTCCTGGTTAAGTTTAGCACCTGCAAAGCACAGCGAGACAAGCGATGAAGAGCTATCGCTCAAAGAACGCGTGGCTGGTGCACAGCGGGGAACTTGACGAGAACAGGGGAGGGTCCTAAGGGACTGCTAGGAAAGAGGGTGATCACACAGCCACCGGCCACCAAAAGAGACCATTACCTTCATCATCAAGCGTGGGGTAACTCCTGGCCGCACGGAGATCATACTGCGTTTCGTCCTTTTCGGAGGGGAGCTGACTGGCTGAAAACGCTGCTGTAGGACCAGCCGTCTTGACGGCGAGCAAGGCACTGCGCCCTTTCTTCGAGGGAGATGACTTCAGAGCTGGATGAGGAGAGCGAAAGAGAAGGTGAAATTACCACCACCACCACCAACTACTGTCACCCCAAAGGCACCTTTGCCTCCACAGGGAGATGCCTCTGCCCTCAGACACACACACACACACACACACACACGCTCTGCAAGGGCTGAGCCGCGTCACGCTGCAGGAGAGCTCCGGGTGGGAGCCTCAGCAGCTCGAAGCAAGCTGGGACAACACGAGGGCTTTGCAGTTCCTCAGCTTTACTCGGTATTACAGCAGAAAAGCCTGCTCAGACTTTGGCCCAGGAGCTCTCCGCGTGGACCGAAGGGGCAAGACGGAGATAAGGCTCTGCCTCTCCCACACCACAGGGGCAACAGCTCTTGGACGAGGTACTTACAGGAATTCTTTCGAAACACCGTGTTGGTCATGAATTTGAAGAACCTCTCTGCATAAAAGCTGGGTCTGTGTACTGACACCGTGTCCTACAAAGGCAAGAAGCAATTGTTTAATTTTAAAATTATCCCTCAAGGCAGAATTTCTCTAACAACCAATGCAGTCTGTTTTATTCCAACATTTAGCACTGATAGAGCCTTAAAATGGAAAGGCTTAACTGAAATGATCTGATTAATGCTATAAATAAGCCTGAAGCATTGCCTTTGATTTGATTGCATTTGATTATATTCTTGCTGTAATTTTATAATGGATTTTGGTGATTTTTATCCCTTTGTCGACTTCCTGGATTTTTCAAATATTGGCCTGATTACGTACATCAAATTTCTTCTGGCTTTGCTGGCTGACATTCAAAGCACACGTGGGTACCTTCGCGCAGGACACGGACATCAAAATTCAGCTGAGGGTCTCCATACATTTGAAACATTTTGTGCTTTTTGTTTAAAAATAAAACTGAAGCTGTCTCTGGATCTGAGATTTGACTGCGCTACCATGACTTGGCATCTACACATTTCCTTTGCCTTATTCTTTAAGGGAAGCCAGGATATGCAATGCTGGAAAGTAGTTTCCACACCCAAGGTTGCTCTTTCCTTAAACAGGCAGCTGGGCTGCTGCAGGAGAGGGGGCGGCAGGGAAGGACAGACAGGGGTTTATTAACCCATAACTCACTGGAGTGGGAACGCAGGCAGCCACCAAAGAGAGCAAACGCAGGACTCCGCCACGTACACAAGTGCCCGCGCCTCGTGCGTACTCACTGGGAGGAGGACACTGACAGATGGGAGCAGGGGAGGAAAGCTGGTACACGACAGCTAAACACGCGAGGAGGTGGAGTGAGCAAGAAAACCTGATTGGGAACAAGCGGCACTACACCGCTGTGGAGGCACGAGAGGCAAGAACTACTCCTTTCATCAGCTTCAGCTGTGCCAGTTCAGGCACTATAAATAGCAAGGTAATCAGCACCAACTAGCACAAACGAAGCCAAGGCAGGTAAATCCTGCCGAGGCCTGGACAATTCCTGCCTCCGTACGGGCACTCACCCCGTCATGGACAAGGGCCTTCCAGGTATGTTCCAGCTTCTTGATGAACCTAATTCCAGGGGAGAGAAAGAGACAGATTTAGGCAGGTACTCTGCCTTTTATGCCCCACACAGGAGATATCCCCGAGCTGCAAATGATCCCTCCTTCATCCCCAAGTGTAGCCAAGAGAGGCCAACTGAGCACAGCGGCATCTCTGCAGACGGGTCAGAGCTGCCTGGGAGCCCTACAGGGAAGGAGGAGCTGGGCTGGAAGAGGAGCAGAAAATCACCTGGAGATACGCTACCCATCTGAGGCACAGAGCCAGGAAACTTCTTTATGAGCAACTCATTATATCTCAGAAAAATGGTTCTGTGTCACCAGCTGTTCTAAGGACAGGATAAAAAATCCACAGCCCCCGATACGCATCAGCAGACAGCTTTAGGCAGCCTGCCCGCTCATCAGCAAACTCTTCAGGAGAGGAAAATCTTCCTGCTTTCATTCAGTATTAAAATAGATGTTAACACACTTAAAAGGACAGGCTGCAAAGTTACCTACCTGTATGACTGAAGGATATCTATGATTCCTACATGAAGCAGGAGACGCTCCCCTTTGCCGTTCACGGCTGGGATTCCTCCCATCCTGCAAGTGAAACAGAACCTCAGCAAGTGCAGCCCCAAAACAAGCGGCTGTAAAAAGCTCCGAGACCTGCAGAAGGACAGACAGCAGCACTGGAAAGGGGGCTCTTTGTGCACAGCCAGGGGAAGTCACCTCCTTAACCCCGGCCACCTTGCACAAGGTGTCCCTGGGGCTGCATCACCAAACACCAGCCATCAGGACAGGGACCACGTCCCATGGGACACCTCTGACCGCACCACATTGTTTTTTCTTAGCTACAGGACATTTTATTCCGGGGATAAGATTATCTATCAGGTCAGTGTGAGCCGTCTGCCTATCGGGGCAGCAAACCTTTAAGGCCGGGGGTATTTCCAGTCCCATCCACACTAATATCAGTGCAGCAACCACCAGCTCACAACAAAAGCACGCGGGTATCAGGCAGGCACTGCAATTAGCGATGCTACTTGAAAGAATGGAAACACCAAAGTATTATCCTGGCTCCAACATGACTCATCCTGGAGTCAACTGGAGCAGCTGGCTTCAGACAGCACCAAAGAGCAAACTTCCCCTGTTTGTTGGCAGCCTTGGTCCAGAGAGGCAGAGCCACAGTCACAAGAGCCACCTGCAGCCCAAGAGCCACCAAGGGCACGGGACAGGATTTGGGTAACCCCCCCCCAACCCACAGCTCCACCAGGTACTCCAGCACTGGGCTGCACTGCTGTTTCCCAACTGCACTGGGATGCCCTCAGGGTAATGCCAGGGATTCTGAAGATGGAGTGACAGAGAAGAGACTCCACGGGACAGGTTGATCCCTGCTTCCAGTCCAGTACGTGGATGCTGAGCTAGAACTGAGCTAGTTTCTCCTCCCCAGAGCATGGGTGGATGTTTAGAGGCTCTTACAGGAGCTGAGAACCTACAGACTGGCCTAAGGAGAGGGATCACCATGAGGCTGGAGTCTTACACAGATATTCCCCACCCCGGTTTCCCCCGTTCTCTCCACGCTGCTTTACTGGTACCACAACCCCTGGGAGAGACGCTCGCTCCGACACTTCAGATGGGTCCCCGTTGGGGATTTACTGCTCCAGCCTCCACCCTCCCAGCAGCGCGAGAGAACTGGGTTGTCACCTACGTGTCGTCTGTGTCTATGGACTCCCCCCGGGCGGCCCCCCCCTGGATGGACTCCATGGCCGTGGAGTAAAGTGCCTTCTGCCCCACGGGGCGCTTCTCATCCGACGTGCTGTGGGCTCCCTCGGACTGCCGCTCCCGTTCTTGCTGGTCTATGTTATGAACCCCAAGCAGGAGGCTGTAGTCCATGATTTTAAAACTTTCCAACACCTACAGGTTAGTATTGAGTTTAAGAACAAAGACAAAATATCAGGGCAGCAGCTGAAATCAAGCACAGATCCCAAAGCACGCGACAACCCGTCCACATTTCCGCTAACTCCTTCGCCAGAGCCTCAACATTTCTGAGCCAATAATCATCTCTGGACTTGATTTCATAGAGCTTGGCCATCCCACAATCAACCCAGAGGGCTGAAAGCTTGCAAATAACTGTTGTGCCACCTATCTCCTGCCCACTCTGTAGGAAAAAGGCATTTAGTCCCAACCACAAGTGGAATGGGCTTCCACAATTTCATGTGCCAGGCAAAGGAGTCCTAAGAGGCTGTCACGCCATGCAGCTCCACTGCTTTGCTCTCGGGGAACAGGGCAGTAGAAGGGATTTATCCTGCTTTGGGGTTAGCAGATTAGCAAAGGTCTCCCTCATTTGCTCTCCCTCATGCTGAAGAGCCACAGACCTTCATTAACCTGCTCCCCAGGATGCCCCCCTCCTTACCAGACAGTCTCGCTGCAATGTCTTCACCAACGCACTGAAGGTGTCTGCATCCAGCATGAGGCCCTCGGGCATGTCTTGTATGAAGTCTAGATCCTTGTACGTAGGGCTGGACTTTTCTTTTTCCTTCTTGGATGCCCGGCGTTTATAGGTTGAGCCTTTCAGGTCAAATTTCAGGTGCATTTTCACCACGCGAGGCAGAATGTTGTTCATCACGACCACGCGGATGTTTTTGCCCCCCGACTGCACGCAATAGAGTCCGTAAAATTTCGGCAGCAGCGTCCGTGGGTTCTGGTTCAGATTCTGCAGCAGGGTTGGAACAAAAGCACAGCGAAAGGTCATTTTGGCAGAAGACTCCTGCCGTGTTCAACACATGGCACGTTAGCAGGTCTGGGAGCAGTCAGACCAGGGGTTCTTCACCTAGAGATGTTCTGAACTTTACACGAGAGCTTACTGTACACTTTTGACAAACTCTTGCACTTCAGTGGCTTTAGGACCTGAAAATACCACTGTGCCTTCAATACAGGGAATGAGATGTTCAGCACTCTCTGGGCAAATAACCAAGTCCGGAAATTCCCTGCTTTCCCCATCAACAGCAGCTAAAAAAGGGAAACCAAACTGGAAGAGAAATAAACACAATAAGTGGGAACTTCAAGTTTAAAAATAACAGCTATCTCCATCTCTTCAGAAGTGTCAGAAATCAAGAGCCGTTCTCCAGCCCAGAATAAACCAGGGACATGGTATTTTTTAAACAAAACAACATCAATTTTCTGCTCCTTTTGCAGCGCTGCTTTATAAAACCCAGTTGGCCAGAGAGCAGGGCACGGATATCCTGATCTGCTATCGTGTCCTTTTTTTAGGCAGCGGTATTATTAGGAATGACATGACAGGCATGATTTGCTTGGTCAGCTTTGGGGAAATTTGGGAAGGAAACAGAACATCTCTGCACGCTACGAAAGAAAGGCCCAGAGCTGACAGATTCTCTGACAGGCGGCAGAAGCACGACTGTATTAAAATTTCATGCCCCTCCTCATCTCACCCGACTGGGCACACGAGTGCGCTCTTCAACACGGTGCAAGCTGAAAGCAGTGGAGCAGCAAGCCCCAGCACAAACAGCACTTGCCCAGTTTAAAGGGTGAAACTGCTCTGCTCCCTCCCCACTGCCTCCTCGGACACCAGGTGGGTTTCCCAAGAATAGCAGAAATCATAGAATCATAGAATTGTCTGGGTTGGAAGGGACCTTTCAGATCATCTAGTCCAACCATCAACCTAACTCTGATAAAAACCAACGCTAACCCATGTCTCTAAGCACTATGCCAACCTGTCTTTTAAATCCCTCCAGGGATGGTGCCTCAACCACTTCCCTGGGCAGCCCATTCCAAGGCTTCATAACCTTTTCCGTGTCAAAGTTTTTCCTAATATCCAATCTGAACCTCCCCTGGGGCAACTTGAGGCCATTTCCTCTTGTCCCATCGCTTGTGACTTGGGAGAAGAGACCAACTCCCACAGAAGGAAAGTTGCTGCCCATATCTCAGAGACAGCAAGGGCTTTCTGCATCGAGGCTGCATCAAAACGCCACCAGTGGGGTTTGCAGCAGGAACAGAAAAATCCCATGAGCTGCTTTTGGGGCTTTTTGTAGTCCCAAATAATAAAAATTTTGCAATATCAGCTACTGTTGGGATCTTCCTGTGGGAAAGTTTGGCTTTGGGGACAGTTCTTTTCCAGTTTTGACCTGAACTGGAACCACAGCTATATGGACAAGTTCTGAACTTGGGAAAACCACAGAAACTTGGAGTCAGTATAGCAGTTTTGATGATCTCTTGCTATGATGTCATCTTCTGTTGCCTTCCTAGCAAAAGACCATACCCTCCTCTTCACAAACAGCCTCTCCCCCGTCCTTTGTAATGGATGACTTTTAGAAACTTCATTCTATTTGGCACAGACCCATTTTTCCATCATTGTGGTTTTGTTATGGCGCGTAGCACCACAGTAACCCCCAAACACTGGAAGGGGACAACAAGTAGCACGTAACTCCACATCAGACAGGTGAGGTCAGTTTATCTCGTTAGGCTGATTGCCGGCCAGGACAACAGCGCAACTCCAGCCCCAGTCAAAATCCTCCACCTGATTTACGACGTACATTAGGCAAGAGGCAGCACTTTCCAAGAAAGCTCATCCTGTCCAGGAACTCGACTGTCACTTGCCAAAGAAGCGACTGGTGCTCAGTTACACACAGACACGCAAGACCCTGTCTCGCTTTGGCAAATTGAGACAAGTATTTTCATGAAATCAGCGTGTGATCACATACAACAAACCCCCTGCAACACGCACACCGGTGGGGCAGCGTTAACATCGTTTGCCGTCGCCTTCTCCTCAGCATCTCCACAGCAAACCAACCTCTGGATGGTTCTAACTGAGTTTCAGTGCCTTCATCTACAGAGCTGGACCCTTCGCCGCGGTTATGGGGGGAGACACCTCCTGCTTTACACACCAAAGCACTGTGTTTGGTTCTGATTTACTACTTGGCACCACCCACAAGTCCTCGGGGTCTCAATATATTGCCCTGCCAGAGCTGGGATTCAGGCAAGAGCCACCTGCAGCAGACTGGATGCGCCACCACAGGGCTCCTTAGCTTGAGACAGAACAACCAGCACCCGCCTTCGGAGCAGCTCCATCACACACCAGACACGGGGGATGCCCAGGGACAGCCGTGGCTTCCCCACAAAACCCAGGTGGCCGTGTCACGGCCGTCACCAGCCACACTCGAAGCCAGGCGGAGGCAGATACACAGTGCCCAGTGGAGATTGAACCACTGCTGGGAAACGGACACCCAGAAACACACATCTGGGAAGCCATTTTCAGGCCAGAACATTCCTACAAGCTATGGCACTATCACCTGCCTCAAGTTTACCCCCAGAGTTTGCAAATAATCAGCAGGATTTGTGCTTCTGGGCCTGGCTTTGTGACAGACTGTTGACGATGCCCCCGGCACAGGGTGGGCCACAAGAGACCCAGGTGGGGGACATGCCCCGTGTGATGCTTTGGATGGAAAAGCTGCCACCACAGACCCAAGTGGGGGCCCAGGTGCTGGGCGATACGCACCATGTAGTAGCCAGGAAGGAGCTTCTGTAGGAATTCAGCTTCCTTGTGCATCACAGTTTTTATGATGAATTCATCGTCGCTGGTGACGTAGAAGAGGGAGCCGCTGGCACCGGGGTTCGACAGCTCTATCAGAGGCTCGTTACATAACGAATACTGGGGAGGAAAAGATAAAAAAGATGATTATTTTTAGCCCCCACTCACTGCACGTTGAGCTCTACGGCCTTGAGGGCGATTCCCTGCATGCTCTCTCCCTGCGAGATTAAGGGGTAGCAAAGCTTAAGTGAGAACTATTTTAATTATAGGTTGGGTCTAAGCAGCAAAGCTGATGGACAATCACAAGTAGAGACTGAGATTACAGTTCAGAGCATCCCAACTGCTCAGAACCAAGCTAATAATCTGCTTTCAGTAACATCCAGGCTCCATAATGACATCTTCTATTTTCCCATGGTGCGTGTATCACATTTAGGTTTCTCTCAGCACGTTACCGCCAGCGCAGACGGAGAGATTGCATTTTAAGAGACATGACAGTCTGCTCGGGGTACCACGCACCACCGCGCCGGAGGGAACACGAGGCACCGGCTGTTCCCAGCCTCCTCTGGCCTCGTGCCCCTCTGTGACACGAGGATTTTTTACAGCCACATCTCACCCCCTCAGTCCTGCCAGAAACACAGGAAAAGGATTAGAGCCGGTGCCCAAACACTACGAGGGCTCAGCAAGGGGAACCGCAGCGAGAACTGAACTGGGAGGACACTTCTAGACATCAGGACGCAAAGAGCAGGTCCTCAAATGAGGAAAACAAACCCAAAAAAACAGCAGGAAAAAAAAAAAAAAAGGGAAGAAAGTGCAAGCACACACATGGCCTTTCCAGGCAGGTACCAGCCCCAAGGTGACCGCGCAGGTGGAGGGGGTTTGGGGCAGCACCACGTCGGAGCAGCCACAGCAGGAGGCACGATGGGGAGAGGGAGGTGGGGCAGGGGACATAATCAGAGCAATAAATTACATGCTCATCATTACGTACCGAAAACAGCTTTCAGCCCTGCACAGATTAATGATGCAAGACTTTATCAAGTTAATTATCTCATGCATAATTAAAGGCATTTGCTGCTGTGGCAGGCAAGAGAGAATCAGGGGAAGCAGAAGCAACAAATCAGAGCAGTGACCTTTGCGGGCTCTTTGCCTCACCCAAGTTTTGAGCCACTCATCAAATCAGCTGACAGTATCTCGGGTGGCACAGATGGGGACCGTGCTACTGTCAAACCATGCAATGCCATAGATTTTGTTTCTACTTGTAGGTGTTCAGCTGTGATTACCCCGATCTACAGCCGAACTCAGAAAAAAACGGCTATTGAAAAAGGGAGAGGACGTGTGCTCATTTGGATGTTTTCCCTTCCCCACAAATGTCCTTGTCTAATGAGCAGGACGTCACATGCATCTGAGGGACCAAATTCAACCCCAGCGCACTCCAAGCCCCAACAGCTTGTACTATTAAGTATTTAAAAAACAGCCTTTCCAGCTCTGAGGAGCTTTCTGAGCACAAGAACAAGCTGTATTTTATTCTGTCTTTGTAAGACGATTAAAATAACTACACTCGCATAGCTCTCGAGTGAGTACCCAAGGAAAAATTCCCATCTTTGTCCTCAGAGCCCCAGGGGACATTACAGGGTTGCACCCAGCAGAACACAACTCCTTTTGCTTGTAAACACAGTAAGTTATTGTCACCACAAGCGCAGAGGGAACCCCATCGTGGAGCTTACACAGCACACGCTGCATCAGCTCATTTCCCTTCCCCCCAGTGTAAGCCCCCGGCTACCTCTTAGCAAACAGAGGCTTGGGCTGAGTGGTGCTGGTCTTGCTGGGACCGGTACTGGATCTCCTCCAAAACTTAACAGAGTCCCTAAATCCACAGCCTGTTCCCGCTCCTTGCTGGGATCAGAACAATTCCTCAACATTTTTCTGTCACTTTTAGGCAGGAATCGCTGACAGCCTTGATTTAGGGACAGATTTCTTGTGTTCCATCTCAAATAACAGAGGAAAGACAGAGAAATCCAAAAATATATCCATACCAAATAATCATCTGGACGAATCCCAAAGAGTTCTCGGAAGTACCGGAAAGCCACTGGTGCGTAAGTCTTGAACCTGAAGTCAGCGTAATGGTGAGCCGGGGTGAGGTTACTGCCTTCGCTGCACGGAACAGACAGGACAGGAGCAGAGCCCCTGGGTTACCACCAGGTATCTACAGGCACATCGAGGCTCCTCTGTATTTATTGAGCCTTGCAAAATGTCATCTTAGGAACAACAACAAAATATCTGTCTTCTGTGGCAGGACAACAGGAAAAGAGATTTTCAATTATCTGCCAAAAACTGTTTCCCAATAACACGAGGAACCACCACTTGCCAAGCAGAACGTATTTACACAGAGAATATGGCTTTTATGAGCTTTGTTTATTCACGGAGCTGAGTTTCTTCCACCTGAAACATGGGATAATTTTGTGTGAAGAAATTCTAGGCGGACAGGTAGAAAGAAAAGCGCGTAGGAGGGCTAACAACCCCAAGTATACAGTGCTGCATCTTACATTTCCGTGCAAGCCAGTGTACTGCAGAACCTAACACTTCCCACTGTTATGTTTGTACGCAATCAATGCATATTTTAAATATTCAGAGCATCCAACTCTGTGATCTAAAGACAGATGGAAGCTCTCTTGAAAAATCAGTGAGAGGAAAAGAAATAACTCATCAGTTCATTTGGTTTCCCCCACCTCCTTTACCTTGGGAAAAAAATGCTCTCCACCACGTAGAAGTCCTGCATCAGGACATCTCTCTCTGGCTTGGAGCTCAGGTTGCCGACGGTATATCCAATCCCCAGCTGGATGGCCCCCTTCAGGGTGGATGAGGTGGTCTGGCAGAAAGAAGAGAGCAGTCAGTCCGCATTTCACAGCAGATTACGGCGATAACATTCCCTACAATACAACAGTGGTGTCTATGGCTTCTACGGGGTCGTTTTGGGCACTGCATTCTGCTAAACAAGTTCAACCAGCTGCCGCAGGGAGGGATTCAGGCTCCCAGAAGGTTTGCATGATTCTGCAGTACAAGGACGCTGCATAAAATGTGAACCAGCTCGGTCACCGTTACCGAACCGAGCCAGGAACACTCGGCTGCGCCAGGGCAAACCTCGGGCACCAACTCCTCTTCTCTGGCTGCCGCCCCCACGCAGCCGCCAGCCCCGTGCCACGGACACAGACCTTTTTGTAGGTGGTTTCACCAGATGCATCAACACTTCGATGACCGATCTTCTTCCCTTGGCCAGGCTGTCCTGGTCCCTGCAACGAAAGAGCGCGGCTAAAGCCCGGAGGGGAAGCTGGCCAAGCGGCACAGCCACACCACCGCGGGGATCTCTCCGCCACTGGAGAAAAATCTGCGGAGGGCAAAGAGGTGTAATTGGCACCGGGAAGCCTTCAACAAGGCTGTTTGCATTATACAGCACCCCTCAAGACAAGAGGGGTTAGAATATCCCACCACTCCATCCCACACCCTCAGCAGAGCCCTCGGCAAAGATGCCGAGCTCAGGAAAGAGCCGCTTCTTTCCCAGCTGCCAAGATTCCACGGCAGCTGCCTGACTGCGGTTTCTCATTGATTTAAAATAGTGATGAATTAAATCAAACAGCAAGAGAACTTTATTCTTAAAAATCCCATGCCCTCAGGTGTCGTACCGATATCTCGCGCTTCGCTGGAGAAGTAAGAGCCAGATAGCAGGGAGAACCCAACCCAACGCTGGCATTCCCAGGGAGATAATCCATGTAAGTGAGATCTCATTTGTTTACAATTGAAAGGACGAGCCCACACAGAGTGAACTGCAACTCCCGGCTCTTCCTGAAGCCTTGAAAAGAGTTTACAGAAGTGCTTCAGAGTGAGAACAAACCTATTCGACCCCATTTTCCTCCTCTTCTGCCTCTGAGCCTGCCTGGGCCTTTTTGTGCCAATGCAGGAGGGAGCAGATTGTATCCGTACCCTTTCCCAAGCCAACACAATCACGTTCTGTGGGTTCGATACAGCTCCTTTCGCAGCCCCGAGTGTGGGGTCTCTATTCTCTGCCACGGGGCAAAGCTTCCCCTCCTCCCCAGCTCCCCCGGAGCCCCCCCCCAGCGGCTAAAACTGCCCGTCAGCCCCCAGCCACATGTGGGGGCTCCTTACACCGAAGAAGAGCCGGGCTTTGGGTGTTCCTCCAGCAGCACGCAGGGAGATCCAAGGTCTTTTCCCCAGTGACAATATTCTCTCGCTCACCCTCAAGTGCCGCACAGACCCATCTCTCAGAACCGATGTCTGCAGCACACAATGTGTAATTTTGTTCAGACTACAGAAGTTCTTTGTGGTTTAGTTTTTAATCAAGAGCTTGCAGCTCCTTCTGCTCAAACCGCTTGTACTTCTGGTGCTAAGGAGCAGTCTGAGTTCTTAAAAAAAAAAAAAAAAATCTTATTTCCCACTCCATGTTAAACATTCAGCCCAGCCACGCCTGGTTGCGAGCACTCCTCCTCCAGCAGTTGTGACCAGCTCATCCTTTCCTCCCAGCTTCCAACCCACACGCTACACCTTGTCACCCACAAGCTCCAGCTGTACCATCCTGCCTCACCACGTGGCCCATCATCATCCTCTCAAAGCAATTCACAGCCATAGGTGCTGGTCAAGAGATTGCCATCATAGGACACACAGGAACAAAAGCCTCTTCCACGGTCCCTTGTCTACCCCTGACTGCGTTTCCGGGGCAAGAAAAAGTGGGGCTATTCGTGCATTGAACAAAGAATCAACTTTCACCAAAGTTGAGCTTCCTACTGGGCCCGTTTCTGGGGAGGCGAGAAAGAATCGAGTGTCACATCCCTGGCAATTTTATGGGAAGATTTTGCTATTCCTGTATACACACGCTCATCACCCCAGGTGAGTAATGGAAAGGGGGATGTCAGAAAATTAGATCAAACAAAACTCATTTGAACACGGTGCCCTAAACCGAGAGTGTGGGCTTCAGGGAACAGCTTTCAGGCACAGATCCTCCTACCAGATTCATTCCCTGCTGCCAACTGCGAAGAGTTTTGCTCCAGAAGGTAAGAGTGATTCAGCAACCTGCGACCTGCATTATGTGTGAGAGAATATCAGTCCCTTGAGATGTTCCCTTGTTTCAGGGCTTCACAAATCACAGCCTCCTCGCCTCACTCCCAGGGGCTGGTGAGACACAGCACAGAGTCCTGGAGGTGCCCGATACACAGATTCTCAATTTATCCCCTGCAGGTCCTGCTGTGGAAGAGGTGCCCCCGGCCACATACATATAGACATCATGGATCACTAAAATCAGCTAAAATTGGCCCCGTGGTGGGCATAATCCCTTCACATCCCCTCTGTGACGGTGGCGATGCCAACACAACAACTCCAATTTTCTTTCTTCCAAATAACAGATACCAAATTTTCAGTAATCTTAAATGTATTTTTAAATCCAGCTTTGCTCAGAAAAAAAAAAAAAAAAAAAAAAAAAAAGTTGGGCAGAAGTGTTTTCTAGAGCTCTGTGCTCTCATTTCTCAACACGGGATTTTCGAGGCCAGCTTTACACATCTCACCTCAGTGATGGCTGCCTTCTTCGGTGCCAGACCTGGGGAGAGAAGGGAAGAGCATCAGTAAGAAGTAGGGACATCAGGAGAAAAAAAAAAACACCCAAAACCCAACCCCCTGTGAAAATAGCCTAATATTTTGTTCTTTCAAGCAAGCGGGAAAGCCTTTAAAAGCAGCTGGTTCACTAGTGCTGGAGTCTGAAGTTAGAGGGGTCACCCAAACGATTTCATACTCAGAAGCCTAAAGATGTGCAGTTTTTCCCAGCACTAACGATTCCTAGAGGCTTCAGGGGAGAGAATTCTTGTAAATCCCTGCTCACCGTAAGTAATAGGTCCACACTACGCTAAAGAGTCAGTTACATACAGAAGCCCAGAGAGACTCTTAGGAAGCCGCTTTCCAGCCACTCAGAAGGCACTTGACAAACTATTTTGATAATTGAATCTATTTATAGAATCTGATGGCCAAATATATCGCAAAAATGAATGCATCATTTATCTCTGCCGCTGCCTTTGGAAGAAGCTGCCATGACTCCATTACGGGGAGAAACAAGGATTTTGCCTAAAGCTTGCAGACAGATAACCAGAGTTAGAAACACAGGTCCGAAGCCACCTTTCCCAGCACGAGCCCAGGTTGACAAGGAACGCCTTATTTTTTGGCAGCAATGAGGACAGGCTCCCCTGCGCCGGCCCCACGAGGTGTTTGCTGACTTGCTGTGGGACCACAAGCTCCAGCCCAGCTTCTGGAGAGCCACCACGAACAAGGCCCAAGAGCTGCTTAAGAAGAAGAGCTGCCCACCCCATCCCAGCAGCACAACGTCCCCTGCCGAGGTGGTCCCCCAGGCGCCTCGTCCCGCAGAGCCCAGGTGTAGGAGAAGACCCAAGGGATAGGTTTAAGGCCGTCCAGGTGGGATCTGCCGCTCCCTGCTCCTGTCTGAAGTGCTCCTACAAGCACAGATCCTTAAGCAACCCACATTTCTTTAGAAAGGGCTTAATTTCGCAAGACACCGTTGAGTGGAGCTTGAGTGTTTTGGCTGGGAAGAAGAAAAGGCTCTTCCAAGCCCTCAGCTTCTCCCTCTTTGAGGGCCACGGGTGGAATTGCGCAATCACCTGCCGGTGAGCAAATCCTCCGGCTCCAGAG
This sequence comes from Calidris pygmaea, assembly GCA_003697955.1. Taxonomy (NCBI): domain Eukaryota; kingdom Metazoa; phylum Chordata; class Aves; order Charadriiformes; family Scolopacidae; genus Calidris; species Calidris pygmaea. Next base: position 279,640 of record QJSC01028184.1, on the reverse strand, counting down.
GGATATCGACCCTCAAGCTGGGGTGGGTCCCTCTCTGGGGGAGCGGGGGACGTCCAGCCCTCCCGGCTGGAGAGGGGGTGAAGCCCCAGAGGATCCAGCCCAACACAAACTGCTGCTTCGGCATCTCCCCAGTTCGGTCAAGGAGGAACCGCAATGGTTTAACTGCAGCAACTGCTCAACCTCCCTCAGATACAAGCAGCGATGGATCAGGGCTCGTTTCAAAAGGAGCCTGAGCAAGAAGTTGGGCGTAACAGGAGTGCAATGCTCTGGGCACGACTCAGTTATATTTCAGGAAATATTTCGGACACTGGGAAGCAAAAAAAAACCAACAAACCCAACAAAATCTCTTTGGTGGTCACAGGGGAGATGAAATTGCTCTCCATCAGAAGTGCTGAGGTTCTCTCACTGTCCAATCTCAGCAAACTCGGTGCAAAACGGGTCTTGTCAATGCGGCATTTTGAACTGTCTGCAACGAAACCCCAGCCCCACAGCCTGACCCATGCTTGCAAAAACTGGAGTGGCCCATGGATTTCTGAGGAGGAGGAGACTGGAGCACTTCTATGAAGACAGGCTGAGAGTTGGGGGGGTTCAGCCTGGAGAAGAGAAGGCTCTGGGGAGACCTTGGAGCCCCTTCCAGTCCCTCAAGGGGCTCCAGGAGAGATGGGGAGGGACTCTGGATGAGGGAGGGGAGCCCTAGAAGGAGGGGGAAGGGTTGGACCCTGCAAGAGGGGAGATGGAGCTGAGCTGTGGGGAAGAACTTGTTTGGTGGGAGGGTGGTGAGAGCCTGGCCCAGGTTGGCCAGAGAAGCTGTGGCTGCCCCATCCCTGGAGGGGTTCAAGGGCAGGTTGGAGGGGGCTTGGAGCAACGTGGTGTGGTGGGAGGTGTCCCTGCCCAGGGCAGGGGGTGGCACTGGGTGGGGGGTTTAAGGTCCCTTCCCACCCAAACCAGTCTGTGATACTATGAAACCAGCTAATGGGAGGTGAGTGGAGCAGAAGCCCCTCACCAGCACAGAGCAGCTCCTCTCCATCACTCATCTGGGTTGAACCTCCCTCAGCCAAGGGACTGTCCCCCCAACCCCGGACATGAAACTTTGCCTCTCTTTGGAACCACCAGAGAACCACCACTAGATCAAACTCCACATCAGCTTTTGTGCTGAAAAATTACTTCTTTGGCCTAAGACAACACCATTTTATGATCGCTCAACAAAAAGCCCTGCGATGGCCAAGGGAGGAGGAGATACGGCACCGAGAGAGCATTTGGCTAACGAACTTTCAGGGCATGAGCTGGAGCAGCAACCCAAGACCACAGAGGAACCCAAACAGGCAACTGAACACTGGAAATGGCTGGGAACACAACACGGGCGATAACGCTCTCCCTGCCACGGCCGGGACTGCTCTCCTCCCGCACTAATCTCTTTTCTGCACTTTGTCACAGTTCCAGAGCAGGAGATTATCTTTAATTTTGTGATAATTACCACAAGCCGCTTTCGTTCCCTGCTTTTAAGTGTCTGCTGTTGTACACGTACCAAATGTGGAATCAACACCAACCGTCCGCGCGAAGGACGGGTACTGGGGCGAGGGATTGTGGTTTTCCAGGAGAAACGATGCTTCAGGTGGACGGGACCATCGCCGGCAGACACCCACCCAACCCCGCAAAAAAACCAACACAAAAAAATAAAAAGCCTTTAGAAATCAACTTGTCCAGGCAGAAAATTAAAAAAAAAATTAAAAAGTCTTCCCCTGGCTTCTCGGTGCGTGGCACTCGGCTGCGCTCATCTCAAACAAGCTGACAGATGGCCTTGCAAAAACTGATTTAACTCAAGCTTTGGGGGGTTTATAGAGCCACGGGAGACAGCACCGGGGGTTGCGGGGAACAGCAGCTCTGCTGTGGGAAGTTCCACCACTTAACAAGCTAATTGAAACGATTCTTATCGGATTTGGTGCAGCTTAGCGAGGGTGTGTGCAGAAACATGACGGGTGGCTCCGAAAGGGGAACCCCGGGACAGACCCCAGGTTGCTGCCCTGCCTCCCGCTCCTGCCGGGGTTTTGTAAAGCCGCTCGTGCACGCTTGACCTGCTGCCTTCAGCTCCTCTTCTCGTCTGCGCCCGGGTCTGAGCTGACCCCATCCCGATGCTCCAGCTCCTCCGCAGCCTCAAAAATGAACGCTTTGGTGGCAGCATTCAGCAGTCCTCATCTCTGATGTAACAGCTAGGTTTTTTCTTACGCCTCTCGATTCACAGCCACAACTGCCTCGTCCCTCCCCGCCACGACGCTGACGCCCCGCAGGACAGGGATGAATTTACTCCTGGAATTCCACCCATTTCCCGTGCAATGCAGAAAGGACTCTCAAGGTTTAGCTCTGCTGAGCCAGAGGAATATAAACCTACACACAGAAACACAGAATGATACGGGTTCAGAAGGGACCTCTGGAGATCATCTCCTCCAACCCCCTGCCAGAGCAGGGTCACCCAGAGCAGGTCCCACAGGAACGTGTCCAGGCGGGTTTGAATGTCTCCAGAGAAGGAGACTCCACCACCTCTCTGGGCAGTCTCTGCCAGGGCTCTGCCACCCTCAACAGGAAAGAAGTTCCTCCTCATGTTTAGGTGGAACTTCTTATATTCAAGTTTGTGCCCATTTCCTCTTGTCCTGTCACTGGGCACCACTGAAAAAGGACTGGCCCCATCCTCCTGACACCCACCCTTTAAGTATTTATAAGCATTGATCAGATCCCCCCTCAGCCTTCTCTTCTCCAGACTAAAAAGACCCAAGTCCCTCAGCCTCTCCTCATCAGAGAGATGCTCCAGGCCCCTCATCATCTTTGTAGCCTCTGCTGTCCCCTCTCCAGCAGTTCCCTGTCCTTCTGGAACTGGGGAGCCCAGAACTGGTCCCAGGGCTCCAGATGGGGCCTCCCCAGGGCAGAGTAAAGGGGGAGGATGACCTCCCTCAACCACGAGGGGAGAGAACCCCATTCTCCTCTTACACCATATACTACATCAACAAATTGGTGTACAGACCTTTTTTTGTCCCACAACCCCCATTTACACAGGCCTGACTGCTGGCTCCCAGTAAGCCCAGCCCAGCCCAGACTGGGAGGAGGCTCCCGCTCGCCCTCCTTGTGAAAAGGTCCGTCAGCCTCATCAGCGCAGGGTTGGGATCAGAGCAGCTCCCTCGCTTCTCCAGCCCACGGCCCCTCTAGATGCTGCCATCAGGGACATGCAAGCGATGACAGAAGTTAAGCAGTTAAAAAGAATAAAAATAAAACTCATCAACTCTTTGGGCCTAAAAGCAAACTCCATGAAAACCAGAAACTATTGCCCTTGCTGTCCACAACTTAGAATGAGTTGAAGTTAAAAACATGGCTTTCGAATTGCATTTACGTGCAGAGAATAAATTTTAAAATCTAATCAAGAGAAAAAAAAATAGTCACTCGGACCTCTCAAAACCAGCTGAAGCAAGTCAACCAGCAAAACCCCTTCTTTTAAACTCAGGAAGAGCCACGAGAGGCTTCTACCCACTGAAAAGCAACTTCTTAAGAAGTTTTACAAACATCCAGCAGAAGCCTCATTTAAGACCTAATAAAGAAGTCTTTGTAAGACAGATGTATACACACAGTATATGTAATTATAAATTGTAAGTATTTGATGCTTTATGATGCTTCGGAGAAGTCAAAACAAATGTTAGTAACTGGTAGATTTATCTGGACTCCTTTCTCCAATCCGAGATAGTGCAGCATCTTTAACAGCAGCTTCGCTTTATTCGAGTGTTGACCAGGAGCCACACGATGTGACCGCAACTAAAAATACAGCAGAATATAAACACCCCGTAAGCTCTTCAGCTGGAGGCTGGACCCACCTGACCCCTCCAAAAATGCTCAAGACCCGCTCGGGGCAGCAGCAATCGCAGTCAAACAGAGCCAGTTTCCAAAGCACAGTCCCCTCCAAAAGTGCTGGCCCAGCAGTTTATCTTTGTTATTGTTGGGGTGTTTTGGTTTTTTTTTTTAAATTTGTTCTTTGTTTTTAAGCCACTGAGCTGACAGCAGCCTTTGCAAAATTGACATCTAACACTAAACCAGCGCAAGCGGCTGGAAAGCTGCGAAATTCCGACGAGTCGCACACACACCGGAGGATGCCTGGATCTAATTTTCTACTTATTTGGTGGAGAACAAGATGACACAACGCACCCGAGCAATCCATTTTATAGAATGTGATCAACACCTATAAATACTTCAAGGGTGGGTGTCAGGACGATGAGGCCGGTCTTTTTTCAGTGGTGCCCAGTGACAGGACAAGAAGGAACGGGCACAAACTTGAATGTAAGAAGTTCCACCTAAACATGAGGAGGAACTTCTTTCCTGTGAGGGTGGCAGAGCCCTGGCAGAGGCTGCCCAGAGAGGTGGTGGAGTCTCCTTCTCTGGAGACATTCAAACCCGCCTGGACACGTTCCTGTGGGACCTGCTCTGGGTGGACCTGCTCTGGCAGGGGGTTGGAGGAGATGATCTCCAGAGGTCCCTTCCAACACATAGCATTCTGTGATTTGGACAACGAGAAGAGGTGAAAGCTGCAACCGGGATGCCCGGGTTTATTGGTCCATCAGAGCACTCTGAACACAGCCCCAGCTGGTCAATGCATTATGAGGAAAAGCATTAAGAAATAGGGTTCTAAGGGATGAGCTGTGAAAGTTAAAGGCAATACTCGTGTAGCAGATGTGCTACAGCTGAAATACGGGGAGAAAGGCTGGAAATGAAACGCATCCATCAAAAGAGACAGCTGTTGCTTCCTGTAAGGGACTGCGATAAAAAGAAATTAAAACTGGGGGGAGTAGAGGGGAAGGCAGTTCAGAGAAGATGCCAGAAAACAGGTCTCGGCTGAGAAGCAGCATCTGATGTGGTGCAGGGCAGCTGGGGCTTCCGAAGAACTGGTGCCAGAGGCTGGACATATTGAAAGGGAAAGGCAGGAAGAAACCAAAGGGGCTACAGGCTGCCCAGGGCAGTGGTGGAGTCACCATCCCTGGAGGGATTTAAAAGCTGGGCAGACATGGTGCTGAGGAACATGGGTCAGTGGTGGTTTGGGCAGGGTTGGGCTGATAGTTGGACTCAATGATCCAGAAGGTCCCTTCTGACCATACCGATTCTGTGATTCTATGATTCTCTGAAAGCTGGGGAGGGACTCTGGATGAGTGAGGGGAGCCCGAGGAGGAGGGGGAAGGGTTGGACCCTGCAAGAGGGGAGATGGAGCTGAGATGTGGGGAAGAACTTGTTCGGTGGGAGGGTGGTGAGAGCCTGGCCCAGGTTGCCCAGAGAAGCTGTGGCTGCCCCATCCCTGGAGGGGTTCAAGGGCAGGTTGGAGGGGGCTTGGAGCAACCTGGTGTGGTGGGAGGTGTCCCTGCCCAGGGCAGGGGGTGGCACTGGATGATCTTTAAGGCCCCTTCCAACCCAAACCATTCTGTGATTCTACGACTCTATAAACCTCTGTATCTCTTCTCTTCTCACACTGTGTGGCTCTGGCTCACAGTGGGCAGGACCCAGGGCAGAGAGAGGAGAGGACACAACTGGCAGCAGAAGCCAGACTCTCAGCAGCCTCCTGGAGATGGCAGCTATTAACAACCTGCCCTTCCCAGGCATCCAGGATGACCTACTTCTGATCATTAAACACGTTTTCTTCCCATAAAACACCACCTTTTCATTAGGGTGAGAAAATCAAGTAAGCCACAACACTAAGTAAGAAGTTTGGGGGTTCCCTCTCCCTCCTTAAATGCAGCATCTCTCAGAAGGAGCCGTCACTGACTGCCCCGCACCCCGGGCACAGGCAGCTGCTTCTGCCGTCGGAAAGCTCATACAAGTAATAAGGAAATAAAGCAATCTGAGATAAATTCTGCTTGTTATATAGAATCGCATATAGCTGTGATACCAAAATGTACCCATTTTTCACTGGAGCACTTGCTGACTGATTCTTTGGGATCATCTACACAAAACTTGGGCTGGTGGAACACAAACAGCCGAAACTCTCTCTCTCCCCCCTGGCTCTCCCCGGCCAGCCTGGTGCTCCGTGCCCAGTGCTCCGTGCCTGCTGCTCCATCCCTACGGACAGCACGGGAAGGGGGGGAGAGCCCCCGCGCCCCAGCAGCTCCCGGGTCCCCAGGAGACCTCGGTCACGATCCAAAGTCCAGCGGTTGTGTGCAGACAGACAGAAATGCTGGTGGCACTGGGCAACATCCAAAGGGGACTCCCAGGAGCAGCCAGAGAGAAGTAATCCCATTTAATCCCACCGTGGCCGCCCTGCTCTCCTGCCTGTCCCCGTTCCCCACTGTTTCAGCCTCGCCAGAGCCTCCTCTGCTTCTGGGAGGGAAGGAGACATTTGGAAACCGTGATCTGCTGCCCCTGCCCCTCTGTGCTGCACTGTTCCCATGCACTTCGTCTTGCTTATTTGAGCATAAACTCTTTAGGGAAAGGAACAGCATGGTTTGTACAAATTAAGGCAAAGAGCTTAATGCACCTGCCAGGTAGGACGGGGCCTGAGGGCACCGCTGTGACACGACGGCGGTGACACTGCTCTCTCCTGCCTTTCCAGCCCAGGCGGTTTCTGTCTCTCAGATCTTCAATGAGGTGAGACCAGGTGGGGGGCAGGAAGCCCCCCCCCAGCCTGAGCCCACACCCAGACCTGCCCCAGCCACCCCCCTCCATCCTCCAGGTTTCTGCTTGAGGGTTTTGACCCCCAGACCCCAGGGATGGAGCCACCGAAGCCCCGTGTCACACAGCCCAGCCAGGGCCCTGCCGAGCAGAGCATCCCGCTCCCGGAGCATCCCCACTGCCAGAGGCTGCCACACAGGGAGGGGTCTGCAGTAAAGGCACTCACCAGCCTTATTTTTTAGGCAGAAACTCTTTCTGCCTCAGAAATAAATGTGTTTATCCCAGCACGGGAGGCAGGGCAGAAGTTAACACGTTCCTCCCCCAGCCGCAGGTGCGGGACCGCATCCTGGGCGCAGCCACGCTGCTGAGCCAGGACATACCAGGCTAAAACGTTTCCTTGACAACTCACCAGAAAAGCGCTTACAGCACGGAAGCCCAATTACAGTGGGGAACGAGCAGGACAAGACCAGGGAAATGAAATTTAAAAAGAACTGATTTGTTTTCTTGCCTCGGATCAGCTGTGCGTAGGAAAAAAAAAAAAAGAAAAAAAAGAGGACAATTTCAGAGCGCCCAGCCCGAAGCGTGTGACACAGCCGAGAAAAAAGCAAACCAAAAATCTCATCAAGAGGAGCACACAATAGCTGTCACCCAGTGGCGGAAAAGGCTGCAGCCGTTGGGCTCCACGCTCAACTCTGTAATTACGCAATCCGGCGGGATGCTCAGGCGAACATCTGCTGGATGGGAAAGGTGCAGCCTTATCTGAACACAGTGTTCCTGCTCCCTTCCCCGCTGCCGGTCGCAGGAGGGTTGCGGGGAGGAACAACACACGCTCCCCAGCACGTCCCGGGCGGCTGAGCATCCCCTGGGCAGAGGTGAGACACTGCCAAGGTCAGGGACCCGGCAGCAGCGCTGGGGACGCCGGCCCCATCCTGGCCTCTGGCTTCTCTCTTTATTACAGCCTACAAGTCCAATTCCGTCTACCAGAATTCACAGCAAAGCTTGATTAGGATTAATTAGAGACAGCAAACATCGCAGCAGGAAGCATGACCTCCCCAGGACAGAGCCAGCTCCCCGCCCCTCCGACGACACCCAGGCACGGCGGCACCACGTTAAAACCACGATGCCAATTTAGAGCGAGGCCATAAAAGGCTGAAGGACTCTGAGGTCACCTTCCTCACAACCATCCAGAAGAGACAGAGCAACAGCCTAGTTGCCCCTTTACCTTTGCCCAGGGGCGGGATGAGGTTTGAGGGTCCCAACCCACCGACACCCACCACTGGAGCATCTCCTGGCTGCTGGGACAGCTGCAGTTCAGCAGTGAGACAACAGAGAACCTCCTGCTGCAAAAACATCAGGGACCTGAGCGTAGTGCATGACCCCAGGCAGCCCCTGGGACCCTTTTTGTGTGTTCAGATGGAGTTTTCAGCTGCCACGCGGCCCCAGAGAGCCGGTTCCTGACCCCGGGTCAGAGAAGCCCAAGGCAGCTTTGCGAAGCCTTGGTCCAGAACTCACTTCCCTCCTTTGTTTTCCGACCATCCCCAGCTCCCTGCCTGCAGCTGCTGCCTGGAAGTGGGATTTGGCACTTTGAACTCCTGCAGTGTCCCACCTCTGCGCAGGGAAAGGATGCTCAGCTGCATCCCCCGTTACGCTGTTCTCCAGGTGCCGCTAATTCAGGGGGGGGACACGAGCTGAGGTTACACAGGCCCCGCCGGAGCCAGAGCCGTTTTTCTGCCCCAAATACACGGGGTTTGCGCTGTGGCACAGCTCAGCGCTTCGGCTGCACCAGGCTTAACGTCAGAGCTCAGCAGCTCCCAGCCAGGCCAGGATTAGCGCTGCCGGAGGGTCTTCTCCACCATCCCACCTCCGTGAGCCCCCTTGAAGATGACTCAAGGATTGGAGCATCTCCCTTATGAAAAAACACTGAGAGACCGGGGACTCTTTAGCCTGGAGAAGAGAAGGCTGAGGGGAGACCTTATCAATGCTGACAAGTATCTCAAGGGTGGGTTGAAGGAGGAGGGAGCCAGACTCTTCTCAATGGTTCCCAGTGAGAGGATGAGGGGCAACGGGCACAAGTTGGAACATAAGAGGTTCCACTCAAATAGGAGAAAAAACTTCTTCACAGTGAGGGTGACAGAGCCCTGGAACAGGCTGCCCAGGGAGGGTGTGGAGTCCCCTTCTTTGGAGATTTTCAAGACCCGCCTGGATGCTCCTGAGTAACATGCTCTGACAAGCTCTAGGCAATCCTGCTTCAGCAGGGGAGTGGGACTAGATGGTCTCTATGGTCCCTTCCAACTCTAAAAATTCAGTGAAATTCACTGTCCCCACGGGGACACTTGCGAGGCCAGAACCAGGCACAGGACAAGGAATCAGTGGCTGGAAAAAGGAGAACTGCACTGCAGCCGATCCCAAAACTCTTTAAGTTGATAAATAGCACATGACATTGTTATTAAAAGATCAAAACCCCTTTAACCAGAGAGCAGGAGGATGCCTTTGCACAGCATCAGCTCGGTCCCTTTTACAATCCTGCTTCTCTGGGTACCCCTCTGAAAGATCTCAACCTGTCTTGGGAGAGCACTGGCAAGTCAAAAAAAATAATAATCCCTCAAGCCACTGTGGGAGCAGCAAAAGAGCTGTATGAGACAGTGACAAACCATTGCCCCTATTTTACCTCTCAGCCCTTTCTGACAGAGGGTTCTGCAGCTAAATAAAGCCAGCCCCTCTGATGCAGGAGGGACGGGTGAGACTGCTTATCACTTCCCCCATTTAAAAGCGTCTTCCTATTAGATGTTACTTGACAGAGAGCTCACTCCCCTTGCTCATTCACTGCCAAGAATTACTCTCAGGCTAAATTACATTAAAATAGAACAATAAAACCTAGGAAAGAAGTTGACCTCCTCAAATTTTCCGACTTTCTAAAAGATGTGTTGAAGTCCAGTTATGACAGTCACAGCAGGTAAAGAAATCCACCTGAAGTGTCACAATGACCATCTACCACAATGGCAGGATTTACAGAAGTGACCACGGCCATCAGAGCTTTAAAACTGTGGGAGCTCAACGTCCCAACCGACAGCGAGCTGTCTGAGCCCACCCTTCACAAGTCATCCTGAAGATGCACCTGGATTTTTAATGAGGGGGGGGGTATTTCCTGATTTACTCCGCAGCCAAAGCTGCTCGGCTAAATCCTCTAAGATTTAATTCCGCTCTTGCTAATGTCGCTTGACAGAGATTTTCCGGGGGTGCTCAAACACTGGAGACTTGAAAGGGGATTTCAGAACGGGGTCGCGTTCAACATGCGTCACCGGATATAAAGTCCTTTTGCAGGGCTGCTGGCTTCAGGTCGAGTAAACTCTCCTCCACCAAACACTTCCAGGTGGTCGCCACGGGTGCTGCTGCCAACACCGCGCCACGCACATGTACGCACAGATTTGCGTCGCGACGCCGCGGACGAGGTCTGGGCGGGAGACGAGGTGGGGACATCTGTAACTCCTACCTGCTGCAAAAACAGATGTCAAGGCAAAAGCATCAGGTTGAATTTCTGGGCCTGTTTTCTGAGCGTGGGTTTGGTTTACAGCCCCTCCAAGAGCACACCCTACACAATTCAGATGTAGTCTTCAAGTTGACCAGGTCCTGCTAAAAACATGTAGTTAAAAAGACAACAAGAACAGCGGAGCAGAGATACACCTGCGTTCAAGAAATCCACTTCTAAATAAACTTAAGCTTTTGCTGCCGTAACAACCAGAAAGTCAAGCTCTCCAGCCGTACACGTGTCTCATCTGAGCTCGTTAGGCACAAAGCTATCAGAGATTTCTTGGCCTCATTCAAAATTAACTACCCCGACTCACACGTGGCAGAAGGCCAGGTCTGGCTGGTGTTTTACTGCTCCTCATCAGTGTGTCCTCTGCCGTCATAGCCCCTTCAGATACTAAAAGGCTGCTATAAGGTCTCCCCGGAGCCTTCTCTTCTCCAGGCTGAACCCCCCCAACTCTCTCAGCCCCCCCTCCCAGCAGAGGGGCTCCAGCCCTCCCAGCATCTCCGCGGCCTCCTCTGGCCCCACTCCAGCAGCTCCGTGTCCTTCTGCTGTTGGTGGCCCCAGAGCTGGAGGCAGCACTGGGGGGTGTCTCCCCAGAGCGGAGCAGAGGGGCAGAATCCCCCCCTGGCCCTGCTGGCCACGCTGCTGGGGATGCAGCCCAGGGGGCGGGGGGTTTCTGGGCTCCAGCGCACGTTGAGGGGCATGTGGAGCTTCTCACCCCCCAACACCCCCAAGTCCTTCTCCTCAGGGCTGCTCTGCAGCCATTCTCCACCCAGCCTGGGGTTGTGCTGGGCATTGCCCTGACCCAGGCGCAGGACCCTGCCCTTAGCTTTCTTGAACTTCACGATGTTCACATGGTCCCATCTCCAGCCCCTTCAGGTCCCTCTGGATGACATCCCTTCCCTCCAGCCTGTCACCGCTCCACACAGCTTGGAGTTGTTGGCAAACTCGCTGAGGGTGCACTCAATCCCACTGCCCGTGTCACCAATGAGGCTGTGGAACAGCACCAATGCATCCCAGCAAATCCTTTCCTCCAGATGGATCCTCTCTCTCCCTGGACGTGCCAACAGCTCCCCCCTCCCCCAGACTGAGGGGGGTGACACCCAGGAGGGGTATCGAGCCTCCAAGTCTTCCTCTCCTCCATCGGGGCTCTGTTAACAAACATCCCCTGCAGCAGCTCTAGACAGACCACATACCCATGTTGTGAGACTGAGGAAGGACCCCAGGGCAAAAGCTACTGCCACAAGGCGTAGGAGGGGCTGTAGGTTAAGAAAAATTTTAAATTATTGCTCAACCACCCCGTTCTTTTCCCACCAGCCTTGCTAAGGCCACTTCTGCTCCCTGTGACTAGAACGTTTCGGTCGGGTGCTCCTGCTCTGCTTTGACAAAGGCACCTGAACAGATGGAACAAAACAAGCCGGAGCAAAACAAGCTCAAAAGATGAAATGTGCTGCCAAAAATCGTAACTCAAAGTTTCAGCAAGTTGTCTCTGCTCTCCCTGGGATCCTGGCTGTAGCATGGCAGCTAGTGACTCAGCCACCAGCTGAAAATAAGTTACCTGAAAAATAATGAAATTGTAAAAAAAACCCACTTCTAGAGCTTTTAGTAGGAAATACAAACAGGCAAGAAACACAGAGATGAGAGAACAAGTCATATGAGAAGAGGCTGAGGGAACTGGGCGTGTTTAGTTTGGAGAAGAGGAGGCTGAGGGGAGATCTCATTGCCCTCTACAACTGCCTGAAAGGAGGGTGGAGAGAGGTGGGGGTTGGCCTCTTCTCCCAAGGGAATAATGACAGGAGCAGAGGAAATGGTCTGAAGTTGGGGCAGGGGAGGTTTAGATTAGATATTGGGAAGAATGACTTTCCTGAGAGAGTGGTCAGACACTGGAACAGCCTGCCCAGGGAGGTGGTGGAGTCACCATCCCTGGAGGTATTTAAGAAATGTGTAGATGTGGCTCTTCAGGGCATGCTCTAGTGCCTGAGATTGTTGGTTTTTGGGGTTTTTGTGTGTGTGTGTGTGTGTGTGTATGGTTGGACTTGATGATCTCAAAAGGTCCCTTCCAACCATGAAGATTCTGTGATTCTGAGATGGCAGAAGAGATAAGTTGGTGCCTGTGCTGGGATCCCAGGATGCTTCAGTTGCGTTACACTGACCATGAGGGACAGAGAGCCTCCTCCACAGGTAGACATGAGCTGAAGGACAGGCTCTTCCTGGCCCTAATCTGCAGCCTGCTCAAAGCTGGGTCAGTAAAGCAGCTTCTCCAGGCCAACCTGGAGGATTTGCACCTGAAGGCCGAGCCAGGCGTTTATTACTGCTATTTCACCAAGTAGCAAACTATCTGTTCACCAAAATATCTGTTTATTTACTTGCTTGGGAACACGCTCTGCTCCAGACTCCGTACAGGTCCGTGGCCAAGCTAAGGATGCAAAAGAACAAAGAGCAAAATCCAAAAGAGCACCTGGGCTCCCCAAGTGCTGCGCAGGCAGACCCGAGGCACTGATCACTCCCGAACTCAAGGGTGCTGAGGACACTTTAGTTAATGGCACTGCTTTCCTGGAGGCCACCACACACGTTCGTAGCTGGTTTGGCCATGACTCTCCCTGTGAGCAGAGCCCTGCTCAGGATTCAGAAGAACAGAGACCAGAGTCACTGCCGAGCCGTACACCGGGCACAGGTTGTGCTTCCCCTTTGTATCCTGCGCTTCCAGGGGATCTAGGAGTGGTCACGGTGATTCCAAAATTATTTCATGGTTTCTAAGATGTGTTTCACTGTTATTAGGCAAAAAGAAAACACGTTATCATGGAGCTGAACCGCAGCTAGACGGGCCAGCTCTTCTCCCAGCTTCTAAAGCCCCCAGCTCTCAGGCCGTGGGGTTCAGAGCAGCCCTGCTTTAACGAGGGACACTCATTAGACACAGAAGCTACACCTGAAGAACATGGGGCTGCAAAGACAAGCGATGGTCTCAGGAAGCACCCGGGCTGGCTGGGCACACAGCTCATACACGGGCACCGAGGTGCAGTTGGGAACAACTTCAAAACAGAGTCCTGAACCACGAACAACTCAACTCCCGAGCCCTTCTCAGGGCTTTATTCACCATCTGCTGGATACAAGGGAAAACCGGGGATGCCCGATGAAGAACGGGAATAGAATAAAGTAATTTAAGAAAGCAGCGTGGAGCGAACTTCAGTCTGGCATTTTTGAACTGCACACAAGAATCTGACAGGATCTTTAATACTGTTTGCTAAGACTTTAATAAAACCAGAAACTAAGTAGTTCCCTGAACCACAACACGACAAGACTGGATCAGCCAAGGACACGCTGCCACTGACTTGCGAAGGAGCCGGGGACAACACAAGCTGCTCCTGTGTTTGGAGAGACACAGAAACCACAGCCAGACGCGCAAACATCATACAGCCACCCCGAAAAGCATCTCCAGGAGGTCAACCCAACCTCTTACTCCGGTTTCCTCTCCCAGCGCAACCAGTGGCTGCCAGCTCTCCCATTTTGCGATGGTGGGGTGGGAGGGGGAGACAGGAGTGTGCGGTAACGCTGGCCAACAGCTCCGTAACGCTCTCAAGGGGGAATGCAAGACACACAGGGCTGATATGGGAAGTTCCACAGCTTAAACTCTCCACCTCCTGGCTCCCAACCCTGTCATCTTCTTCCAGGCCAGATGGCTCAAGCCTGTGGATCTGTACCCACCAAGGAGGGTTCTCCTCCGGCCCCACTGGTGAGGCCAGGGAGATTTTAACTGGTGAGTCACTGTCACAGAGCACAGCAAAATGGAAGTGAGAAGGCTTAGAGCAGTCAGGTGCCGATGGCTTTCCATGGGAAGACAAGAAGGCAGGTCTGATGAAGCAAATCCTGCAGATAGCGCGATGCCATTTAAGGAGGGACGCGACCAAGCTGTGAAGTTTTGGACGGGGCAATACCTCCTGGCTTCCTCTTCACCAAAACGGGGGCATCGGTTCTGCCCGAACTTGAAGGCCAGCCATAAGGCAAAGGACATTTGCAGACCATTACCTTGGCAAGTCCAAGCAACCAAAAGCAGGACCTCCAATAGAACACAGTAAGTAACAGGCAGCACTTGCCATTTCCTGTAATACATTCCTTTTTCCTTTAGATGAGCAGCTGCCGTTCAGGCACATCTTATTCCTCCCTCCTGCAGGCCTAGGAATAAGTCATTTTTTACCCCACCTCACCCTTGCAGATTAAGTTGTTTTTCACCCCATCTCACAGGAAACCTTGCATTTTCATTTCATTTCTTCAGCTGCTGTGAAAACCCCCCTCATTCCTCTAGGTTACAGTTTGCTCTTCATGCTGGTCTCTCCCAGCCTTCTTGTGCTCCTAGCCTTCAGTTTAGAAAACAGATTAAGAGATTAAAAATAAAACCAATCTTTGCGTTTGAAAACCCAGGAGTTGGGGAAGCCACAGCATCTCTCTGAAATTGGGTATAAACCTTAAATCTCAATACCTTGTGGAAGCTCACGCATTGCCGTCCTACCGATACAAAACCAGAGCTCGCGTGGATTAAATGAAGTTCCTCCCAAATGCAGGTGACGGAATCCTGACAAATGATCCACCACCAGCATTCATCTTGAGAGGGTCTTCAGTCTAATACCAGTCTCCATTGCCCGGCTCTGCCTCTGCTGTACGACAGGCGACCTGGTTTACAACAGCGAAGTCAAACAGATATGGCAATTGCCGTCCCTAACTGAAATACAACTGCCTTGTCTGACAAAGCGCACAGTCTTTTTCCTTCGTTTTCAGACCCACGTTCATCAGGACTTGGATGATCTCTGCAAGGGACCTGCAGCAAAGATTGCAATTCCACACGGGAAACACACAGGGCTGGTCCGGCGAGAAGCCGCAGCAGCAATTAGCAGTTTCAGGATGTTCGCTCCTTCGGTTTCTCATTTTCTTTAATAAGCATTTTCTGGCCTCACCAGTCTAGAAGCCTCTTTCTCAAAAGAGCGTCCTAGATAGTTAATCCACCAGTGACGCTCCTACTTAACACCAAAATGAAAACAAACATCCAACCCTCTGAGACCAAGGTGGAAAAAGACTATGTCAGCATTTCTCTTCCATCAAAATTAATTTAAGCCTGAAGAGATGCCGGTTTGAGAGGAAGCATCCTGGAATTAAAAAAAACCCCAAACAGTATGCATATCAAAAGCTGCAAAACACAGCACAATATGCACCCCCTAAAAAAAAAACCAAACCAACTTAATTATCTTGTAGCACAAGTTAGCATTAAAGGAAAAAAATGTAGTAAATTAAGCAAAGGCAATTGTTAGCCTTCCAGATTTCAGTTCTGATCACTGAACAAACAGTCCTTCGCAACACAAAAATTATCCCACCCCATGTGCTATTTAAACCCACAGATAATCACCACCTGTTAGGCCAAACTGAAAAACTTTGCCTTATTTCTGGATTCCACCACGGCAAGTGTTTGCCCTGGAACTGAAGAGCCCGTCATTTAACAGTGACAAGTACAGCTTCAAGACGGCATAATTTTTTGCTGTCTTTATTCCAGCTTTGAAGTTGGGGACTATTTTACACGTCTACGGTTTGCATTTCTGACAGCAAATTCTATGCCGTTTCGTACGCTGCCCCCGTCAACACACACCCAGACAGATGGCGAGAGCAGCGCCGAACACACACGGAGAGGGAAAACTGTCATTTTAAAGGCAACACCCATTTAGAAGCGACATTTAAAGAGAAGACAAGAGGTTTCAGGTATGACACCTGCCCTCGCGGCGCGGGGACGCACGCGCCGCGCAACCGGCTGCAGGGACAGGAACGGGGGAGCCAAGGAACGGCAGCGAGAAGGAAGTTTCACATCAGCATCTAAATGGAGCGACGAGGACGTGAAGTGCCATCAGCGCCCATTCAGGGAAGGAGCACTCAGGCAGATGATGATTTTAGCCAGCTGCCTCCCTTTGAAAAACGCACTAATGGACAATTTTGCCTTGAAAAAACGCACCCAATTCGCTCCATCGGATGCGCAGAGAGACCATAGAAAGAAAACTACAGCAGCATCTTTGTCATCAGCTGCTGCATCCTCCAGATACGGAGGCGTTGGGAATATTTCACTTGCGTTACTGCTGGGTCACAGAAAGCACCAAACACGGCACGCCAGCGTCACGACAAGGGCAAGTTTTCCCTGTTTTTTTGGGGGATCAGCAAAATACCATCACTTCTGCCTCGCATTAGAGTCTTCCCTCCCCGCCCAGCAAATGCCATCAGCATCACAAAGCCAGCATGATCTCCAGCTCCCAGCTCTACAGGGGGCATCCTGCAGGGAGAAACCAGGCCACCAGACCGGTGGCAATGGGAGACTCCAGTTCATCATGGAATCACAGACTGACAGGGGTTGACCATCTCCTCCAACCCCCTGCCAGAGCAGGGCCACCCAGAGCAGGTCCCACAGGAACGTGTCCAGGCGGGTTTGAATGTCTCCAGAGATGGAGACTCCACCACCTCTCTGGGCAGCCTCTGCCAGGGCTCTGCCACCCTCACAGGAAAGAAGTCCCTCCTCATTTTTAGGTGGAACTTCCTGTGTTCACGTTTGTGCCCATTACCTCTTGTCCTGTCACTGGGCACCACTGGAAAAAGACTGGTCCATCCTCCTGACACCCACCCTTGAAGTATTTATAAGCGTTGATCAGATTCCGCCTCAGCCTTCTCTCTCCAAAGACCCAAGTCCCTCAGCCTTTCCTCATCAGAGAGATGTTCTAATCCCTTCATCACCTCTGCCTTCACTTTACTTCGTAAAATGGAAACCTGAGTTTCTAGACCCTATGCCAAGCCTGAAGGTTTTTCTTCAACCCCTCAGATCTTTAGGACTTGGAGTAAAATCCATGGAGATCAGCGATGACACTTAACCAAAGTTGGGCTGCCAGCTTCTGGGTGGCCAAAAAGCTGACCCATTTGGGACCACCGAAGTGGTAACAAAATTGAGGAGGCTCCAAAGGCAGAAACCCAACTGTGTCTCATCTTGGCTGGTGCAACTCCTGAGATCTTACTGTGTCGACAAGAGCAAGCCATTGGCGTTTCCATCGCTGATGTGCACGTCGATGAGATCGGCCGTTTAAGGCACTGTAGCCTGCCCTGAGCCCTGCAGCGCTTTGGAGATGCGTCTTGAGCTCTGAAAAGATTTCACAAAATCTCTCAAAACTTGCCAATTACATAAAAATATTTCTCAAGTGCTCCAAACCCTTTGTGAGCTGTACCGATGCGCCAACCGAAATTGCTCCCAACGCTCAAGTTGCTCAAAGTGGTGCAAAGTGGTCTTAATTGCCCAAGCTCGTACAGCCCTGAGTGAGAAATAAAAATCCATATGTGGCCCTTCTAAACTAAGCTCTAATCGCTGGAGGGCTGAAAGCACCAGCACTGGAGAGGTGTTTATACAGGTATTCACACAATAACTGAAGCAGTATGGTAACCGTGCTGCTGCCCGATTTCAACTACAGAAAAATATCCAAGAGCTCAGGAGGATGCTGGTAATTTGCCCTTTAAACAAAATCAGTTCCACCCAAAAATCAGAACTTCCACCCTAAAAAAAAAAATAAATAATTGGGAACACCCTGAAGCCGTTCATTTAATGTACAGGAACAAGTGTTCTGCTCTACTGTTGGAGATACCTACCAAAAAAGAAAATAATGTAATAAACTTGTAGAAAAACCTCCAAAGATCACAAAATACTCCAGAGGTAGGAGGATGCTGCCTCAGGACATGGTTGGGACTCTCTCCCACCCCGCGGGAAGGGGAGGAGAGGGAGCAGATTAAGACAACCTACATTACTCCTGCTTTAGAGATAAGGCAGCACTGCTTTTATTCTGCCTACCTCGTGGGGTTGACCAGGACCACGTCTGCGCCGGTGGCACACGGGCAGTGGAGTGAACCCAGTCCTAACCAGGGAGGCAGAAAGTACATTTGTGCATCAAGCTTGGACTCAAGAGCCCGACTTTGCAAAAACAATGCTCTTTTAGTGGAGATTCCGTGCGTTTTTCCTCAGCCTCGTCACGTTGTGCTTCACCAGCCTCAGCCTCCGGAGATCTGGACTTTAACTTGCAGACATATAAGTGACAGAATATAAAGCAGCAACAGAGAATGGCAAACTCCAAGGAGAAGAGAAGAAAAGTATAACTGGCAATTTAAATATCTTTCCAGGCAGCAAACGAAAAGGCAAAATAACCTTGAGTAATTCTACTCTTGTAGAGTCACAACATGGTCCCCAGCATGGTCTGACATGTTCAAGGCACCCATTTTGAAGGGCAGCATCCAGGGTTTGGGTTATGCATCCAGGGTTTGGGTTATGTTAAGGACACCAGCCCTGCCAAACAACTGCGTGAACTCAGCGTCAAAAGCAGCAGAGCTCTTCGCCTCCTACAGAAAAAAAAAACACGGAACAGCTGGGGAATTACTCTGAATGACTAAATTCAGTGGAAGAGTAGGGACCCAACTGGCTCCCAGCCCAGCACTCCCCTTCCTCTGCTGATGAACCGCCTTTCCTCCAGGAGCTCGGTGCTGGTTGAGGTCAAAGCTGCTCCCACATCTTCTGGAGAAGAAATTAGGAGGCGGCTACCACGGTACAGGAACATAGAGAATCTGAATCTGAGGAGTCAGTAGTTTGACAGAGCTTCATCAGAGAAAGCATTGCCAAGTTTAAATGAAGAGTTATTAATTACTCTGGCTATGTGGACCCTCAAAGCAGAGAGAAGTAATTTAGCAGGAGCCACCAAGCCCCAGGTGAGAGCACCGAGGGGACCGCTGCAGATCCAGCCAGGGAAGTCTGAACAACGGCAGCCGGAGCCGAATTAAACACCGTTCCCCTGTGTGGCTGGGAGAGATTTAACCTCATGTAGTAAAATGAAAAGCAGCATTTGAGCTACTTGGAGTTTGACCGGTCCCAAGCTCCGCACCAGCCCACGGCACTGACGGCTCTGTCCCAACGGCCACTGCCACGTTTTAGTGACTGCACACAAGGCAACACTGCCCTCGTCTTATAATCCCTTAATTCCTCCGAGTTGAGGAGATTGAGCTGTTTCGCACAGAACAAGGACACGAGGCTGTTGCGTGTGGCCTTCCCACGTTCAGCTGATCTCCAGGCCCTTTGGGACACGGTCAGTGTATCTGCCCAGGTCGCTCTCGTGACAAACCCCCATCGTGCCACGTGTTCCTTCGCCGGATCAACGAGCACTTGTGCAGCGGCAGCAGCTCCTGGTGCGTTTGGGAACACGGGCTCGTCCTTCCCAGATGCTGCTCACGCAATCGGTGGGTCTGCAAGGCTGGAGATGCTGGAGAAGCAAACAGCCAGGTCCCAGCTTCTCTTCTCCTCCAGGAAGTTTTTCCCACCCTCTCCAAAAGCAATTTTGGCAAAGACAACGTCCAGATTCTGCTAATTACAGACGAGACGAGCGTTGTGGCCCCTTGGTGAGCCTGCAAAGTGTTTTTACACTCCTCCCAGCGAATACAAACCCTATGGGCAGTGACTGGACATTGTGAGGTTCTTTTTCTGCCACTCCAGAGGTAACGGCTGCGAATTACCCAAAGGGAAGGCTCTTCTAATGGTCACTTGCCAGAGATGCAACTGTAAGAACACGCAATCTCCACCCTAGTCTTCAAATATCAATTATTCCAGCCTGTTTCTGTGTTATGGTAAATATTTAAGAGAACTGACTCTAGTTGTACGCACTTGGGTTTGTTTTGGTTTGTTTTTTTTTTTTTTAAACAGAATTAGAGAAGAAGAGCGGTGGTTTTGCTGTATTCAAAGAAAGCTAGAAAAGAAGCAAAAGGGCTAACTCATCCAGAGAAAGTCTCGCAGCCTCTCCCCAGAGCTGCCAGATGATGAAACAGGCCACGGTTAGCGGCGACCAGCAGCGTCGAACGGGCCATGAACACTGAGAAGACGTTGCAGGCTCCAGATTTCCTCGCGGCGGCGGCACAAGCTCTGACTCAGCCTGGGTTATTCACCACAAGCCAGTGCAAAAACCCACACGTAAGCTGGGGAAGCCACAAGAACACATGATGGAAGAAGACAACACTTAATTAGGGCTTGACAGCATTTTCTGCTTAAATATGTGGGTGAGAAGAGACAAAGTGACAGAAAAGCTGCTCCGATCACTTTTAGCTTTTTAATTACAGAAAACGTTTCCCAGAAAGTCCTGAGCTTAACTCAGCTACTGGCAACACCGAAAAACTCAAACAAACAAGTGCCAGGCTGCTTAGGAAGGGAGAATTTCTAAGACCTACCTAAAGAAGTTAAAAGCCCAACATCACCTTATCATCACTGGCTCTGTTAGGGCTGTTTGGAGAGGACAAGCTCCCTCTCCGGAGACTCAGCCCAGGGGTCACCTGGAGGAGGGGGAGAAGCCTGGGAACGCCAGTGGATGCTTTTCCTCTGGGCACCCGGGGGGGTGAGACAGAGACACACCAGTTCTGAGAGGTATCAGGGCAAAACTCGCTTCACACAGCCCACCAGGTTGGGTTTTTTTTACACGACCTTCTTCTTTCTTGCGCTGCAGTTGTTCCATTTCAGCAACGAACAGCCTTTTCTTTCCAGTCCCTCGCGGTGCTTTGATTTCCCTCTCTACCGCGCTCCTGCGGGTGAGCGGACGGGCAGCCCTGTGCAGGGGGATGCTCAGCAACACGTTTCCATCACAGCATCCTTCCCCTTGGAGGAAAAACACAACTGGCTGCGCTTGTTTGTTGGATGGCCAGGGAGCAGCACACCATCAGTAGGCAGCAAATACAGAGAGGGGGTGCTTGTGCCAGGAACGCTGCTTTGCCAAAGACTTACAGAAAATTACAGTATTTTGCTCCTTTTGAGTTTCTGCACCAGCCACGGATGGATTTTAGAAATAGCAAAATACCCCACGGAGGTACTGCCCCCACAGCAGCTACTCATTGGGAGCCCACAGCAAACAACTAGGGCTTTGCACCTGCATAATGCTTTAAAAATAGCTTCTGCCCAGCCCCACGGACAGGATCACAGACATCCAGTCTGACACGACTAAGAAATTCTGTTCTTGGGCACATTCCACAAGGCGACCCAGCTTGCAAGGCCTGGAAGGCAACAGCTTGGGAGCGAGCTGAAGGGAAGCGACAGTGTCAACTGGGGTATTAAACAAATTAAATTTAAAGGGGACTCGGGGAAATTTTGATTGCAAACCTGGAAAGACTTAACGGGAAACAAAAAAACCCACCTAGGCTGCCTTCTGCTCTTCTGCTGCTGCTAATCAGTTCAAACACACAGTCACCCCTCTCCACACACATCCATCTTCAAGAGAAGGAGGTGCCAAGGCCTCTGCTTTAAACTTCCCGGGGTCTGGAAAGCACAACTCTAAACCTGCTCCGGGGAGATCAGGGAGGGTGCACCCACGGGATCAGACCCGGGGAGGGCAGTGGGTCCTGCTTTCCTGCGACCAGGCGGCGAGAGGAGCATCTCCCACGGGCGCCAGCGGCTCCATCCCCGCGCTGACGGTGGGAGCGGAGCGTGCGAACCAGCCCGCTGAAGGTCACTCCCACCCAAACCCCCCCCCCCTCGCCACGGGAGCTGGCAAACATTTCCCCTTCCAACTCCGCTTCCGACATTCCCCAGCGCGGTGCGAGAGGGGCAACGTTTTCTGATTTGCAAGTTTAACGACACCCACGTAACGCCCGCGGTTCCCCGAGGCACCGATGGGAACTGACCCCAGCGAGGTCCCGGAGCTGCGGGTACCACATCCGCCTCCGGAGCGAGGCACCTGCCAGGCCGCTATAGATTAATCCTGGTCTGCAGGAATACGCTTGGCAGACCGAAAAGATGAAGGGGAAAAATCAAACGGGGCAAAAGATGCGAGCAGCACGCGACGAGGAGGGCTCTCTGAGCCTTTGTCGGGGTACGGCGGAGCCGCCACAGACCTATTTCTGGCCTCGCCTGGCTGCAATTGAAAGACGTGTTCACGAAGAAAAGGGAATACTGGAATTCCTGCTGCTGCTTTTCAGGCTGCAACCACCTTATATGGGAAAATCATATTTAATAAGATGGTGCATCTGGCGAGAGCCCATAATGGTCATGTCAGCGAATCACTTCAATAATCGTTCCCAAATTACGCACTGCTCCTGCTAAATCCACTCAGGTCACTCCCCGAGGAGCCCTTCTGGAGAGGCCCATGAGCTTCCCAAGTGGGACACGGCAGCGGCAGCTTTGCCAGCCGCAGATCCAGCAGCAGCGTAACAGGCCATTATATACAGGTCAGTGCCAAATGCTAGTTAATGAAAATGAGATTAATCATTCTTCGTCCTGGGTTGTCGGGGATTCGTTCTCCAGCCTGTCCTGACACTGATACAGACGGGCTCAGCACCCTTTGGGGCAGTGCCCACATCTCCTGCCTGTACCAAAACTGCCCTTCACAGCTCCCAAGCCCCGCAATTCCAGTTCCCTATTTGCTTCCAGCCGATTCATATCTTAAAGGACAATTAATTTGCCAGAGCAGCATGAATTCTATTTTCATTGCCTTCCTCCTTCCCCGCAGCTGAGCTGTGACTTATTGACTGTGAAGTAACTGCAGGGTCTTTAAAAGTTCATGGCACGGGGTGGTTTTTTTGTCTGTTTTTGCCGAGCTGACTCCCTCTGCCATCATCTTCGCTAGCACCATTTCACGGGAAAGAGGCATGTGACATCCAACTAAGCTGTGAACCATAATCATGCTGGGGATGATGTTTACATTTGATTTTTCCTCAAGCTGATAAGCTCTCTCCAATTTCCCTCTCCATCACGTTGGTATGGATTGAACCGCTCGTGCCCCAAGGGGTGGGATTCTTCTCTTATCTCTAATCTGACAAAAATCGCTTCCAGCAACCCTTCAAAAGTCACTTCAAAGTTATCACTGTGAAGAGGGAATACTGCAACACCGTTCCTCGGCTGTCGCAATCAAGGCTCTCTGCAGATGGGCCTCACAGGTGCCACCAGCACCCGGGATCTCCAGCTCGGGGTGCAGGGAGACAGCTGTTGAACAAGAGCATAAATACTCATTAAATCAGTTCAGCTCCCTAACGCGAAGGAATTCAACCCTGAAGAACACGGTGGAGCCTTCTGCCCAGGCTCTAAACCATGAATCACAGAATAGTTAGAGTTAGAAGGGACCTTAAAGATCATCGAGTTCCAACCCTCCTGCCCTGGGCAGGGACACCTCCCACCAGACCAGGTTGCTCAAAGCCCCATCCAGCCTGGCCTTGAACCCCTCCACAGGGATGGGGCAGCCACAGCTTCTCTGGGCAGCCTGTTCCAGTGCCTCACCACCCTCACAGCAAAGAATTTCTTTCTGGTATCTAATCTAAATCTCCCCTCTTCCAATTTAAAACCGTTCCCCATTGTCCTGTCACTGCACTTCCTGACAAAGAGTCCCTCCCCACGTCTCCTGTAGCTCCCTTCAGATACTGGAAGGCTGCTCTAAGGTCTCCCCGGAGCCCATGAATGATGGGCAGAGTGTCACCCATCTAACAGGAGCCATGAGAAATGGAGAGAAGTTGGACATCAACTCCACTTCCCCACCAGGCTGAGAACTTCCACCTTTGCAAGGAGATGGTGGAGACCAGCTTTGCTACCGGTTCTCCAACACCTTGAGCCCCCCTTGGATAACAGGAGGTTTCCAGCCTCTCTCTCCAGGCTGTACCCAGGCAGAGGGATGATGTGTGTCCCCAGTTTTGGGGTTGGGGCACCCCAGCCTGAACGGTCCAGGTGCTCGTGTGTTGCCTCCGCTCCTGCCAACAGCACTGCCACCTGCACCAAACCCGCTGTGCCCCCGCAGCCACATACATCCCTCAGATTTTGGAACTCCCTTTTCAACTACAGCCCTTACAAAACTTTCAGAAAACCTCAAAGCTGGGTTCTTCGGAAAGGGACAAATTGAGCCTGTGTGCTCACGCGTGAGCCCAGCTCCTGGCGTTAAATGAGGTTTTCTCCATTAAAGCATATCATGAGGCTCCCGAAAGCTCATTTCAGAAGACTCTTTTGCCTTAAGCCAACCTATTGTCAATGTTTCCCTGACTTTCAGCCCCTCTCCTCCATCCAGTTTTACTCCTGCACCAGACTAACTAGCTCTGCTCTCCAAATTTACTGAGGGCTTGGGGAAGGTCTTTGCTGACCCGATCCACACTCTGGATTAACCCTGCCACGTTTGCTTGGGAAGAGCGCAGCACACAGCCCTCCCTCTCCGCCGCACCAGCGGGACAAAGCACCCGTAGAGGTGGGTCACGAGCACGTCACCACTTCCACCGCTGCTCCAAACAGCCCCCAAGGCACCAGCGCTGTGATGTTGGTCCACTGTCGGCTTCAAAACAGTCAACAGAACAGGGCAGCACCCCCCTCCCAGGCACACTGCTCCGGCTCCAGCGTTCCCATCTGCTGTGAGGAAGACCACGGCACCATCAACGTGCTCCAGCTGTCCCCTCTCCGTGCACAGTCCACCCAGAGCCACCTCCAGTCCCCGCAGGTTTCGTTCCCTTCCAGAAAACACTCGTTAGCTGCCACGCTCGTTGTCCCCAGCCCTCCCGGGAGCTCCGGTTGCAAGCACGGCTGAGACCGAGTGACACAATTTGGACGCTACCCAAGCGAGGAGTAAGCAACCCGACTCAAAAAAAAAAAAAAAAAATCAAAAAAAAAAATAAAAATCAAAGCACCGGTGAGATCGCTGGCTCTGTTTCATCTTTTTTACTATCGGCATAAGGTGAGAGAGTCTACAGGTTCATAAATTCAGATTTACTTGGAAAGGGAAGAAAACACACACAGTCCCTGCTTAAATCCCTCCTGAGCAACAGTCTCCACAAACACCTTGTCTTGTGCCGAGGAACAACCCTCTACCCTCCCCAAAAATCAGAATGGGGACAGAGAAATCAGAAGGAGAAACAATATTTTAATTGTTCACCAGCAAAAGTTACTCTCTTTCGCTCCTGCAGCATCCCAAGCTGGAAGTCACCAGCCACACCACACCGTGCTGGGAACACGCTCCCGAAAAAGAGGTCTGGGGGGGACACGTGGGGACGAGACACCGTGGGCAGCCTGGGGAAGGGCAAGCAGCACTCGGCCATGATCCATCGCCCTGCCAGCACCCAGGAACCTGAAACGAAAGGCTGGGGCCACTTGCCTAAATCCCGGCACCTTACCAAAAACGACACGTTACATCCAGCCCCCTCGAGGCGGGGGATGACATCTCGGAAATAATCGCAGCTTCCGCTGCAATTTGTTGTTTTTTAGAAGATCTAAAGCTGCTCACGTAAAGGCCTGAAGAGGAGGAGATGGCTGTCACGGTACAACCACCGCTCCTCGGCCTCGGTGGCAACTCACAGCTCCGGCGGGTGCTGGGGAGCGCGGCGTCGGGCCCCCGAAGGACCGTGTCAGCCCAAGAGCTGGCGATTTTTGGGTTGTTAATTGAACTATAAACGATTAGGCACAAAAAGGCAGGGGGGCAGGTGCCCCACAGAGGGCCAAAAGAGGGGCCGGGTGTGAAGGCCGCCAGCTCCATCCCTGCCTGAGAATGTGTCGTGTGTGTTGTCCCCCCCCCCCAGGAGGGAGCACCGGGAGCCACAGCAACCCCCCCGGCACGGCGGGCATCCTCCGTCCCCCGCCACCGGGGCGACCCCCCAATCCCGGCAAACACCCCCCCGACCCAGGGCAGGGCAGCACCAGATGCCGGGGGAAGGGGTTGCCCGGCCCGGGGTCCCACTCGCCAGCCGGGCAAACGGGTGGCTGCTCCGGTACCGGGGTGCCCCGCTCCCGGGGGTGCAGGGCGCCGCAGCTCCCCCCAAAACCGGTAGCGGGGAGCAGCCCCAGAGCCGGTGCCCTGCGGTGCTCGGGGGCCGCAGCCGCTGCTCCCCAGCGCCCCCGGCCCGGGACGCCCCGGAGAGGGGGGAGCAGAGAACGGGGAGGGGGGAGCCCCTCCCGCCCCCCCGGTGCCCGGTGTCCCCGGGCCGAGGGGCAGCCCCGGGGGCGGAACCATTCTGGGTCCTGGGAAGGGGGGGAGGCAGTTGGACGGGACCACACGGTGCCCGGGGGTGGCGGGGGGAGGCTGGACTGAACCACCCCGAATCCACCCCCCTCCCCCGGAGACATAACCGGGGGGCCCGAGCGGGCGGTACCATTCAGACCCCCGGGGGGGGGTGGTGGGGGGAAGAGGGGGAAGCTGGGTTAAACCACTCTGGGCTCCCCGGGGGAAGAGGCCAGGCCGCGGAGCCCGGCGGAGGCGCCGGCCGCCCGGTACCCGCAGCCCGTTACCTCCTGCCGAGTCCAGTCCCCCCACGCCGGCCTCCGGGGTGATGGCGCCGGCCCCCGCCGCGGCCGAGCCCTCCGCCTCCTCGGGCACCTCCAGCTCCATGGCCGCCGCCGCCGCCGCGCAGGCCGCGGGCAGGGCAGGCCCGGGGCAGGAGAGGCGCCCCCCCGCCGCCGCCGCCGCCGCCGCGCTGCTCCCGGCTCCTGCCGCCGCCGCCGCCGCTGAGGAGCCTGGGAACGGCGGGGACCATAGAGCGCAGGAGGTGCCGCGGCCAGACACGCCCCAGCGCGGCGGAGCGGAAGTGGGAAGCGGCCACCCCCGGAAGTAGAGCGCTCCCTTCCGCCGGAACTAACGGCGGGGCCGGGGCGGCGGGGCTAGGCCGCGAGGAGGGGGCTCAGGCCTCCCGCACCATAGAGCGGCGGAGAGAGAGAGGCTGCTCCCGTCCTCCACAGGCTCCAGAGAGAGGGGGCGGGGCCTTGCGGTCGCCATGGCAGCGGGGCCTGGGCGGCTCAGGCTGCTCCCGGGTGGCCCCGCCGGTGCCGGACCCCGGAGCCCCCCCCGTGGGACCGGGCCCGAGGGCCGCATCCCCGCCCTCCCCCTCGCCGGTTCCCCCGGGGGATGTCAAAGGCTCCCGGGCCGGGCCTGCCCCGCCGCCGGGCACCGGGCGCGCTCCCTCCGAGAATCCCCGCGGCTGGGTCCCCTCTCCGCTCCCCGCCCAGGCTGCCCGGCTCCTCCCGGTGCCCGGTCCGTGGCACCATCTAGTGGCACCGCGTGGCCCGGCCGGACCAAGGGAAGCCTCGGGGCTCGGGTCAGCCCCGACCGGCCCCGCCGGTCGTCCCGGCCCCGAGGGCCAGATGTGTCACGGACAGGGGCAGCCCCGGCCGGGAGCCAGTCCGGCGCTCAAGCCCGGCCCGCGGCGCCGCCGGGGATGGAGCCGGCAGTCCCGGTGATGCTGCTGGGCGGCGTGGTCCCGTCCCCCCGCCCCAGCTGCTCCCGGCCGCGATCCTGCGCGGGAGAGCAGCCGGTGGCCCCGCAGTGGCTGGGAAGGCGGCAGCCGGCGGGACAGGAGCTGCTCCGTCCTTCCCCCGGGGCTGGCAGGGAGCTTCGGCCAGAAGGAGCCCCCTGATGCGGATCTGAGGAGCTCTGGGGAAGCGGCCGCTCCATGGCTCCGGCGCCGGGGTGGTGGCTGGTGGCCGGGGGTTTCAGGAGGAACTGGTCCCCCCACGCCACCGCGTTGCCGGGCCGTGACCTCCTGTGGCATCAGCACCGACCCTGGCTGGGAGCGGCAGCCTGGACCGAGAGCCGAGGCGTGGAGCTGGTTTCTGTCACTACAGGACAGCGACCCCGCAGAAGGAGGAATGACAGGGGTCTGGTCCCCAGGTGGGGGGCAGAGGAAAGGGGAAGGGGAGGAAAGGGGACGGCAGCCATCAGCAGGGACATCTTTTCCCCCACACCCCCTCGGGACCAAGAGCCCCAGGCTTGGCCACCGTCCCTATCCCCTCTTGGGGTGAAGGCGTTTGGTCCCCCCGGGGGCTCCCAAGCAGGGCTTCTGGGAGGGTTTGGGGGTCCGGGGCTGTGCGGGTTGGCACAGACCCCCGCCTCTTTGGAGAGGGCTAGGCTTGGGAGGAAGACCCCCCCTCCCTGGGCACCGCCACCCTCAGCATCCAGTGAGCCTGTCCCTGCCCAGGGCTGGGTGGGGAGTGAGGGGATGTGGCTGAGCAGGGGCAGCCCCCCGTGACCCCTGCTGTGCCCGGGAAGCTGCTCCAGGACCCCCTTCCTCCTGCTTCTCTCCTGCAGGCAGCGTCTGGCCCACAAAGGGTTACGCAAGGCACCCTGGAGTGACACCACTGCCACCAGCCCGGGAGCTCAGCTCCTTCCTGGTCCGATACCTATCGGAGGCTCGGTGAGTGCCTGACCCTGTCCCCCTGGCCCTGCTTCCCATTTGGGGACGGGGACCCAGCCCTGCTTTCACCTGGGGAACCGGCCATGCTTTGTCCCTCTCTGGGTGGCTCCAGGACCCGGTGGCCCCGCTGGTGTCCTGTCCTGATGGTGGGAAGATACTCGGGGAGGGGGGGGCATCCTGGCACCCTGATGTTGCAGCTCCGTGCCCCGAGGGCTGGAGGATGTACCTCCATCCTACCGATTTATAGCCCAGTTGGGTCAGACCTTCTAGAGACCCTTTTCCCAGAGCGGGGGGTTCAGGATCAGCCCATCGCGGTGTGGGTGGGGTTGGGTTAGAGGAGCTTCTGGGGGGGTCCTGCACGGCCACTACCGGACAAGGGACGAGCGGTTTTGCAGCACTGGCTGAGACCAGGGACCCCACTGATCCCCGGAAGGCTTTGGGGTCCCAGGTTGAGGACGCCCATCAGTTGGGAGGTTGGGAAACAGGTTATGGGTTGTTGTGGTTGTAAGGACCATGGATATAACCTGTTATGGCCGTGGGGCAAGGCTGGGGTGGGCAGGGTGTGTCACTCTCCCATAAATAACCCCCCACCCATTGCTGTCCCCATGGTGGGCGTTGCTGATAGTGTCACCGGGGGTCAGGCATGGCCCCAAGTTGGGGACCTTGCAGTGGGATGAGCTGCGCCGGTGCAGCCTGGGCTTTGTTTGGCATTAAAATCCCTGAAGATACCGGCCCCGGTACGTGCGTGGGGCAGAGTGGGGTGTGTGGGGCTCCCGGTGGTGCTGGTGCCCGGTGCCGGGCGCGGTGGGCTGGGCCGTGGTCAGCTCTGCCCAGATACTGCCTCTCCCGGCGGGGCCATTTCGGGTGCGGGCTGGTTTCTGTCGGAAACCGGCCGAGCCGGCTCCTCCAGCTGCCAGCCTTGGCCTTTGGCTCGGGGCAGGCCCTCCGCCAGGTCCCCCGGGGGGAGACTGGGGACACGACCGGGGATTGGTGACACCCTGGGTGTTCCCTGTGCCGGCTGGCGAGACAGGAGCTCCTGCCATCCTGTCCCCCCCGTCCTCAGCCTGGCACTGCCCATGGCGAGCCGCGGGTGGCAGCGGGATGCAGGTGCGTGGCTGATTTGTGGCGTCCCGGTGATGGGACAGCAGCGGAAGCTGGTTGGGGACAGTGAGGGGCTGTGTTGGGTGGCAGCAGGGTTGGCTCTGGCACTGCAGATGAGCCGTCAGCCTGTGGAGGGGGATGCTCTGGACCCACACAATGGGGGTCCCTTGGACCTGTGGCTCACGCTGTGTCACCTGGGGGTGCCCAGGGAGCCTGTAAGCACTGACCGGCCGACGCTGGTGACACGGCCGAGAGAGGACCCGCCAGTTCAGCTCACTGTCAGGAAACCACCCCACTGCCATGCTGGGATCTCCTGTGTATTACTGGTCTTAGAAGCACCGGGACAGGACCACGGGTATCACCACTCCGGGGTCCTGTGCAGCCCCAGCCACCCCCTGGGCACACGTGTCCCTGCGTGTCGACCACCAGCGGGTGGCGGGCGGGCGCTGGGGCTGCTTTGGGTGGCTGATGACGCAGAGTGGAAACCCCGGACTCTGCCCTCGGCACCCGCCGGCCTCAGCCCGCCCGGCTGGGGATGTTTCTGAGCCCTGGGTGAATGATTACACCGACCCTCCCGGGGGCTGGGTCTCGTTTCGGGGGCCTGGCTGGTGGCTTCGGTGTGGCCCCAGCTGGGGGCTGGCCACAGGAAGCCCCTGTGCTGGCCCTGAGCCACCGTGCTTGCCCCGGGGCTGGCTGCCCACCGCCGGCCCCAGCTTCCTCACGGGATCCCAGCTCGGCATCACCTGTGGCATTGCCCACAGGGTGTCAGCGCTCGTCTCTGATACCCCCCCAGTCCCACCAGAGCTGCCCCGGGGCTGATTCCCAAAGGGGCTGTGGCAGTTTCCAGCTTCCCAGGGCACCAATGCGGGAGCCTGGGGCCAGGCTTGAGGGCGGCCGAGCCGCGGGGGGGACCCAGCACAGCCCCCGGCATGGCCGTCCTGGAGCCCTCGGGCACCACGGGACAGGGTGCTCGGGCAGCGGGGCCAGGACTGGGGGCTGTTCCCCCCCAGTTGCAGAGCCATTGGCCAATCAGAGACCTGGGACATCTGCTGTGGCAGAGCCATTGGCCAATCAGAGACCTGGAGATCTGCTGCGGCAGAGCCATTGGCCAATCAAAGACCTGGGAGATCTGCTGTGGCAGCACCATTGGCCAATCAGAGACCTAGAGATCTGCTGTGGCAGAGCCATTGGCCAATCAG
Source organism: Calidris pygmaea (assembly GCA_003697955.1). Lineage (NCBI taxonomy): Eukaryota > Metazoa > Chordata > Aves > Charadriiformes > Scolopacidae > Calidris > Calidris pygmaea. The sequence continues at coordinate 249,031 of QJSC01028184.1, read as the reverse complement.
AGACCTGGGACATCTGCTGTGGCAGCACCATTGGCCAATCAGAGACCTAGAGATCTGCTGTGGCAGCGCCATTGGCCAATGAGAGACCTGGGAGATCTGCTGTGGCAGTGCCATTGGCCAATCAGAGACCTGGGAGATCTGCTGTGGCAGAGCTATTGGCCAATCAGAGACCGAGGAGATCTGCTGTGGCAGAGCCATTGGCCAATCAGATCCTGGAGAGACTTGTCACAATACAGATAACCAGCCAATCCGAATCCAGAGATGTGCCACGGCAGAGCTGTTGGCCAATCAGAGACCAGAGAGATCAACTACAGCAGAGCAGTGGAGCAATCAGTGCCCGGAGAGACCCGTGGTGGCAGAGCCATCGGCCAATGGGATCTCAGGGTCCTGCTGGGGCAGAGCTGTCGACCAATCAGTGCCAGGGGATAGCTCTGTTGGCCAATCAGTGCCAGGGGATAGTGCTGTTGGCCAATCAGCACTGGGCAGATCTCCAGGCCCAGTGGTGCCCCCCAGGCCCATGATGGACCGTGCCTGTGCCATGGCCACGGGTGGGACCAGGCCGGGGGCAGCCAGCGGGACGGGGGACGTTTTGGCAGAGGATGGGTGTGGGTCTGTCCTCGTCCGTCCCTGCGCCGGTCGAAGGGGTGAGGACCCGTTGGCGGTGGTGGCATCGTGCCAGGCTGTCGGCCTTCACGTCCCCATCGCCCTGGAGAATGGCTTGATTGTCCCACCGGCTTTTCCTTGGCGTGGGTGATGGTGCCGATAAACCTTGGGCGCCCTGATCAAACCGGGTCCTTCCCATCCCACCCCACCTGGGGAGTCGTGGGAGGCTCTGTGCCCGCTGACCCCTGCGTCTCTCCGGGTTCACGCCAAGGTTTCCTCTGGGGGGCCAGGAGCTGGTGGAGGGGCTCCCCGGGCCCAGCCTGGGCGTTTGAGCCCAGGTGGGCCATCGCCCTGCCGGTCAGGCTCATCTGTCCTCGGTGGAAAATGTTGGATTTGGGGGGGGAAACACAGGAAAACCAAAGGATGCTGCTGAAGTGGTTGGCGGAGCCATCATGCTGGAACCCAGAACGGGTGGGTGGGAGGGCACCGAAGCAGCACCCCGGGGTCTGCGGGCTCCCAGGAGGAGGGAGGGGAGCGGGGCCACCAGGACATGTGGGCAGGTGGTCCCAGCCGCGGAGACGGGTCTTCATTTGCTTGCCCTGCGTAAAACCTCCCTTTCTGTAGACGTGCATCCAAGGGGATGGAGATGGACATCCTGAGGGGGGGAGTTTCATGCTGCACGGAGGCAGCTCTGGGTTTCGGAGCCAGCTCCCACGTGGGGTTAGCCGGGGTGTGACACACCTGTGAGTCCTGCTGCCCCCGGGCACCATGGCGGGTCTGTCCCCTGCACCCTCACGGTCCCCAGCGCCCGTGGCTCAGCTTTGCTTCTGCTCTTCCCTGCAGCCTGAAGTGGGACTGAGGAAGGGGCCAGCGGCTGCGAAGAGGAGCCGGAGCCGGTCCGCGCCCCCGGCTGCTGGGCAGGGGCCGCCGCGCCAGGCGGCTGCCACCGCCGCCTCCCCTCGCTTGCGCTGGCGGGTGCCCACCATGGAGGAGATGCTGATCTGGGAGCAGCACACGGTGACGCTGAGCAAGGTGAGCGTGGCCCAGGGTGGCCGCAGGAGGGGTTGTGGGGCCAGCTTTGCCTGACTCCTCTTTGCCCATTCCCGCTAGGACCCTCACCGGGGCTTTGGCTTCGCCGTCTCCGGTGGCCGGGACCGTCCCAACAGGGTGACCGGGGACACAGCGGTGATCGTTTCGGATGTGGTGGCCGGGGGACCGGCGATGGGACGGCTCCAGTGAGTGTGAGGGGACATGGGTGTCAGCGGGGACAGGAAGGGCAGCAAATTGCTCCTGCTAGGGCAGGGCCAGCCTGGCTGCCACCCTGCCCGGCTGGGATGGGGTCCTCCTGGGGCAATGGCTGCCCCCATCACCCCACCAGCTCCCTGGGTTTGGGGGCTGCGGCTGGGGCAGAGCCAAGGTTGCATTTCCTCCCCCAGGAAGAAGGATCACATCGTGATGGTGAATGGCCTTTCCATGGAGAATGTCTCCTCCTCCTTTGCCATCCAGACACTTAAAACCTGCGGCAAGATTGCCAACATCGTGAGTGTGCCCTGCGGCGGGACGGGGGCCGGCACCGTGCCTGTCCCCATCCTCCTCCCATGTCCCACACGCTCCAGAGTTCCTGTTTGGAGCTTGGAAATTGCTGTAGAAACATTTCCTGGCAGAGGCAGCTGCACCCACCACCCTCTCCTTTTCGCTTTCCACCTGCAGACGCTGAAAAGACCAAAGAAGGTCCGTGTCCCCGTGAGCAAGAGCAGCCCCGGGTCCCCCACCATGCCCCAGCGCTATGACTCGGACGAGGACCGTGGGTCGCACGGTGCGCAGCCAGCCCTGCACCGCTCCCGGGATGACCTGGACCACAGCCGGGGCTATGACGGGGACTCATCCAGCGAGAGAAGCTCTGGCCACCACCGGGATGACCACCGCCACCACAAGCCGGTGTCCCGGAGCCGGAGGCGAAGCCAGGACAGCAGCCACTGGAGGCAGAGCCCTGGCAGCGGCTCCGATCAGAGGGGCTACAGCCGCCACCGCTCCACCAATGGCTTCGGCCACGAAGAGGACACCAATGGGCTGGCCCTGGTGTCGGGCTTCAAGCGGTTGCCGCGCCGGGACGTGCTGATGAAGCCCATCACATCAGTCCTGGTGAAACAGAAGCAGAATGAAGGTGAGGCCCTCCCACTCCCCCTGTCCCCGGGTCTTGTCACCCAGTTTGTGGCTGTGCATTCCCCCTGGGGCAGAGGCGACGTCAGGGTTGGTGCCAGGGTCTGGTGCCGTGCTGGGTGCACCAAACCCTCCTGGCTTCAGCCTGGGGCTGCAGAGCTCAGCTTTGGGGCTGGCTAGTGCCATGCTCCGAGGGGAGCTGGGGCAGGATGGTGGCAATGGGGGACCTCAAGGTCTTGCATCTGCGTGGCTCCGGTACCATCATGGGCTCTCTCTGGTGCAGAGTATGGCCTGAAGCTGGGGAGTCAGCTCTTCATCAAGCACATAGTGGAGAGCGGGCTGGCGGCGAAGGGCAGCTCTTTGCAGGAGGGAGACCTCATCCTGAAGGTATGGGGGCTCATGGGGCTCACAGCACTTGCTGGGGGGCTCATGTCCCCTCTTCCAGTGGCTCATCCCTGGCCAGTGTCACCGCAAGGTGCTTCTCTCGGCTGCCTGCGAAGGATGCAGCTTGGCTGGAGGCAGCACCGACTGGTGCCCGCATCCTGCCCCGGCTCCCCAGCTGTCCCCAGGGACCCCGCACGGGCTCTTGGGGACCAGGTCCCCCCAGTACCAAAGCTGCCTGGTTGAGACAGCCCCGCAGTGTTCAACCAGGGACGGTGGCTTGTCCCACTGCCACAGCGGGATCCCATCTGCCCCGCTGTCCCCGGGGCGTGGGGTCACCTCCCACGAGTGCGTGTCCCTGCCGAGGGAGCAGTTGGCACAAGGAGCTCTGGGGTGTTCGGGGCACGTCAGGTGAAATGGTGCTTCAAGTATTTGGGGAAGGAGGAAATAAAGGAGGGAGAGGCTTCATTTGCACACATGGGCCAGGCCAACCCGTGGCTGCTGGGAACTGGGGCCAAAGTAACTCCGGGGGAAACAGGAGGGATTTCATCCCAGCAATCCGGTGGGAAGAGCTGCTGCACCGCAGGGAGATCCCAGACCCACCATCTGCTGGGGGCCTGGCTCCCTGGCACCAGTCCAACGTGTGGAAGGACAGTGCTGGGCCAAGGTCAAAGTAAAACTTGGCTTCAGCCAGCGTCTGGGGGGGATCTCTGCAGCTCCTGCTGCCCTGCAGGGCACCCCTGCAGCTAAAGGTGGGAGTTAATTAGCCCCGCTAATTTGTTTCCTCTGTGCAGGATGAGGCCCCAGTGGGAGGCAGCCGGGAACAGGGACACGGGCCAGGATGGGTGAAGCTGCAGGAGCTGGGGCTGGGCTGGAGGGGCTGGGAAGGGACGGGGAAGGTGGCAGTCGGAGCATCCCAGCCGAGCGGGGCTTTCCTGGGGGTGGCTTTCCCAGAAGCAGGTGCCCTGAGGCCTCCCGCTCTGCCACCTCCAGATCAATGGGGTGCCCAGCGAGGACATGTCCCTGGCTGAAACCCAGCAGCTCATTGAGCGGACAGAGGGAATCCTGACTTTGCTTGTGCTCCGGGACCACCGGCAGTTCCTGGTCAACATCCCCGACGTGGAAGAAAGCCAGAGCGACAGTTCCCGGATGGATGGTGAGGGGACACGGTGATGGGGCTGGGCACACAGCACAGGGACTGGGCGGTCACTAATGCGTCTTCCCTCCCGCAGACATCTCTGACATTGACTCTGAACTGTCCCACCCGCCATCCCCCGAGACCTCCCCACGACTTCCAGCTGCTGCCAGGATGAATTCACCACCGTAAGCCCCGCTCTGGCCCCATGAGCCCCTCTTTCCCCTGTCAGATTCCCTGGATCCTCCATGTTCTCTGCCTTTCTGGAGGGGCTGGTTCTCCTCCATCCCAGAGCCAGTCCACTCTGGAGGTGGGACTGCCATTCAGTCCCCAGCTTGCTCCACTGTCCCCACTGCCCTCTTGGCACTGCCTGTCCCTCCCTGCCCATCCAGTGCTTGCCTCTGTGACCTGCCTAAATCCTGCCCCAACTTTGTTCCAGGGAGAGGAGACGATTGAACAGGGACCCTGCGGCTGACGCGGCCGTGGACGATGCTCGGGGCCCTGGTGAGTGAGCTCAGGGGGCAGTTAAGGGCGCCAAGCGGGCTCAGGGCTCTCCCCCCTGGCAGAGCTGTGCCAGGTCTCCCTGTGCCTCGGCTGCCCCGGCAGCGGCGCGGCCACCGCCGCCTCCTGGACCAGCCCTTCTTCCCTGCAGACCTGCTGGAAGCTGTGGAGGGGGACGGCCGCCAAGGTCCCCACGCCAGCCCCACTGCCCGAGCTGCCCGCAAGGATGGGTACATCTGCGAGAGGTGGTGGGGAAAGGCTGGGGGAGATGGGGAGCTGCTGCGGCGCGGGGTTAGGGTCACAAGGCTGGTGACCCTCTGTGCTGTCCCTGGCATGTCACTGCTGGGTCTGAGCGTGGCTTTCCCCGGTGGCAGGTACAGCGCCGACTCCAGGGTCGTGCACTTTGTGAAGGCCAAGAGCGTGGGGTTGCGGCTGGCCGGTGGGAACGACGTGGGCATCTTCGTGTCAAGCGTGCAGGAGGGGAGCCCGGCCGACAGCCAGGGCGTGCGGGAAGGGGACCAGATCCTGCAGGTACCCGGGGCTGGGAACGGCTCCAAACGCTGCTGCACCTGGACGGGCCCCGTCCCTCTTGGGGATCCCCCGGGGTTTCTGCTGGGCATCGTTTTGGGTCAGTGCTGGGCCCGTGGGCTGAACCCATCAGGTTGGCTCCAAGGGGGACGCTCCTGTCTCCAGCACCTTGCTAACACCCAGCGGGGTCCAGGCTCCACCTCAGCTGGCCCAGAGGCCCTCCCCAGGGCTACTAGGGGTGGTGGCAGGCACTTGGGTCACAGGGAGCAGTTCCCTCTCCCACCCTGCCCTGGGCACTGCTGTTCCTGGGACCCCCACTGGCACCTGCACCCTCTCTCTCGCTGGCAGGGCCGTGTCTAAGTGCGTTTTTGTGGCAGGTGAATGACACCAGTTTCCAGAACCTGACCCGTGAGGAGGCTGTGGAGTTCCTCATGAAGCTGCCGCCGGGCGAGGACGTCACGCTGTGGACCCAGAGCAAGCAGGACAGTGAGTGACGACCAGTCTCATCCTGGGCTTGTGCCTCTCCATCCTCTGTGGATCCCAGCTGCTGGACTTGCCACAGCTCTTTCTGCCCCCACAGGGGGGTTCTTTCTTCCCTGCACCCCCCTTGCCCTCTCTCCCAGAGAGGTGGTGGGAGGAGACCAGACCATCCTGGCCCCGTTTATGCCTTGCCCTCCTGGAGCACGGGGGCTTCCTGGCACCGTGGCTCAGCCTGGAGAGGCCGGTGTGTGTGTGCGGGGGGGTCAGGTCCTGCCTGAGAGCATCACGGGGTTCCCAGCGCCCTCCTTAGCGGCCAAGGATACTCTGGAGGCTCCTTCCCAAATCTGTGCAGCATCTTCCTCCTCAGCCACCTCTTCTCCTGATGGTCCCTCTCACCCTGGGCTCCAGTTTACAGGAAGATGATCTCGTCCAACGTGGGTGACTCATTCTACATCCGAACGCACTTTGACTTCGAGAAGGACACGCCATCGGGGCTCAGCTTTGTCCGCGGGGACGTCTTCCACGTGCTGGACACCATGTACCGGGGCAGGCTGGGGAGCTGGCTGGCTGTGCGCATGGGCAGGGACCTGCAGGAGCAGGACAAGGGCATTATCCCCAACCGGAGCAGGTAGGGCTAGAGCCAGGGGATGGCTCCCCAGTGAGATGGGGACATGCACGGTGGGCCCAGTAAGAGGCAGGGCAAGGGCTGATGGAGCAGCGGTGGGAAGTGTGAGCTGGTGAAACCCCCTCTGAGGGGTGACGGGGCAGTTGATGCTCTGGTTGTCCAAGGTCCCAGAGGGAAAAGGCTACCACAGCCTCGTCCTGCTCTGTCCCCAAGCGCGGACGCTGGCCTTTCCTGCTTTGCTACTCAGAGCTGGGGTAAATCCAGAGGGTCCATGTGCTGAGCTCTTTTCCCTCCCAGGGCCGAGCAGATCGCCAGCCTGGAGTCGGTGCTGAAAGCCACGTCTGGTGCCAACCCCTCTGGGGCACGGGCTGAGTTTTGGAAGCTGCGGGGCCTGCGAGGTGCCAAGAAGATGCTGCGGAAGAGCCGGGAGGACCTGTCTGCCCTCACAAAGCAGGGCCACTACCCGCCGTATGAGAGGGTGGTCCTGAAGGAAGGTGGGTACCAGGGCTGCGTCCCCAGTCACCCAGACCCACCCAGGGGACATCGGCCCTAGAGCTGCTCCACTGTGGGTGCTACTGGGCTCCACTCTCCTGGGAAGAGTGGGGCAGGTCACAGGCCCATGGGCACCTCGAGGAGTGGGGCTGGACCCCTGGGTGCTGGGAGCTCTGCCCTCACCCCCAGCCTCCTCTGAGCCGGTCTGTCTTCTCCCCACAGCCAGCTTCAAGCGGCCGGTGGTGATCCTGGGCCCCATTGCAGACATCGCCATGCAGAAGCTGAGCACAGAGATGCCCGAGCAGTTCGAGATTGCCCGTAAGTGCCCCCCACGCTGGGCAGAAATCATATCCAGCTGCCAGACCCTCAGCGTCCAGGGCTGTGGGAGCTCTTTACCCGTGGCTGTCCCAATCCTGCCTCGTTGCCCCCTCCCCGTGACACTCCAACACCTTCTTGGACTCAGTCACCCTCCCCGTGCCCCAGGCATCCCTGCCTTGAGGAACACAGCCCCGGGGCAGGGCACAGCCAGACCCAGCCTGGGGGAGATGCCACGTCTCCCCCAGCCCCTCTCACACCATGTCCCCATGTCCTGCAGCAAGTGTGCCCCGAGACGGTGCTTCATCCAAGGTCATCAAGTTGGACGCAGTGCGGCAAATCGCAGAAAAGGTGAGAGACCTTCCCCCGTGTCCTCGGAGCCGGGTGGGCCAGGGCCTGGGGGGGAGTCCACAGCCTCCGTCCCTGTCCCCAGTGGGGTTGATGGCCATGCCCCGCCCCAGAACAAGCACGCCCTGTTGGACATCACGCCCTCGGCTGTGGAGCGCCTCAACTACGTGCAGTACTACCCCGTGGTGGTGTTTTGCGAGCCTGAGAGCCGGCAAGGCATCAAGGCCATGCGCCAGTGGCTGGCGCCCGACTCTAGGAAGAGCTCCCGGCGCCTCTACGCCCAGGCCAGCAAGATGAAGAAGTACTGCAGCCACCTCTTCACTGCCACCGTCAGCCTCAGCGGCAGCAGCAACACCTGGTACGAGGCGATCAAGGACATCATCAGGATGCAGCAGAGCCAGCCCGTTTGGACGGCGGCGGAGCAGGTATGGGGCACAGGGTCCCTGGGGCAAGGCTCAGCCTGCCGGGGCTGCAGCCAGGCGGGGGACAGGGCCACGCACCTGCCCCTCTCCCCCAACCTGAGGTTCCTGCCCCACAGGCAGATGTGGCGCTGGAGGACAGTCTGGACCTGCTGAACCCACCGAGCGTGGCGGCCTCGGGCTACCTGACCTGCGACAGCCACGCCAACAGCGACTACGACACGGACGGCGAGACGGGCGCCTACACCGATGGCGAGGCAGAGGACGCCTACGACCAGCCCGGGCTGGCCCGCTCCTCCGAGCCAGTGCAGATGTCACCGAGCCATGGCCTGAGCGAGCAGGTGGGTCCCCCATACTGGTATGAGGGGCGGATGGGACAGAGAGGGTGGCACAGTGCCTGCCTGTGGGGACTAATTCCTGTCCCCTGTGGCACAGGCAGGGTGTCACCTCCAGCTGCCACAGGGTCCAGCTGTGCATCCATGCCCAGCTCTGGCTCCCCAAGGCGGGATGCAGCCCAGTGGGGCACAAATCCTGCCCCTACCTCTGACTCCCCCGTCTTTCTGGTCTTTCACAGGCGACCGAGCAGCAGCGGCAGGGCCGGCAGGGCCAGCAGGGCCAGCGCTACGACAGCATCAGGTACCCTGTGTGCCAGGGCCAGCTGGGGTTCAAGCAGCCAGCCCTGGGGCTGGGGCAGGGCTTGTGGAGGCTTCGGTGCCAGCTTTGCCCGGCCTGACCCTCCCCGTCTCTGCCACCCCGTCCCAATCAGGTGGGAGAGACATCACTGTGGCTTCTTGTCCCCCAGGGAATACGAGCACGATGCTGTGAGGAAGAGGTTCACACGGGCCAGGGATGACTCAGACCAGGACGAAGGCTACGAGTGGGGCCCAGCTACAGATGTGTAGCAGCACTGCTGGCCCCCATCCCACCGGGCAGACGGCAACCTCGGGCCAGCCCTGCTGCAGCCCCGTGCCACCGGGTCCAGGTGACAGTCCAGGTAGTGCCACGCAGCACCCCCCGGCCAGGCTGGGCCTAATCCTGCCGTACCCCTCACCACCAAGTGCCTCCTTCCCCCTTTTGGCCACAGCCTCTGCTGCTGGAATAAAAGGAATGTTTTGATCAGGTGGGGCCGTTTCCGTGCGCGCTGGGTGACAGCACGCTGGGGAGCCCCCTGCAGCCGGGTGGCCTTGCTGGAGGCAGCCAGACACCCTGCCTGCCCCAAGGGGCATTGGTGCAGGAATCAGGCTTGGATTGTGCCAACGTCTGGCACCGCAGCAGGCTCAGGGTGCGTGGCTGAGCCCCCTCTGCTGCAGCCCAGCCAGTGCTCCTCAAACACAGCCTCCCGCGTTCCCTTAAACTTTTTATTTTTACATCAACCAAGCGCACAGGCGAAGTCAGGTCAGCGCTGCCTCAGCTGCTGGGGGCCAGAAGACCCACTGATGAGAGGGTATCACCAGGGGCTGCTCCTTGGGGCTCACAACACCCTGCTCCCCTGGATGTGGGGCTGGGCAGGGCCCTGTTCCCTTTCACTGTGCCGAGGGACAGCCCCGAGGGCTGCGACCCAGGGTCCCGGCGGGCTGGGGCCGGGCTGTGCGTGCAGAGCAGTTAAAGGCAGCAGGAGGGAAAAACAGAGGTAGTTTCCCAGCTCGGTGCAACAGCTCTAACAGGGAGGTTGGTTGCACCCCCAACAGAGCCAGGGAGGAGTAGAAGCAGGTCTTAAGGGTGCTGCTGCCCGTAAGGCTGAGACTGGGAGCTGCCGGCTCTCCCTCAGGGGTGCCATTGTGCACCCACACACTGGGGTGCGGGGTCAGCGCTCCTCTGGGGCTGTGTGGGGCGAGCCGTGCTTCCAGCACCATCCCCGCGTGGGGAAAGGCACCGTTGGTGAGTGTAAAAGCACTATCTGTGGTGACTGGATGGGGTGACCTTTCAGGCAGGGTCCCCTCTCCTCCTGCCAGCACCAGGCCAAGGCGAGGGAGCCTGCGGAGTGGCAGGACAGGCACCGTGCGTGCACTGTGAGGCAGGGAGGGGTGAGTGGAGGGGGAGGAGGTACCCAAACCGTGGCACCATAGGCCCTGACACTGCTCAAGCTGGGTATCAGACCCCCAGGGTCTCCCACTGTGTCCTGAGTAAAACAGAAGAGGTGCAGGATTAAGCCCTGCTGGGGACCAGAGAGCTCCAGTGAGGGCTGGTGGCCCTGGGATGGCTCCTGCTGGCCCCAGGGTCGCTCCTGCTGGCCCCAGGCACCCCAGTGACAGCCAGGCCCAGCCGCGGCTCAGAGGAAGATGGGCTGCTCCTGCCCAGTCAGTAAGCGGTACGTGGAGGCCGGCATGGTCTTGATGTGGACCTAGGCAGAGACACACACGTCAGCCGGGAGACACCAGACCCCTGGCTGGAGGGAGCTGGTGTGAAATGCCCAGCGTGCTCTGGCTGTCACCCAGCCTGGCCCGGCTCACCTCGCTGACCGCCTGCGTGAGGATCTGGATGATCTTCTCGTGAGGCGTTGCCACCACGCTCTGCCCGTTGATCTCGATGATGCGGTGCCCCACGCGGATGCCGCCTCTCTCCGCGATGCCCCCACGCATCAGGCTGCAGATCTGGGGAGCAGGGAGCGCTGGTTAGATCCGAGCTGTGCCCCACGGCCCAGGGCAACCACCACCCCAAACCCTCTCATCCCTGCAGGCTCCCAGCAAGAGCTCTGGACTTGGGTGCTGTCTCCTCCAGCCCACGGGCACGCAGCGAGGGCAGGGACATCCCTTTGTGTTGCAGCCCCCGTTGCTGTTCCCCGGCTGACAGAGAGCTCAGCTCCCTCCACCCACCCAGCGAGCGCCCCTGCTCCCATCAAGCCTGGGCTGCAGAGCCCCAGCTTTTCCCTGGGGTGGCAGCTCCTGCGTGGGCGTGGGGTAACTGCGTCTCCAGCTGAGGAGCATGGGTCGGTGCGTGATGCGGCCGTGCCACCCCCTCCACAACCCACCCGGCCCCATCAACGCCCACGGGCGCTGGAAATGCTCCTCTCTGCTTTGCCAACACAGCCCCTGCGGAGCCAGAGCAGGGTGCGGCTGGGGCACTGGGGACAGCAACACGGCACTAAGGTCACGCCAAGGAAGCCAGGAAGAAACCACCACCCCAAAAGCAAACAGCTGAGGAGCACTAGGGAGATGGATCCAACCGCCAGAGCCGCAGGAGAGCTATGAAGAGCCTTTTGCTGTGGCGCAGCAGAGCCCTGCGAAACCTCAGCCCTGGCAGGTACAAGCAGCGCTGGAGCTGTGTGCTCCTCTGTGGGGACACGGCCAGAACCTCGTGTCCCTCAGGGGCAGCTGAAGCCCTGGGCTGACCCCGGCCTGGGCACTCACCACGCCGTTCTCGACACAGAAACCCAGCTGGTACTTGGAGTCGGGGCGGCGGATGACAGCTGTAGTGACAGGGGGACAGTGCACGATGTTCAGCGTCACCTCTGTCTGGTGCTTCAGCTCCTGGAAGATGGGATGGGGCTTTGTCAGACTTTGGAGAGCTATTTGAGAGGCGTGATGCCCTCACAGGAGGGCTGAGGATTAGCTGCTTGTTTTCAATGGGGAAACTGAGGCACTGAGGATACTGCCAGGCTCAAATTCAGAGAGAAAAACTTAGAAATCCAGTTCAAAATGTCCCCTTTTCCCCTGAGGCCACACTGTCCTTGCTTTCAGCTCCTTCCTGCCTGGAAGACAGAAGATGCAACAGGTTCCCTCCAGGACAGGCCCCTCCCTCCTCACCCACCCCTCTCCTCGGGGAGGGCCCTGCCTGCACCCCACCACAGCAAGTTTAGTCCCCAGCTTTGCTCCTGCCTCATCACATCCCTTCCTCCCAACCACTCCGAGCGGGGACTGTCACAGCCCACAGGACGGGTATGGCCCCCCACACTCCTGCCCCCTCTGGCCCCCACAGCCTCCTGTCACCCACCCGCCCCCGAGCTGGGAGCATCGGGAGAGACCCCCAGCAGTACAGACCCCCCTCAGCTCACCCGGATGATGCTCTGGCAGGAGGTGAGGGGCAGCCCCACCAGGCTGGTCCCGTTGACGGACATGAGGCGGTCCCCGATGCTCAGCTCGCCTGACCTCTCTGCGGGGCCACCGTGCATCAGGTTGGCGATGACCACGGTGGGCAGGATGGAACCCCAGCCTGACTCCACGACGGCGATGCCCAGGATCTCCCCCTTCTGCTTCCGGATGAAGACCTAGTGGAGGGAACAGATAGGGGATGTGTCCTGATCCCAGCACAGCTGTCCTGGGCTCCCAGCCAGCTGGGATGGGGCACCGTTTTGTAGGGAGCAGCTCAGGGAGGGGACAACACAGAGGCGCCAGCGGGTACCCCGCATTGTCCCCACCCCTCCAACGCAGCTCTTACGTCCTTGCAGTTCTCCTGCCGGGAGAAGTGGGTCAGCTCTGCGTTGTATTGCTCCTGGTCCTCGAGGGCACGGCTGTACTGGCGAGGGCTCAGCTCACTCGGGTCGATGCTGTTGGCCTCCAGGAAGCGCTGGTAGGCCACGCCGAACGCCTGCCCGATGGCCTGAGCAATAATCTGGGCCTGGGGAAAGAAGGGTTGTTCATACCAACGGTCTCATGGCCAAACTGGAGTCAAAAGTTGCCAGCGCCCTGCAATGCCCAGCACTGGGAGCTCCAGGGCATCCTGGCTCCTCCCCTGCCTGAACTGACCCCTTCGTGGTGCCAATCCTCCCCCCTTTTCCGCTGGCCCCCTCTATGTGACAGAGCTGCCAAGGTTGGGCTCCTTCCCCCTCTCCGTGCGAGTCAGAGCACAGGGACCCAGAGCACCCCAGCGTTACAGCAGGACGGGGCCCAGGACCCCAATGCCACCCTGCCCTCCCGAGGGACTCGTGTGTTGCCTCACGTCGGCTGAGTGGAACACGTGGCAGATCATCTTGTAGAGCCGCTTCTCCTCCGCCACCTCCGACCGCTGGGGCAGTTTCCGGCGCGCCATGAGCACCACGAGGGAGCCGATGTCGGCGATGTAGGAGATGGTCTGAAGGGAGTGATCCATCATGGCCTCCTGGCAAAGGGGGACAAGGGCAGAGATGCTCAGCCCTCCCTGGCCTGATGGATCCCGTGGGCAGCCTGTGAGCCAGCCAGGCACCACTGTGCTGGGACACAGCCCCAACGCCTGGCACACGCTGGGCAGAAACTACGCTAAAAGGTACAAACAGCTCCTTCGATCAAGTACTCATCCGTGTCCCTGGGTGCCGTCAGGGGACAAGGCAGCTCTTCCCTCCTACTGTAAAGCAGCAACTAATCCTGAGGTAAAAAGCTACAGAAATTTCAAGCTCAGGTTTCCTGGAGCTCGGGCTGGGGACCCAGCAGCGCCCATGAGGCACAGTTTGCATGAGAAGCCTCGTGCAGCCACACAGAGAGCCGAGGGACAGGACGTGCCTGCGTGGGATGGCTGCAGAGTGACATGTCTCCTCCCAGACACGTGTCCTTGCCCATAGGCCATCCTTGGGCATGACGCCACGGGCAACGCAGAGATCCCAAGGCCAAACAGGACGGTTTCAGCAGCCCCAAAGCCACGTGGGTGCTCGCGTTCCCCACTCACCTGCGTGTCAGCCGTGAGCACCTTGATCCTTTGCGTGGAGACAAACAGATCCACCTCCGTCATGGGCTGGGACTCCCCCTCTGGTGCCTGCAGAACAAAGCACCCAGGAGAGGTCCCTCCTGCTGCCAGGATTCATCTGGGTCCCTGCCCCACAGCCAGAGGTCCTAAGCGCTGCCCCATGCCCACAGGCTGTGCCCGGCTGGTGGCAGTCGTGCCCCCCTACCCTCCTGCACCTTGATCCTGTCCACCGCCTCCTGGGCCTGCGCCATGCGGACGCTGGTCGGGGGGTTCCTCTCTGAGACCAGCTGCGTGGAGCCCAGGTACTTTGCCCCAAAAATCACACCGTCCAGCAGATCCTCCGGGTCGCAAGGGCCTGGAACTGAGGCATTGGGAAGGACTAAGCAGGGGCTGGTCCCCCACCTCTGAAAACTGGGGGTACCAACACCTGCTGCCCATTAGCTGCATTCCTACAAATGGCAAAGCGGCTCAGTGTTTGGTGGACAGGCTCCTGCCGTCACCAAGGGACCAACTCTGACCCCAAGGCTGCTTTCCTCTGGGACACCCTGGCTCTTGCCCCCTTCCCAGGCCTGAACATCCCCCCTCCCTGATCCCTGGAGCACTCCCATTCACTCAGCTGGGATCAAACGAGCCACCTGGAGTCTGCAGCCACGCGGGCACATTGGTACAGAGCCCAGCGCTCCCCCCCCGACTGGGACCCACGGCCACCCCACTGCATTCGGAGTCAGAGCAGGAGGCGGCGGGTCAGGACTCCCATGTACTTTTGCTGCTCAAGCACAGAAGCAACTCACCCTCTTTGAAGGCCGAGCAGGAGGACAGGGGTTCCCTGTTCTGCAAAGTGACAAGAGAGCAGGTGAGGCTTTGGCTGGGATCCCAGGGATTCAGCCTGCCTGTCCTGCAGCCAGGCTGCCCCTGGAGCACCAGCAGTGTCCTCAGGCTGGGGGGGTCGGGGGGTGCACGGTCCTGGGGTCAGAGGCTGTTTGGACGCACCAGCCTCTTCCCCCGGGCACGCACAGATCAGCCAGCCATGCAAGTATCCCCCCCGCCTTCAGGGCAGCAGGAGCCAAAGTCAGCACCGAGAGTCTTGTCTGGGCACCCCAGCAGCATGATGCCCTGTAAGACCCAAGGAAAAGACATCCCTGGCTCCTGTCCACCCCCACCCAAAACCCCACGAGGGAGCAGAGCCAAAAGGCACATCCTGGCTCACTGTCACAGCCTGTACGTGATGCACTCACAGTCACGCTGCCTGGGGGTGGCTGCTCTGCCTCTGGGGCTGGAGTGGGGGGCAGGGTCACCCAAGCCGGCTCTGGGGAAGCATCCCGATTGCCCTCGTAGGTGGAGTCGACCTCGCAGAGCCCCTCTCCACAATACAAGGCACTGGAAGATCCCTTCTCTGAGCTCCTGGGCCTCTCCAGCACTTCAGGTGTCTCCACAGCAGCTGGTTCTTCCTGAGCCTGCAGCATCTCCAGGTTGGTCCCGGCCAGGATATCAGACCGTGCCAAGGGTGTCTCGGTGCTGGCCTCGGGCAGCCCCCCCTCGTAGCACAGGAGGCTCAGCAAGTCCTCTCGGTCAGCCTCAGCAAAGAGCAGGCCATGGCAGGGCCGGGAGCAAGCTGAGTGCTGGGCACAGCAGGGCCGTGTCTCTAAGCCCTGGCCTGTGGCCACATGCAGCGGGCAGGGCCGGCACTTGCCCTGGCACTGCCCATAGCTCCGCTGGGCCTCCTGTAGGGCCGACAAAGGGGCTGTGCCAGCACTCGTGGAGGGCAGTGGGCCCTGCTCTGAAGCAGGTGAGTGGTCGGAGAGGTTGGAGTCAAGGGTCTGGAGCTGGGCCAGCAGGCCCTGGAGCTCCGAGGGTTCATCCTCTGCATCCTCAGGAGCCTCATCCAGCTCCATGCCCGTCAGGTCGCCACTGCTGGGGTCTCGGGGGTGTCCTGTGCCCCGAGGGGTGCTTCTGGCACTGGGTTTCCAGCCAGCAGAGTCCCGCGGGCCTGCAGCCCCTGCCTCGTCGCCTGTCTCTCTGCCCAAGTCCCGGCAAAGCTCGTCTTGTCCACCCGCATCCCCTCCGGGGTCCGAGGCTGAAGCAGGGCCCGAGCTGGGCCCCAGAGTCCTCCGCTGGCCCTCGGGGGCGGGCAGGTCCCGCTCGGAGCCGCAGTTAGGGCTCAGGGTGACGAGGCGAGGCCCCTCCGGCTGCCCGACACCCACCCGGGGCGCAGGGGCGTCAGGCCGCACCGCGGGCCCTTCCTCCGTGTCCATGGCCGGCGGCTCCGGGGCCTCGTCACCGCCGGCATCGGGGGGGGTGGGCGCAGCCGCCTGGAAATCCATGCTGCTCTCCATGGCCTGGCTCCGGCCCGGGGGCGCCAGGGCCAACCCCACCGGCGCCGGCTCCTCTCCCCGGGCCGGGCAGAGCAGACGCTCTCGCCGCCACCACGGCCCCGGGAGGGGACGGTGCCACCGCTTCCGCTTCCGCTTCCGCCTCCGCTTCCGGGCGCCGCCGCCGCGCACGCGCAGTGCCGCCCCGCCCCCTCCCGGCGTGCCCCGCGGCGCCCAACATGGCGGCCCGGGTGCTGCTGCGGGCGGCGCGGGTGGCGCTGCCGGGCCCGACCCGCGGATACGCCAAGAAGCCCGGTGAGCCTCGTCTCCGCCGGTTCCCCCGCCTCCGGGGCTGCCCCACGGCCTTCGGCCCCCGTCCGCGCTCCTGAGTCCCCCCCGGCGGCCCGGTCACGCGTCCCCCGCGCCCTCCCCAGGGGCGGCCCGGTCCCCTCCTCACGGCACCTCGCCCCGTCCCCGGCTCCCGTCCGTTCCCCCGCTAGCGTCTCTGTGTCCCCGGCCTTGACCGTGCCCTTGTCCCCGCAGCTATGAAGTCCAAGGGCAAGACCGTGCCGAAGGAGGCGCTGCAGGGCCCGGAGGTCTGCACGGACCCCGTCATGCTCGCCACCCACGCCATGGGGGTCAATTACTTCAAGGAGGGCCCGGAGGTGGCCCTGAAGCCCGACTCCGAGTACCCCGACTGGTAGGTGGTGCCCAGCCCCCTTGTCTTTGTGCGGAAGGGGAGTCCCTCTTGGGGGCCCGTCCCTACAGAGGTGCCATCCCAGAGGCGCAGGTGAGTGTCGGAGAGACAGGGACCTGCTCTGGGAAGAGGAGAACTGCCGCTCTGCAGCCCAGAGACCTTCCCCGAGGCCCAGGGGAGGAGAGCGGGCAGCACCCTGCGTGTGGTGGGTGAGGGACCTGCACATCCTGCTCACAGCCATCGCTCCGTCCCGTGCTCGTCCCGTTGCCCTCCCTGCCGCAGCCTCACCTCCTCTGCCTTCACCCCCAGGCTCTTCAAGATCCACCTGGGGCCCCCCAAGAAGCTGGAGGAGCTGGACCCTGACTCCATCGAGTATTGGAGGCGCCTGCGGAAGTACAACACGTGGCAGCGCAACAGGCTGAAGAAGGGCAAGAAGCTATAGGCACCGGCAGGGCTCGGGGGCCGCCCTGAGTGCCAGCGCAGGTGGGACCAGCTCCTGCTTTTGGTCTCTTGCTGTAAATTAATAATAAATCTCTGTGAGGCTGATACCTGTTAACCTGGCTGTGGCAAACCCAGGTTTTTAGCAAGCTAAATGTGGGTCCTCCCTCAGGCTGCGGGGTTGGTGAGGGGCTGAGGCAACACAGGCCACAAATTCTTGGTGTATTTGCTAAAATGGAAGCTCGGTTTTTTCCTCATAGAGGGACCCTGTGCCACCAAATGGGTCCTGCTCCCTGCTCTGTCACGGCCTGCACTGCAAGGACCTAAGGTCCCCGTGGGGGGGTGTAGTGGGTTTGGGGTGGGGAATGACTCCACTGGTGTCACTGTGTCCCCTGGGGGAGCTCTGGGGGGCTGAACAGCTTGTGCTCCCCGGGGGTGGGAGGAGGTGGGCCAGGCTCTGGCAGTGCAGTGGGCGAGGTGAGGGGCGACATGGTGGCCCCTTGCAATGCCACCTCCGCTCCGTGCTCTCGCTTTCTCCGGCAGCAGGAGACTGGAGAGGGGACCCTTAGAATCACAGAATCACCTGGGTTCAGAAGGGACCTCTGGAGATCATCTCCTCCAACTCCCTGCCAGAGCAGGGTCACCCAGAGCAGGTCCCACAGGAACGTGTCCAGGTGGGTTTGAATGTCTCCAGAGAAGGAGACTCCACCACCTCTCTGGGCAGCCTCTGCCAGGGCTCTGCCACCCTCACAGGAAAGAAGTTCCTCCTCATGTTAACTTCTTATATTCAAGTTTGTGCCCATTTCCTCTTGTCTTGTCACTGGGCACCACTGAAAAAAGACTCTTGACACCCACCCTTTAAGTATATATGAGCATTGATCAGATCCCCCCTCAGCCTTCTCTTCTCCAGACTAAAAAGCCCCAAGTCCCTCAGCCTCTCCTCCTAAGAGAGATGCTCCAGGCCCCTCATCATCTCTGTAGCCCTCTGCTGGACCCTCTTCAGCAGTTCCCTGTCCTTCTGGAACTGGGGAGCCCAGAACTGGTCCCAGGGCTCCAGCTGGGGCCTCCCCAGGGCAGAGCAGAGGGGCAGGATGACCTCCCTCCACCTGCTGCTCACACTCTTCCTGATGCCCCCCAGGATGCCATTGGCCTTCTTGGCCACCAGGGCCCATTGCTGGCTCCTGGGCATCCTGTTGTCCACCAGGACCCCCAGGTCTTTCTCCTCAGAGCTGCTCTCTAGCACGTCAGTGCAGTGACAGGACAAGGGGTAACAGTTTTAAATTGGAAGAGGGGAGATTTAGATTAGATATTCGGAAGAACTTGTTTGCTGTGAGGGTGGTGAGAGCCTGGCCCAGGTTGCCCTGAGAAGCTGTGGCTGCCCCATCCCTGGAGGGGTTCAAGGGCAGGTTGGAGGGGGCTTGGAGCAACCTGTTCTGGTGGGAGGTGTCCCTGCCCAGGGCAGGGGGATTGGAACTTGATGATCTCTAAGGTCCCTTCCAACTCTAACCATTCTCTGATTCTATGACCAGCAGCTGCTGGGATGCCGTGCGGTGAAGACAGGGTCTTCCCCACAGCAACAGGGGCCTCGCTACTGTGTCCCCTCCCTGTCCCCAGCCTGGCAGAGCCCAGCGGCTTCCCCTGGGCTTTGGTCCTGCCCGTGTGTGGCCTCCCCCCGGCTGAGAGGTGTCCCCGTCCCCTTGGTTTGTCTCTGACCAGGACTCGCTGCCCCGTGGCTCCTGCCTGGCCTCAAGCCGGGCTGTGAGGACAAAGCAGCCCCCTGGGAGATCCTGTAGCGAGGCAGCGGCTCCGTCGCCCCCCACGCTGGGGCGGCCGGGCTGGCGGCTGCGACACCCCCGCAGTGGCACAGGAAGTGGCAGAGGAAAGCAGAAGTGCAGCGCAGGGGGGTGTGTCGGGGAGATTTTGGGTTGAACCCTCGTTTCCTCTGCCCGGGGCTCAGTCTGCGCCCTGGGAGCTGACGGGGCTCAAGCCGGGCCATATCCCGCGGTGAGTGCCCTGTCCCTGCCGCCGGGCCCCCTCCTGCAGCTCCCCCTCCCCTCCCCACCCCCCCTCCTGCCCCCCCAAATCCAGCAGGGGGTGACCAGAGGGGGCACTCGAGTCCTTGCCCTCCATCTCAGAGCCCCCTTCCCCCGATTTGGGGTTGTGTCACCCGGCCACCGCCAATGGCTTAGTCCTGGAGACAAGCAGCCGCCTGGGGTGGGTCGGTGGGTTGGGACTCAGGGGGAGGAGGAGGAGGGAGCCCGTCCCTGGGTGCTGCCCCCATCCAGGGTGGCTTCTGCCCTGCTCCCACTGCTGCTGAAGCTGTTGCCCAGGGTCAAGGGGAGCTGCGGGGGGTCCCAGCCCCGGGACCCCCATGTACCCTCCCTTAGCCCCTCTGCAGGCTCCTCGTTGAGGCCCGGCAGGGCTCATGCTGGCTGTGGGGCCACCACCCAGGGGCCTGGTGACAGTGGGGGGGCTGCTGCCAGAGGGAGAGGAGTCCCCAGGCTCAGCCCTCAGTGATGAGCGCCATTCTCTGTGTCCCCCAAAAGGATGGGGAAGGTCACAGGGGATATCCCCTCTTTCCAGTCCCTTGGACCCCATCCTGGAAAGGTCCCTGTCCTGGGGCTGGGCTAACGTGGCCCTGGCTCCTTGCCTGAGGCCAGGGGTGAGCGGGGTCCCCTGTGCCACTGTCACGGGTCTTGTCCCCTGAGCACGGAGGGGAAGCTGGTGTCATTCCTGGCTGGCTGCTGCAGCCGGATCCAGCAGCGCCACCCGCCCAGATCCCAGCACCTCCCTGGGGAGGCCAAAACCCTCCCGGGCTCCTGTGGGGAGGTGACCCATCGCCAGCGAGCTCGTGCTGGTGCTCTCCCCCCAGCCACCCTGTGCCCAGCGGGGTGCAGGTGCCTGTCACTGTGTCACCGGCTGGTGGTTTGTCCCCTCCGTGTCCCCAGGCAGGCGGCGGTGGGGTTGAGACGGGATGGGGGACTGGAGCATGCCCATCGGCTCGCTGGGCGAGGAGGTGGTGGCCCGGCTCTGCCAGCTCCTGGATAATGCTGGCCGGGGCTGGCGCAAGCTGGCCGAGGTGGCCGGGGCGGAGAAACGCTTCAAGTGCAGGTAGGGGCTTGGGGGGGCATCTCTGGGGGTCCATTCCCCACGGGGTGACAAAATGCACTTGGCACTGCCCTGCCATGGGCTGAGAGAGGGGCAGGCGGGTCCCTTGGCCACCCCATCGTGGCCACAGCCTGGGCTGGGGGCACTGCTGAGTCCCCCGGTGGGGTCCCCCATCGTCCTGCTGCGGGAGGTGGGCTGTGGCACTGAGCACTGCAGGCGCCTTGCAGCGCAGAGGAGCTGGAGATGTGCTCGCTGAAGGTGTTGGAGCCCCATGGCAGCCCCACGGAGTGCCTCCTGCAGCTCCTGGCCGAGCGCGACTGCACCCTCAAATACCTGCTGGGCTGCCTGGAGAGGATGGGGCATACACAGGCCTGCCAGGTCCTCAGCAGCGCTGGTAGGAAAGGACAGCGGGGTCCCATGGGGCCTGGAGAGGGTCACTGGGGGACAGTGGCTCAGCAGAAGCAAAGCAGGGGGAGATGAGGAGCAGCTCTTCCTGCTGATGGTCTCGTTCTGGGTAGCAGAGCCCTGGGATGAGATGGGATGGAATGGATGCAGTAGGGTGGGATGGGATGGGATGGATGCAGTGGGATGGGATGGGATGGGATGGATGCAGTAGGGTCAGAGAGGATGGGATGTGGTGTGCTGGAATAAGGGGGTGGGCAATGGGATGTGGTGGGACAAATCATGATGGGATGAGATGGGATGGAATGGATGCAGTAGGGTTGGGTGGGATGGGATGGATGCAATAGGGTCAGAGAGGATGGGATGTGGTGTGCTGGTGTGGGGGGTGGGCAACGGGATGTGGTGGGACAAATCATGATGGGATAAGAAGGGATGGAACAAGGTGGAATGAGATGGGACCGGGTACAAGATGGGATGGGGTGGGGTGGGATAGGATGGAACAAGATGAGCTGGGGTGAGTGGGATGGCAGTGAGTGGGACAAGGGAAGGTGAGATGGCTGGGACAGGACAGAGGAGTGGGATGGGACAGGGTGGGATGGGAGAGGACAGGTTGTTTTGGACAGGTGTGGGACAGGGCAGGATGGGACTGGGTGGGATGGGATGGTGCAGGATGGTGGTCTCAGCCAGCCCGGGCTGGTCTCTCCTCTCCCACAGTCCAGGACATGATCCGCATCACGGTGCAGCCGGAGTCGCAGGTGGTGATGGAGGGGATGCGGGTGTTCCTGACCTGCTGGGCCACCGGTCCCCCGGGGCTCGCCTACCAGTGGTTCTGTGGGAAGCAGGAGGTGAGGTCCTGCTGTGCCCCATTGAGCAGGGCCCCCAAGCCCCATGCATGGCAAGAGCACCAGGATGGGTGGGAGGGACCCCCTCACCCACCCAACTCTTTGGCCCCCTCCTGTCTCGTAGGTGCCCGGAGCCACAGCCCCAGAGCTGGTGATCAACCCGGCCACCCCGGGCCAGCCCGAGTGGTACATCTGCCGCGTGAACTGTGGGGCCGCCTTCGCCTTCTCCAGGTGGGCCCACGTCCAGGTGGAGAGGAGCAGCAGCCCCAGCTCAGGTGGGCCCCAAGATCTGCATCCCTGGGCTGGCACCCATGGGCCACTGCTTGCCCCATAGTAGGGCATGGCTTGCCACGTTGCGCAATGGCTCAGCTGTGAGGGTCTCTGGGCTCGCTGGGGTGATGGTGCCCACGGAGGAGTCGAATGTCCTGTGTCCTCTGGTGCCCTCTGGCTCATGCAACCCGTGCCAGGGTGACAGGGCCTGTGGGTGAGAGGCAGCTGCCATGGCCAGGTGCCACATTTGCAACCCTGTCCCCTCCCTAGCCAGTGGCTACTGCCCAAGCATGGCGGGGCTGCAGATCCTGCGTCAGCCGCAGCCGTGCCGCCTGGCTGAGGGGGACACGCTGGCCCTGGAGTGCAGAGCCATCGGCAACCCCCCGCCCCAGTACCAGTGGTTCAGGAACCAGCGCCCTGTGGAGGGTGCGCAGGCGCCCCGGCTGCAGGTATGGTGGGAGCCCTGGTGCGGCACGGCGCGGCGCGGCACCCCACGGCACTGCGTGGCACCCCACGGCGCGGCACCCCACGGCACGGCGTGGCACCCCATGGCACGCCGCCCCAGCTGCCCGCTCCGTCCCGCCGGCAGGTGAAGCTGGTGACGACAGCCGAGCGGGGCTGCTACTCCTGCCGCGTGTTCAACCTCTTCCACGAGGTGTGGAGCCGGGAAGTGGACGTGGAGATCGGTGAGGGCTCCGGACAAACCTCCATGGCCCCCCAGCTCACCTGTCCTGGCTCCACTGTGCTCCCACCATAAAGCCTTCCCATGGCTGCCCCACCATTTTGGAGGGCTCCAGCCTGCACCGGCTGGTGCTGCTGCTCACGGGGCTCACTGACCCCCTTTTTGTCACAGGCCCACGGCTCTTTGCCTCCGGAGGCTCCTGGCAGGAGGGGGATAGAGGTAGGCGGGGGTGGAGGGGGCAGGTCCCCACTGCTCTGCCCGCTGCACTCCCTGGGCACCGCGGGGCCGTGGCATGGCGTTTCTCTCTTTCCAGGCTCTCCAGAGCACGGCAGTCCCAGCCAGCTGTATGGTAAGAGCCTGCCCAGGAGGGGCTGGTGGGGCTGTGACCATCCCCAATGTCCCCAGTGTCACCCCATGAGGCTCTGCTTGGCCAGGGGTACCTTGCACGCTGGGGATGTGTGTGCTCCTCACACGGAGCAGTGAGGAAGGGATGCCACAGGGCACCCCGGTGCCTGGGGACAGTGACACCGGCCACAACCGGGTGTCACCTCTGTGGGCTGAAGGTAGAGGGGACAGGAGGCTCCGTCCCCAGCGCCTCCCTCTCCTGTCCTGGCAGCCACCGACAAAGTGGCCCTGCTGATCGGCAACATGCACTACCTGCACCACAAGCAGCTGAAGGCGCCCATGGTGGACGTGCACGCCCTCAGCGCCCTCCTCCGCCAGCTCGACTTCAAGGTGGTCTCGCTGCTGGACCTGCGCAAGGCGGAGATGCAGATGGCTGTCAACGAGTTCCTCCTCCTCCTCGACAAGGGTGTCTACGGTGCGGCAGCACCCACCGGGGTGGCTCCAGCTGGGGGGGGAACTGGGTGGTTTTGCGCTGGGAGGGGGTCTTGCGGGGCTGCCGGGCGAGAAGCGGGCACCGGCAGGTCAAGGGATGTCACCCACTGTCCCCCGCTCCTGACAGGTTTGCTCTACTACGCTGGGCACGGCTATGAAAATTTTGGCAACAGCTTCATGGTGCCCATCGACGCGCCCAGCTCCTACACCTCGGCCCACTGCCTGTGCGTGCAGCGGGTGCTGCAGAGCATGCAGCAGCGCCGCACCGGCCTCAACATCTTCCTGCTCGACATGTGCCGCAAGAGGTGACCCAGCCCCGGCCACCAGCCCGGGGACAAGCTGCTGCTCCAGGAGAACCCGGCACAGGGGTGTCCGTGGGTGCTGGTTCTTGGGGGAGCGGAGCCAGGCGTCCCTGGGGTCTCATGCACACCCCTTGCCTTTGTCCGGGTGCCCCAAAGCCTCACTGCCCCAGCTGAGCTGGCAAAGGCCACAAGGGGTGGGCAGAGGGGCACGGGGCAGCCCCCGGGGTCTGGGGTGCCTTGGGGTGGGTTTTGGGGGTATGGCTGGCCCCAGCTCTGCCCAGCGGCACTTCTCTTGCAGGAACCTCAATGACGACATCATCCCGCAGGTCGGTGCGCTGCAGGTCACGGCCAACATCGTCTTCGGCTACGCCACGTGGGTCCCCTCCCCACCACCCCCTGGCACCCCCTGGCACTCAGCGGGGCTGAGTCTCCCTCCCTGGTGCCGAGCGGGGCTGGAGCTCAGTCCTCTGCCATGGCCCTGACCCGTTTGCTCCCCGTCCCGCGTATCGGCCATGTCACACCCCCCGGTCAGTGCTGGGGGCGGTGGGAGTCCCCCGTCCCTGACAGGGCAGGGACAGGCCCTGCTCGGCTTCGGGCAGCACCTGAGGAGATGAAGTCTCCAGGCTCCTCTGGAGCACAGGGATTTGGGCTGACAATGATTTAAGCATCCAGGATCCAGTCCCGGCTCCCACCCCTCCCCAGCACGGTGCCTGGGTGGGCGGCAGGAGCCCTGGGCTGGTGGCTCTGGCTTCCCGGGGCTGTCACCCTGGTGGGGAGTGACAGAGTCCCCGACAGAGCCCGCTGCTGCCCCGTCCCCTCAGGTGCGCGGACGCCGAAGCCTACGAGCTGAGCCAGGGCGAGCTCTCCAACGGCATCTTCGTCTCCTTCCTCAAGCGCTGGCTGCTGGAGGACGAGAAGATCACGGTGTTGCTGGACAAGGTGGCGGAGGGTGAGTGGGGAGCGGTGGGGGACGGCGACTACCCCGGCGGCCCCTGCTGAGCCCTCGTGCCCCTGGCAGACATGGGCACTCTGGAGATCACACGGGGCCGGCAGGCGCTGGAGCTCCGCAGCAACCTCTCAGAGAGACGAGCCCTGACAGACCCCATCTGCCCCCCGGGACAGGACGAGTCCTCTGCCAGGAACCTGCAGTGGGCCAAGGCTCACGGTGAGGGACATGGGCCACCCCGTCTGGAGCTGGCACCTGGGGAGGGGACAGTGCTGAGTCGCAGGGAGAGGCGTCGGGCAGCGCCTGCCGGGTTTCTCCCACCCTGCAGGAGAGAAACCGCGGGCACAGAGCCACCAGCCCCGTGGCAGCAGCACCGTGTCGGTGTCCCCGCTCCGGGGTGACCCCAGCGGTCAAGTCACGGGCAGGTGCGGCTGTGGCCCTGAGCCCCTGCAGGTCCCAGCCCCACGCTCGCTGTCCCCCACAGTCCTGCCGGAGAGCCGGCACCTCCACTTTGACTGCGGCGTCACCGTCCAGCTGGGCTTCGCCGCCGAGTTCTCCAACATCATGATCATCTACACCCGCGTGGTGGCCACCCCCGGGGACATCACTGAGTGCGAGGCCAAGCTCACCGACATTCCTGAGGTGAGAGCAGGGTGCCGAAGCCTGTGCCAGGGCGATGCCTGGGAATAGCTGGGGGGGACCCGTGGTGGATTTCACTGCTGGATGCCATCCGTGGCAGGAGCTGGATGTGGACCTCAAGTGCACCAACAAGGAGACCCCGGAGGAGGTGGGCAGCCCGCTGGCGCCTACCTGGAGCCTTGACTGCCCCTCCAGCTGCCTCTACAGCCGGCTCTGCGGCTTGCAGAAACTGCGGGTAAGAGCCACACTGGGTGGGGGGCCGGTGCCGGGAGTGTGGCTCGACCGTGGCCCGGGACGGGTGCCCACGCTGCTGGTGCCTCCGCAGCAGGAGCTGGTGTTCACCGTCTGCCTGCAGTACCGCTACCGCGGCATGGACGACTTCGTGGAGGAGAGGCGGGTGGTGAACGTGGGGAAGCCGCTCATCGCCAAGCTCAATCTGCCGCTGGCAGCCTCCCCCTCGCCCCCCGGCAGCCCCCTCGCTGCCTCCCCCCCCGGGAGCTGGGGGGCGGCAGGGGGGTCCTGGGTCAACACCCCTGAGGAGAACCTGAGCCCCGAGGTCCTCGGCTCCCACACCCTGTAAAGGGACAGTGTGCCCCCCCCTTGTCACTGCAGTCCCCTGGGGTCACATCTGTCTTGCAGGGGGCTGGAGGGGACATGGATGGAGGTGAGCGCTGCGTGGGGTGAGCCCCATCCTGGCCTGTGCTGGGGGTGTGGGGCTCGCTGCATGGCACGACTGGGACCCCTGCCCACGGGATGCAGCTCAGTGTGCCCCCCCTGAGCACCCAGCAGTGCCAGCCCCATGTCCTCTGCTAAGACAGTGCCAGCCCCGCGTCCCAGGTCAGTTCCAGCCCTGTGTCCCAGGTCAGTGCCAGCCCCACGTCCCCTGGCATGGCAGTGCCAGCCCCACATGCCAGGTCAGTGCCAGCCCCACATCCCCTGGCATGGCAGTGCCAGCCCCACATGCCAGGGCAGTGTCAGCCCCACGTCCCCTGGCATGGCAGTGCCCAGCCACCTGGGGGGCAGAGTGCCCAGGCCCCACAGCTCGTCTGGCATGAGGCGTCGCGCTGGGGCAGGGCAGGGTTCATTCAGGCCTAGGAGAAATAGAGAGAAATAAGCAGATTAGGGGGCAAATCCCGCGGGAGGGGATTAGAGGGGGTGGGAGCAGGAGGGCTTCTGCTCTGCCACGAGGGGCTGGGGTGCCCCCAGCACTCCCAGTAGCACCCAGTCCTCCCAGTACAACCCTGGCTGCAGGGCTGTGCCAGCCCCATTTGGGCAATGAGGAATTTCAGGAGAGGATTGGGATCTCGGGGGGGGGGGAAATATGCCTTTTTGCTGGTTTTTTGCTGTTTTTTTGCCAAATGTGGCCTCACGTGCGGGCGGCTGTACTGCTGCAGGTGGCTCCAGCGGGGCTCAGCCTGGGGAAGCACCAATAAAGAGGGAAGGGCCGGCGGCTCCGCGCTCCTTTGGCTTCCCCGCAGTTAAATGGCATTTTTTGGGGCCGGCAGTATTCCCTGTTCCTGCGTGGCACCGGGGTGCCCGTGGGAGGGGAGGGGCAACTGGCCCCTCCTGTGAGGGTACCCCAACATCCCCCGCCACCCTGGGGTGTGCCGGTGCCACCCATGCAAATTAGCTCATTTAAATAATTCGCATAACTCCCCGACCCAGGCAGCCGGGGAGATGCATCCTCGTCCTGGGGCCTCTCCGAGCCCTCGCTTTGGGATGGCAGTTGCAAGACCGGAGGGGGGGGGGGGAGCATCCTCGCCCCAATTAGGCTCTGATCAAACCGGTCGGGGGGTGCCGAGCCCCCCGCTCTCCGCGCCAGCCGGCTTTTGTTGGCGCTCCGGAGGCCGAGGGGTGCCCCGGGCTGGCGCCAGCCTTGGCAATTATGTCATGTGAAAAGCGCAGCCCCCATTGAGCGCGTCCCTTCCCCCGGATCAAACCCCATTACTTCCACAGCCGTTGCTTCATTATCTCCCCGCCGGAGCACGCCTCTGCCGGGGCCGCTTCACCTCGGCCCTGGCCCATTAGCCGGGCTGGGGAGCCGGGGGAGCATCGATTATGCGTTTAATGGGTTGTTAAAGGTTTAATTGTCACTAACGAAGCAGACGAGCAGCAGCAGCAGCCGGGGGACGGGGGACAGGGAGAAGGGTCTTGCTGGGGTCAGTGCCTTGCCTGGCCCGGTGGCATCCTGGCCTGTTCAACCTGACCCGGGGGCTGTGAGGACGTCGGAGTCCAGTGCCGGTGCTGTTGGGATGGGGGGGACACTCCCAGGGTCGGGGGGCTGCAGCCAGGTGTGCTGGTGCTGCGTGGGGTCTGGCCACTGTGGGGACACGGTGGGGACACGGTGGGGAATGGGGCTGCACCAGCAAAGCCCTGGTTTGTGGCTGTTGTTGGGTCTGAAGTGGGAAGGTTTTCTGGGGAAACATCCCCTTTTGAGGCGGGGACAGAGGGAGGAAAGATGGGCGCTTGCCTTGCTTCCCCAGGGACCCACGACACCCCAGGGCACCCCAGGACACCCTGGGGACTCAGGACACCCATTTGCTGAGGCTGAGCCCCAGTCTCTCACGATCCCGGACGGGCTTCAGCACCTCAGAGCTATCGCTGGGTGCTGGTGACACTGGTTGTGACTCCAGCCCCATGGGTGGGCAGGGTCCCCCTGAGGCTGCACACCCATACCAGGGACCCCCGGGGACGTGGCACCATGCCACCGCCACCCTGCTCCTGCCTGGCAGGAACATCTGGCAAGGGGTAAACTGGCCTTGGTGCACCCCTCCGTGGGGCCCCAGTGCTCCCAGTTGGCCCCTCCTCTCGCCAGCCCCATCCAGGGTCGCGGGGGTCTCATGGCCACCCACCTCCCACTGGCACAGTCACGGCAACTTCTTGCCACCAACATGTGGTGGGTCGGGCACTGCTGGGGAGCAATTAGGGCAGGGGGGCGGCAGGCGCAGCCCCTGAGGGATGGCCGAGCAGATGCCCCTCGATGGCACAACACGGGTCCCAGCCCCCAGCCGGGGCTGGAGAAGGTCACCCACGCCTGGATCCATCCCTGGCCCCACACGGAACAGAGGGAGCGGGGCAGGAGGGTGCCCCAGGACGATGCTCCCACATCTCCCTAGAAAGCTCCATCCTGGCAGAGGCTCCGCAGCCCCAGCACGTTAACCAGCAGCACCGCTAATGAGCGGCACGGCTAACGAGCGTTACGGCAGGCAGGGCCCCGGCAACGCCTGACTCCAGCACGCGGCAGCCGTTCAGCTTACGTCTTTACTCACGATACAACCGTCTTCTCAGCGCTGGTGCATCTACCGGCACAACCGGTGTCACGCCCCGACGCGGCTAAAAATATCCCCCCGAGTCCTCCCTACGAAACTAGAGCTTTTCTCTTCAGTTTTGTTTAAATCTGCAGCATTACAAAAAAAAAAAAAAAAAAAAAAATTAATAATAATGGGAAGGGGAAGGTGTGTGGGGAAAGGAGGTGTCCGACCCGGGGCAGTGGGTGCAGTTGGATGCCCGAGCCTTGGCTGGATCCTCAGCTCGGGCTGGTGCCTCAGCAAGGCAGGGGGGCTGTGGGTGCCTGCTGGGGTGTCACCCCATGGTGGGGGCCCACCAGCGCCCCAGCTCGCTCCCCTGTCACCGACGGCGCTGCCTCAATGGGGGAAGATGCAGCCCAGCATCCCCGGCCCACGCTTTGGTCCTGCTGAGCATCCCACCGTCACCCCCTCGCCCACCCCGGGGCCGAGTCGACACCGGGGGCAAGAGCCGGCAGCTGGCAGGGCCAGAGGGGAGCGGTCATCAAATGGGTTGCCAGGTCTTGTCAATGGTCTGAATGTGCTCCTTGGCTTTCATGCGGAGCGAGGCGATGCTGGAACTCCTCTGGTCCACCTCCTCCAGCGGGTACTTGTCCACAAAGGTGGTGCCGCACTGGTAGGGCGCGGGGGCCATGGGCTGCATGCCCTGCGCCATCGGCGGGGGGGTGTTGAGGAAGGAGTGCCCACCATAGGGGGGCTGCAGGGCCTGGGGTGCTCCCATGAAGCCAGGGATGCTGTGGACCGTGGTGGCGCTGGAGATGGGGGACGTCAGCCATGGGTCGAGCGGGAGGGAGTTGCTCATGGGCCCCACGTTGGCCGCCATGGGGGGCCGGTTGAAGGAGAGCACAGGAGTGTCGTGGAGCTTCATGGAGCTGGCCTCCATCTTCTCCTGCCGCCTCCACTTGGCTCGTCGGTTCTGGAACCAGACCTGCAAAGTGAGAGCCAGGGTGAGCCCCGCTGTGCCCAGCTGGTCCATCACAGCATGCCCCAAACGCTGTGCCCTACAAAGGCTGCACCACAGAGGATGCTCCAGGTGGGGCATCCCATATGGGGTATTCCACCCCACGTGGGATGCCCCATGTGGTGGGTCCCACATGGGGTGCCCCACAGGGCTACAGCAATCCCCTGGGTGCCATGCACCTCTGCCAAACCTCTCCCGCAAACCCCAGAGACTGAGGGCACCTCCCAGGTGTGGAAAGCAAGAGGTGTCACCACACAGCCCCTGCCTTCGCTGCTCAATGGGAACACGCACGACAGCCCCACAAACACCCCCACAGTCCTTGGTGTAACATTTTCTGCCCTTCAAAATCCACTCAGTAAAACTTTTAGAAGCCAAACTGCACAATTGCACCAAAGCCCAGCAGGAACTAGAGGAACCAGCGAGCCAAGGTGACATCTCACCCCACTGGAGCTGCTCGTTAGAGCGCTGGTCCCCATGTCCCCAGAGCCCCCAGCAGCATGGGCTGTCTGCTGCGTGATGCAGGGCGGGGTAAAGATGAAGGGCTGGACTGAGAAAGGGATGTCCTCCATGGGCTGGTCGCAGCTGGTGGTGGATGCTGGGCTATACCGGTGCGAACTTTGTGTCCAGAGAAGACCAACGGAGCTGGTGAGGGGTCTGGAGCACAAGTCTTGTGAGGAGCAGCTGAGGGAGCTGGGGGTGTTCAGCCTGGAGAAAAGGAGGCTGAGGGGAGACCTTCTCGCTCTCTCCAACTCCCTGAAAGGAGGAGGGAGCCAGGGGGTGTCTGTCTCTTCTCCCAAGGAACAGGCAATGGGACA
The DNA here is from genome assembly GCA_003697955.1 of Calidris pygmaea. Taxonomy (NCBI): domain Eukaryota; kingdom Metazoa; phylum Chordata; class Aves; order Charadriiformes; family Scolopacidae; genus Calidris; species Calidris pygmaea. Next base: position 218,899 of record QJSC01028184.1, on the reverse strand, counting down.
AGAGGAAATGGCCTCAAGTTGTGCCAGGAGAGATTTAGGATGGATATTGGGAAAAATTACTTCACTGAAAGGGTTATCAAGCCTTGGAAGAGGCTGCCCAGGGCAGTGGTGGAGTCGAAATCCCTGTAGGGATTTAAAAGCCGGGAAGACGTGGTGCTGAGGGACATGGGTCAGTGGTGGTTTGGGCAGGGCTGGGTTGATGGTTGGACTTGGTGATATTAAGAATCTTTTCCAACCTAAATAATTCTATGATTCTGTGCTTCTGTGAACCTAGTAATTGCCCAGAGAGCTTGGCAGAGGTATCCCTATTGTCTGGACCCCCCTGCATTGTCTTGGACTGGGACTGAGGCCTGGGAAACTCAGTTCATTTGTAAGGGGATCGCTGCCTTGCTCCACAGTGGGTTGTTGCTTCTTCAACTCCCTGACCCTTTCCCTCACCCTGGTCTTGCCCTGTCAGTCAGGGCCAGGCTGTGCCTCCCCCACAGAGCCTTCTCCTGCAGCCCAGAGAGAGAAACCTCCCCACCCTACTGCCCCCCCGGCACCACCCACCTCCGATGAGCCTAAAACCCCCAAATCTGTCAGGATCTTGTGCTTTCCCAGCCCTAAAGACTTGGAAGTGGTCACAAGGGGCTAAGGTTTCCCTGTGCTGGGAGGGACAGGAGCAGCTGCCACCGGCAGGGGACAAAAATCTCTAAAACCAATCTTCCTGCCCAAATGAAGCCTCTGGCCCGTGGGCTGAACTGGGACCTCACAGAGGATGAGGCGCAGCCATTACATCCCTTCTCTGGTTTTGGCAGGAGGCTGGCTCTGCGGAGATGCTGCTCCTGCCTCCACCAGTGTGGGAATGGAGGGACGGAGCGAGCGGTGGAGCTGGGAGCGGAACAGAGCTCCCTGCCCCGGGGTAGTCCCTCTGCCACCGCCCAGGGGACATGTCTGGGGCGCTGCGGCCACTGGGCATCCTCCCTACCTGCACGCGGACCTCCGGCAGGTTGACCTTCATGGCCAGCTCCTCGCGGCTGTAGACGTCGGGGTAGTGGGACTTCTCAAAGGCGCGCTCCAGCTCGTGCAGCTGGTAGGTTGTGAAGGTGGTGCGGTTCCTCCGGTGCTTCTTCTTGGGCTGCTCCTCCTCAGTGGTGGCTGGTGGGGTGTCCTCACTGTCCCCTGGCTTCCGCAGCTCGCCCAGGTCCCCCTCACACTTATTCACGAACATGGTGGCACCTGCGAGGCGACCGTGGGGGTTAGCCAGGGCGTGGGGACATCGACCTCGCCATCCAACCCCAGGCCAGGGACGGACGGAGAGACAAGTGGAGGGATGGATGGGAGGACAGGGCAGCCCCAGAAACAGGTTACGCAAAGGCGTAATCCTCTCTGCTGCTGCAGCGTTATCCCGGGGCCGCAGCGTCCCAGGGACTGACCTGGGGTCCCGGGGACGGAGCCCTGGGCGTCCCCCACTGGGTTCCACCGCGGGATGCGGCCAGGTCAATGCGTCCACCCAAAGCTAAAAGTCAAATTCCACCCAAAGTCAGGGATTTTATGAAAGTGCCATCACTGAGCCAACCCCGTCTTGCCCCTGCCCTGGCGTGGAAGGGACCAAGCCCAGGTCAGCTCCCTCCTTCCAGCCCAGCTCCTCTCCTCCAGCCCCTTTTCCCCACGGACTATGAGTCGGTCCCCAAACCATTGGAGGACCCAGTGCTGGTCCCCAAGAGTGGCTGGGGTGACCCAGTGCTGTCCCCAGGCTAATAACCCTTTTTCTGCACGCTTATAAGCATTTTCAACCCTTGCAACATTTCATCTTTAAGCTTTTTATCCGGCATCTGAAATCTTCCTGCAGTATTTGCTGGGGATTAAGGGTCCCTTTCTACCACAAGGATGTAGGCAAACATGGAAATGGGGCAGAAAGCCGTAATCCTGGGGCACTTCTGTGAAAGGGAAGGTGCCACATTGCCCGGACGCGCTGGCAGAAATTCAGATAACGTCAAAGTGGGTGTGGGGAGGGAGAGGGAAGGACAGTTCATTCTGGGAGGGAATGAATGGGGGTCCCGAGAGGGCGGCGTGTTGGGGGCTGGGGGTTGGGTGTTGCACCAGCTGTGCACATGTGGAGTGTCTGTGCGCGGTGAGTGCTGGTGTGTGGTGGGCGATGCAGGTGTGAGCGGCGTGTCCACAGCCAGCGTGGTGTGCGGCACACAGGCCTGGGGTGTGTGGATGTCATGGATGCAGTGCAGGGTGTGCGGGGTGTGTGAAGTGTGTGTGGGGCAGTTTGTGCCGCACACCCGCTGCATGCAATGTGTGCAGTGCGGGTGCAGTGCCCGTGTGCTGCCCAATGCCATGTCTGAACCGGCAGCATGTCAGGCATGGTGTGTGTGCGCAGCGCGTGTGCAACGTGCACAACTGATGGCGGGGGTGCAAGGAGCGCAGTGTGTGCAACGAGCGCAGGGCACGCACAGTGTGGGGGCACAGTGTGAATCTGTGCACAGGAGGGTGTGCAGTGCGTGGGGACGGCGTGAATCGGTGTGCAGTGTGTGTGCAGTGCACCCAGTGCCTGCAGGGCATGCGGCACATGCCGTGCAGTGCAGTGCATGGTGCGGGTGTGCAGCACGTCCAGTGTCCGTGCATGCAGCGTGTGCAGCCACCCAGCACGTGCGGTGTGTGCCCGGTGTCCATCGGTGCAGGGTGGTGTGTGCAGGGCAGTGGGTGCAGTGCACGCCCAGGGGCTGTGTGTGCGTGCTGTGTGTGCAGTGTCAGTGTGTGTGTCACCTGCTGGCCCCCCAGGATGCCCCATGGCCCCCCACGGAGTGGGCTGTAGCCCCGGGGGGCTCTGGCCGGTTCCAGCTCCATCCCTGCAGCGGGGCACCAGTCTTGGGGTGCCCCGGGGGGGGGGAGCCGTGAGCTGGGGCAGGGGTGCTGGGTGCCCCCATTGCAGGGACGGGTGGGTACTGGGGGAGCAGGGGCCCCGTTGTCACCGTGTGAGTGGTATGGTGTGTCCTGGGGTTGGGGACATGGGGAGGGGACAGGGTCTCCCGCCGCCGTCCCGCTCTCACTCACCCGCTTCTCATTGGCGCAGCTCCGCACCTGCAAGGAGAGGGGAGAGGGGGTGAGCCCCCAGAGCCCCCAGACCCCCCACCTGCAGCATGGACACCCCCGGGGGGCTCAGCACTCCACCAGGGCCCTCCAGCCGCCCTGCCCAGCCATCTCCCTCGGCCCCACAGGACAATGTGGGAGGAGAGCTGGGGCTGAGGGGGAGTGGGGGGAGCTGTGGGGATGGGTGAGATGGGCACTGGGGGTGGGGGGGGGTGCTGGGGACAAGATGGGGCAAGCAGGAGGGGAGAAGGGGTGGGACAGTGTTGGGGGGGACAGGGACAAGGTGTGGTGATGGAGGTCAGGGCCAGGGCTGGGGGCAACACCCATTGTCCCCCCCCCGATCCTGGCCCCATCTGAGGGCCAAAACTCTGTGGGAAGCAGAGCAGATCCCCGTGTGGGAGTGGGGTTGAGGCAAAGAACAGCAAAACAGCCAAGAGGGGAGTGACCCCGCAGCCGGGGGGCAGCAACGGGCACTGGGGGATGGGGGGGTGCAAGGGCCAGACCCCCCCAACCCCACTCTGCCTCTGCCTGGCCAAGGTCACAGATGTCCCTGGCTGGGGACAGGGGGGACCCCAGCGGGATTGGGTTGGGGGACGTCGACACTGACCACCCCATGGTCCCCATCCTCCAGGGACTGTCCCCAGGAGCCCCGAGGCTTTGCCATCAGTGTTTCGGGAATCCTGCCTGAAAGCAGGCAGCCCTGAGCGGGCGTGAGCTGCCCATCAGACATTTTCTTGTGGCTGCTGGCATCCTGGCGGCAATTCTGGGGTTTAAACCCTTAAGCTTTCAAACCGTGCTGGGAACCGCAAGGACCTGAAGCCTCGGGAGGGTGTCCCCCCATCTGCTCGACAACCCCTGCCCTGGTTTTCCTGTGGGGGCTGCCAGCTCAGGAGGGAAGGGGGCACCCAAAAGACACCCAAAACGGCAGCATCAAGCCTTGGTTGAAGTGGGTAAAAAAAATTCCTTCCCCGGTGCCAGAAAGCAGCAGAGCATCAGTGAGGACAAGTGGTCTCCCCCAGCAGCGGGGGACATGGAGGGGACAGCCTGGGGACAGCCCCGGCTTTTACTGGGTCCCATATTTTTGCCTTCGAAAACCCATCTGGGTGCCAGGATTTTGCCTCCCCACCTCCCTCCCCCCGGGCTTGGACCACCTGGGACAGGCTGTTTGCAGCCACCAGCACAGACAGAGGGGAGCGTGGGTGGCTCCTGTCCTCCAGCCCCGGGTGTAAACGGGTGCAAGTGACACTGACGGGTCCCCGGCACCCGTTCCCGAGCCCCCAGGGAAAGGTGCCAGCCCCGGCCCCGGCCCCAGGCGCACCCTGGGAACACCCGCTCCCTTTTTCACCATCTTCCCCCAGCGCCTCCTCCCGAATTGGAATAAAACGGCGTTACCTGCTGGGCCCAACTCGGCTTTTCCAGGAGTATTTAACTTTGCCAGTCCCTCCTGGGAACCAAACAAGCGGCTCAACCTCACCAATCTCGCAGCTTTGGCAGCCAAAGTTGCCTCTAGTCTTCTTATTTGTCACAGAACCGCCGTGCTAAGGCTCGGGAGAATCTTTATTTAGTGTTGCAGATGTCACCAAGGCCCCGCAGATTGGAAATGAGTCCAAAGGATTAAGACGAGGTTATTAATTGGAGGCCTTCCCCTTTAAGAATGATTGACAGTTACTTTCTGGACAAGTAATTGCTCTAAATGTCCCCCCAGCGCGGGTCCGGGGGGGGCGGCGGCGGACAAAGCCCCGAACTGCCTTCCCCACTCAGATTGTCTCCCCACAAAGGCGTCCTGCTGGAGTTTGCCTTGTAATCCCCTCATTACGGGCGAGGAAAAAGAATTAGAAACAGGGGGAGCGGAGAAGAAAGGCCGGGGCGATGGGGGGGGAAGGGGGACGGTTTCCTTGGGCTGCAGAGGCTCTGCCCCGGGGATGGGGTCCGGGGCTGGCACCCCGAGCCTCGGCGGGATGGCGATGGTGCTGTGGTGGGTGCCGTTACCCCCGTATAGGGATGGCAAGCCTGGGGGTGGCCCCGGTGACAGCGTGTGTGGCCCCAGTGATGCTGCCGGCAGAGCCCTGCCCGCGTGGGGACCAGTGATGGGGACCGGGTGTGACAGCCTGCGATGGGCACTGGGCATGGGGACCAGTGATGGGGACCAGGTGTGACAGCCTGCGATGGGCACTGGGCATGGGGACCAGTGATGGGGACCGGGTGTGACAGCCTGCGATGGGCACTGGGCATGGGGACCAGTGACGGGGACCTGGGGACCTGGTGTGACAGCCTGCGATGGGCACCAGGCATGGGGACCAGTGATGGGGACCTGCTGTGGGGTCTGGGAGTGGGGACCAGACATGAGGACCAAGTGTAGAGACCAGCCATTAGGGACCAGGCACCCTGAACAGTCCTGGGGACGCAGAGTGGGGAGCAAGTGTGGGGAGCAGCCATGGCCATGGGCCTGAGCACAGGAACCAGCCAGGGGGACACCCTGTGGGGTCCAGCTGTGGGGACCATTACTGGGGGCTGCCCATGGGCCCTGGCCGTGAGCGTGTGGGGCAAGGTCAGCCAGGCTTGGGGGTCAGAAACAATGTCCTTCTCCTCCACCCCCAACCGCTGCACCAGGGACCCGGGCCCAGAGGACAATGGGAATGTCATGATGGGGGTCCTGGGGTGCTCTGGGTGGGGGGTGCTCCGTGATGCCCAGACCCTCCTGTTCCACCAGGTGAGTTTTGCTCTTTTCTTTCTCCGCTCACTTTAACTTCCTCTTCCTGCCACCTGCAAATGCTGCCACCCCCGGTCGCCGTCTCGGCTTCCTCCCACCCCCTTCCTCTCCTCGCCACGGTTCCCCTTTTGGATGGTTTTTGGACACCTGCCCACCCTGTGACGGGTGGCTGCTCGCCCCATGTGGGTCTGTGCCCTCCCCAGTGGAGATGCTGCCCAGCGGGACCCCGTGGCCACCCCCGTGCCCTGTTTTGGTCCCTGAGGCCGCCTCAATGTCCCTCCCGGTGGGGCTCCTTCCCCTGTCCCATCTGGCACTGCTCGGGGGACAGTGTGACACTGTCTTGGGGATGGCATGCCACTATCCCGGGGACAACGTGCCACCACCCTGGAGACAGTGTGGTACCACCCCAGGAACAGGCTGGCCACCACTCTGGGGACAGCATGGCCCCACGCCAGGGGTGGCACGACATGGCCGTGGGGGCTACACAGCTCCTGGGAATGGGGTGACCCCCCTCCCATGCCAGGGCCCCACCTGCAGCAGAGAGGGGACAGGGGGGTGCCACCCTTTGGGGGTTTGGGGAAATCCCTGGGCACGGGGACATTGTGTGGGGCTGGGGATGCAAACGGGCACCTGGACCTGCCGCTTGCCCAGGGCCAGCGCTCATGCCCACGCTGGCCACTGCGGGGGGGCACAGGAGTCAGGTCCCCTGCTCCGCTGGCCCTCGGTGGCTTCCTCTGGGGTGTCCCCCCCAGCTCTGGTGGGCTCAGGGGGTGCTGCTCTGCTGGGACCTCAGTCCCTGGGGTGCCAGGGTTGGCTTTGGGAGCCAAGGCTGCCCGGCTGCCGGCCCCGGCGCTGCCGGCCGGTCGGTGTGTGCGGTGCCGGCCCCGCTGACCGCCTTAAGGTGTTGGCTCACACGGGGGTGGGGGGCGGGGGGGTGGGGTGGGGGAGGCCAGCAGGCTTATTTGCCAAATGATTATAATTGTCTTTTAGGAGCAGATAGCAAATTGATTTGCTTCCTCGTCCAAGGCCCGTAATCGCTTCATCACTTTAAAATATTAATGCTATACTTCTTTGCTAGTTTCCCAATTACCCTAATTGAAGGCAAATTGGTTAAGAAGGTGCAATGCAGAGTATCAGGGGGTTTAGTTCACTCAAATGACAGTTTTAAACCTCCCTAATCCTATTAGCGGGCAAAGCTGCTAACGCTTAGAGACGCTGCGTCAGCTTACCGGGGCGGTGGGGCCGGAGGCGGGGGTCGGGGCGGGGGGCGGCCGGGGGCCACCGGCCTCACGTGACCAGCTCGGCCGGGGATTTATCACTTTTTTAGTTCATTAAGAGGCCTTGGGCAGGCGGGGAGGCGGCAGGGGTGACCCAAAAGGGTGCTGAGCGGGAGGCAGGTGGCAGCATGGGGAGGGCGGGGGGGTGGGGGTGGGACGATTAGCCAAGGAGACCTGGTGGAGGGTCCTGACCCGAATCCCAGCCGGCGCTGGGAGCCCCCGTGCAGCCCCACTGGGAGCACTGGGAGCCAGGCTGCCATCGGGGCGGGATGTGGCCCCGGCACAGAGCGGGGATGGAGGAACCTGCTGTGACGGGGCATGCTGGGGACCTCGGTGCCACCCTCCCAGCGGCTGGCACTCGGTGTTGAGTCCCAGCCCTGGGGAGAGCAGGGACGGGGGCTGGGAACGGGGCTGCACCGGGTGCTGCCACCCCATCAGGGACCTGGCCAGGGGGCCGGGGGGGACACGGATGGCCCCATCCCATGCAACACGGGTTGTCGGTAGGGACAGCAGGGCCACCAAACACGAGGAGGGTCCCAGGTGCAAAGCCCTGATGTGCCTGTCACATTCTCCCTGGGATGCTCCAGTGTCGTGGTTTAGGCCACGACAAACCAGGACACCCAGCACCCACCAGCTCCTTGACTGGGTGCCTGTAGTGGGGGAGCCGAGCACCTCGTGCACCCAGGGACCTCCTTCTGGTGCTCCTGCAGCTCCAGGTGCTGCAGCCCCGGGTGGCTGAGACCAGTGGCTCTCGTGACAGCAATGAGCCCTGTGGCACAGTTCCCAGCCCACCTGCGCTGGGTTTGGCCACCCCCTCCCAGCCCCGCCAGCGCGGCCGTGGGCAGCCCAGGCCAGGGCCGTCCCCACAGGCCTTTCCGGAGCAGATGGCCCCGGCGTGGGGAGGACGGAGGCGGCTCAGCGCGTCCTTTCTTTCATCCAAACACAGCGTGACTCCCCCGGCGGCTCCTGCTCCAGCAGGGAGGTGCCATTGGGGCCAGTGCTGGCCGTCCATTTTACAAGGGTTCAGCGAGCTTAGTCCTCGGGGACAGGCGACTCAGGCAGATTAGACCTCGCTAAAATAGGCAGGTATTAGTGATCTCAGCAGCCCCCAGCCTTCCGGCACGGCGGCGTTTAAGCCAGTGCCACTGCTGAACGGCCGGGAGCAGGGAGCAAGGCCCCGGAGCGGGACATCCCGGCCCCAGCCAAAGGGACCCCCTGTGCTGGCAGGGGATGCTCGAGGAGGGGTTAAATGCTGTCACACCCCCCCAACCGGTGCTGTCCCCAAGGGATGCTCCCGGGGGGACACACCAGGTCCCACTGGCTCCTGTGCATGCCATGCCTGGGGGCTGCTGCAGTAGAGGGGACAGATCGGGGCGCAGAGAATAATGGGCTGGGTGCTGTCTCAGGGGCACAGGGAGCAGCCCCGCGGTGTCATCGTGTCCTCCCCTCCCCAGCCCAGGATAGGGTTTGTGCAGAAGAGGGGAATGGCAGCAAAACCAGGCTGGTGCCAGCAAATGCTGTGTTTCTTGAGCTAAATGGTGCGTGAGGCCCCAGGGCTGGTTCCTGGGGGTGACAGAGCATTAGGGACCAGTGCCCACCCTGTCCGGGGGGCTCACCCCAGGGGCACAGTGGGGAGAGCCTTTGCTAGAATGGTTGAGGGGACCCAGGCGTTCTGCATCCCAGCATCCCAGAAAAACAACAGGGAATGGTTCTGGGGAGGATAACCCACCCCCAGCACATTTATTGGGATCCCCACCTGCAGGTAATGTCACCTGTAACACCCACATCCCATTGCTCCCGGGGGGCTGCAGGGGGGCAGGGGCTGAGCCCCAGTGCTGGTGGTGTCACCCGCTGCCACGGCAGGCAGTGACGCTACATCAGGGCACACTTCTCCTTCACCGTGTCCATGGTGCCCAGCGTGCGGTCCCGTAGTGCCTGCAGGTCCACCTCCCGCAGCTTGGTCAGGAAGGCCAAGGCCCCGGCGTCGCCATCCTCCTCCTCCTCCTCCTCCCCCTCGCTGTGCACCATGGCGGCCAGCTCCTCCGGCAGCTCCACTGCGCCGCCGGCCACGTGCAGCTGGGCATCGTCCCGCTCGTCCTGCACACGGGTGGGAGACGGGGTTGGGGATGTGGGAAGATGTGGGTGCCCACGGACACAGGTCCCTTGGGGCCAGCCGGGTGCCGCGGGCGCATTGGGGATACTGGGGGGGACGCCGGGACTGTCCGGTTCCAGATCCGGAGGGCTGGACGGGCACAAGGATGGTGCAGAGGGAGACAGCAGCCATCTGCTGCCCTCTTCAGGAATCATCTCCTGTCCCAGGAGAGGCCTGGCAGCCACTGGGCTGGGGCTGGCCTGGAGATGGAGGCGCTGGGGGAAGACCCCCGAGGTCCCACCACGGCCGGGCTGGTCCTTACCTGGGCCAGGTGGTACTTGTCCCGCAGGTGCATCCGCACCGTGGCCCGTTCTGCCTTCCTCTGCGCAAAGGCCTTGTCCCGCTCGATCCTGCAGCAGCCGGTGCCACACTGTCACCCCCCACCTCATTGTCACCTCCCACCTCATCGTCACCCCCCACCTCATCATTACCCCCCCACCTCATCCGTCGCCCCCCACCAGAGCCCACCCCCAGCATCGCCCTGCTCCTCCGGCAGTAGCGTCCCTGGGCCAGGGCGGGAGGAGAAGGGGACACAAAGGTCCACGGTGGGGGTCTGGGGGCAGGGGCCACATCCTGCCCCTCCAGCCCCATCACCCAGAGGAGCTGCTCAGGGAAGGTGCCCGCTGGAGGCTCTTGCTCACCCTGTGACCTCTCAGAATGTGGGGACACTGGGTCCCCACAGAACCCAGACCCAGGGAGGTGGGACCTTAATGCAATCCCATACTGGCCCCTGTTGTCCCCATCTCCAAGGGTGCTGGGCTGGCAGCACACTCACCACTCGGGGACACTGACACCTGGGGGTACCCCTTGTCACTTACAGGGTGACACTGTCTCAGCCCTGTGCCAGCCCCGTGGGGACCTCCTGTGCTGCAGGGAGAGACGCAGAAGGGCACTAGCTCTGCCCCTGTCCCTTGCCCCAGCTGCGTCCCTGTCATTTTCCCAACCTGGGGACAGCCCACAGTAGGTCCTGGTGCATGGGGGACCCCAGTGACCCCCCGCCCTGGCAAAGCCTTACTTCTCCTCCAGCAGCTGCCGCTGGTACTCCTCAAACTCCTCGCGAGCCATGCCGTTGGGCAGCGTGGCCGCCTTGCCATCCTTGGGGGGCTCCTTGGGCGGTTCCTCCTCGCCCCCCTTAAAGCTCTTCAGAGCAGATGTGAAGAAGGAGGCCATGGGTGGGTGGCTGTGGCAGCCCGTGCCCCACGGTGCCCCACGCCACAGGGTCCCTGCCTGGGGCCGGCGCCTGCAAGGTCAGCGGGACCAGTGGCCCCAGGGGCGCAGCGGATCAGGGGCGGATTAAGGCATTAGGAGGGGAAGACACAGCCAACGGGGTGGGAAGACCTTCCTGTGCTGCTCGCTGCACCCAAGGGTGCTTGGGGGGGG
>QJSC01028184.1:88503-208202 GCA_003697955.1 Calidris pygmaea | reverse complement strand
GTTGGTGTTGGGGTTTCATCCTTCAGTGAGAAGAGGTGTCCTGTCCCGTCCCCTGTCACCAGGAGGAACGGCTCGAAGGGACCCAACATGCGGCACCTGCCATCCGTGGCTGAGTGTGGGGTGTGTGGGGCATGGCCCCCCTTGGGGAGGAGATTTACCCCATGGGAACCTTCTCTGGGCTGTGTGGTGGGAAGTGCCAGGCTGGAGGGAGGCTGTTGCCTCCTCTTTGGGCACCCCAGGGGAGGACAGTCCCATATCCACCAGGAGAAAGCGGCATCAGGGGCCACCTCTTGCCACACCAGTCCCAACGCCAGTGGGTCTGGGGGACTTCTGGCCACAGGTCCTGGGAGTGGAACAGGGGTTAAACATCCCTCAGGTGCTTCAGCTCTTTCTGCAGCTTCTCCGTGAGTTTCTTGAAGGATGGCCTCTTGCCTGGCTCCAGCTCCCAGCAGCTCTTCATCAGGGCATAAATGGCAGGTGGGCAACCCTCGGGGGGGTCCATGCGGTACCCCTCCTCCAGCAGCTCCGTCACCTCCTTCAGGCTCTGGCAGGGTGGAGAAGCCAGTTGGGACACTCTTTCCCCACCCTGCCAGGGGCTCGCCCTGACCAGGGGACAGTGGGACGTCCCCGTCCCACTGGTGCCAGCAGGGTGTGACCTGCGGTGCCCCCCAACACAGCACTCACCAGCTTGGGGTAGGGCGCTCGTCCAAAGGAGAAGGTTTCCCACAGGAGAATCCCGTAGCTCCACACGTCTGACTTGGAGGAGAATTTCTGTGGTGGCAAGAACAGGAGAGGCTGAAGCTGGGTGGGGGCTGCGCTGGGCCCCCATCCCTCCCCAAGGGCAGACAGGAGACAGCTGCAGCCCCCCACCACCCCCAGCTCCCTGGGGTGCAACCCCCTTCCCTTCCCATCACCCGCACAGCCCTTTGTCCATCCTGCCCCATCCCACTGGAGCTGCCCCAATTCCCTCAATGCACCACGGCAGGACAGAGCCTGAATTTTGGGATACGCAGGGCTGAATGTTCCAGAACCCACCACAGGTCAGGGATAGGTCGGTGGGAGCCGGGGGGACCCAGGGGAGGTAGCTGCTTGGAGAGGACCCCCCCGGCCCCCTCTCCTTTCCCACCACTGCTCACGTTGTGTTTCAGGGCTTCTGGTGCCGTCCACTTCACCGGCAGCAAAGTAGCGTCCGCACCCTTGGGATTGACCCGGGCCAAGCCGAAATCGCTCACTTTGGCCACGTTCTCCTCGGAGATGAGGATGTTGCGGGCAGCCAGGTCCCTGTGCACCAGCTTCTTGGACTCCAGGTAGTCCATGCCCTGGGCCACATCCCTGCCGTGGGCAGCAGAGCACAGTGTCACTGCGTGTCCCCTGGGGCTGCCAGCCCGGAGGGAGAGAGATGGACTTACAGAGCAAAGAGTAGGAGCTGCTCGGTTGGGACGCGTGCCCGGCCCCGTGTACGCAAGAAGTTCACCAGGTTGCCCTGTAGAGAAGGAAAAACATATAAGGACCAAGAGGACGGGGCTGCCCACAGATTTTGCCTCTTGCAGGGGCTGCAGTGCCTGGCACCCATCCAACTCAGCCCCCAAATGGGGATTTTGTCCCCAAATCTGAGCGGTGATGGCTCCTGCTGGCTGAGGACCGGCTGGGCACTCTCACCTTGCTCATGAACTCCATGACGATGTAGAGGCCGTTGTGCAGGATCACACCGAGCAAACACACCAGGTTTTTGTGCCGGACCTTCCTGAAATGGAGGGGACCTGGGTCAAGGGGGTGCCTGCTCGTCCCTGGGTCATGGGGCAGGGTTGGGCTGTATCCCCCCATGGGGCTCTCACGTCATGGCAGCCGTTTCAGTGAGGAAGGCCTGGGCGGTCACATCACACTTGATGTTCTTCACGGCAACCTTCTGCCCCATATACTCGCCCTGGAGGACATCTAGGAAGGGACGCAGGGGGACAGGCTCAGCCCCACACCCGCCCCCCCACATCCTAGGCTGAGCCCCCCATGCCCCAGGATGGGGAGGGGACATCAATGGTGCCATCTGGGGAAGCCCGTGGCCAGGGAACCTCCAACCCTTCTTCTCACCTACCTCCAAACTCGCCTTGCCCAATGCGGTCTCCCAGTGTGAGGTGCTGTAGGTTCAGCAGCCAGCCAGCTGGGCACAGGCACAAGGGTATGTTAGCAGGGGTCACCAGCGGGGCCACGCTGCCGTGTCCCCAAAACCCAGACCATGACCCTCTCCCATCATTCCCTACCTTTGGCCAACTCCTCCTCGGCCGACTTCATCCCAGTTTTCGGTTTGGGCTTCACCAGCTTGGTGCAGATGGCTCCCTGCTCCTTCATGTAGTGCTGCCAAGGGATGGACAGAGGTGATGTGGTGATGCCACCTCTAACCCTCAGCGCTAGGGGTGTGAAGCCAAGAAGCGGCCAAAAGATGCTCCATGGGACCCCACCACAATCACCAGCCTCAAGGGGTCCAGAGCCACATTTCCCCCAGCGTTGCGATTTGCAGCCCGTGTCCCAGCCCTGCTCCCCTCCGCACACAGCCAGGGAAATGCAGTGATGGACCGTGGGTGACCTGGGGTGCTACCGGTCAGCCGAGGGCGGTTTGCAGAAGTGACACGGAGAGGAAGTGGCAGGACGGCCATCGCGGTTACAGAGGGGCCGGGGCAGATGAAAGGGGAAAGGACCCACCCGAAAGCAGAAGTTGTGTCTAAATAAGGAAAACATATGAGAGTGCGACCTCCTGAAGAGGAGACGGGCAGCAGGTATGAGACAGGGTGAAGATGGACTTTGAGGAAGAGCTCGCTGGAAGGACGAGAGCCAACACCACAGCCCAGGAGCCCCGTGGGGTCAACAGGCGAGAGGGGGCTCGGAGGGGAGAGAAACTCGGCAAAACGCCTCAAGCCTCGGCAGGACTCCGACCTCATCCAGGATCCCGGGGAAGCAGAGGCTGCCAGGATCTTAATTTTCCAAAATTTCCTAAGCCCCACTGATGCGTGAAGTGCGGAATGAGCAGAGATGGGGGAAATATGGCCCTGAGCAGGGGACCGGGGCTGCTGCCAGCACAGCTGCTTCATGGCAGAGGATGTCCCCAGGGCACCCCAGATGTGTCCATTGCACCCCAAACTGAGTGGGAACCACGAACCTTTGGCAGGGACAGAGAATTACGCCAGGTAACAAAACACAGTGAAAAACACAGGGGAAAGGGACAGGGACCTCCCACTGCTCCGGGTGACCCCATAAGGCTCGTGCCCTGGGTCTGGTGCTGGTGGCACCCACTGCCCAGCAACGGGGGTCTCACCTCGATCATGTCGATGAGGTTGGAGAAGTACTGCTGGCTGTCGATGCTGAGCGTGTTCTCCTCGTGCACCACGCGGTAGTGGATCACCTCCTTGCCAAAGCTCACGCACAGCACGTAGTCGCCGGGGTGCCGGACAGACTCACGCACCAGAAACAGCCCGTCCTCGGGGGGCTGCAGCTCCTGCACCGCCTCCACCCCCGAGATCTTCCCGTGGAACCAGCTGGGGAGAGGGGCATTGAGGAGAGGGGCTGTGCCAGCGGGATTCCCCCAGCAGTGAGATGGGGGGGAGCAGAGCCCCTGCCAAAGTCACATAGACCCCACTGCATAAAACGCCTCCCCGTGAGGCCCACCCGAGATGGGGGGGCACAACTGGGGGTCTTTAAAGCCGGGCGTTGGCCACAGCAAATCCCTCCATCACCAGGGACGGCTACGGGCTGCTCTGCCCCCCCAAAACCCGGCTGGGGGGCAGACACTCTGGACTCATCCGCTGTCGCAGCTCCTGGGGCTGAGCTGGGCTGCGCCCCCCCCGGCCCCCCCCGGCTGTACTCACGGCATGAGGCTGATCTTGGGGTCGGCGCGGATGGCACCGCGCTCCCGCAGCGCGCTGGCCGCCAGCAGCCCCTCCTGCCCCGTCTCGTTGTGCCTGGCGCGGTACCAGCCCTTGCCCTGGGGGCAAGAGGGTCTCAGAGCAAGGGAAGGAAGGCAGAATCCCCCTGGGAAGGGGGGGGCTGTCTCCAGTGGCTCAATGGATGGCACTAAGGTCCCATCCCTTTCGTTCCCTCCCAGGGCAGCGCATCCCCCAAGCATCCATGGGGCTCACCTCCATGGCCTCGATGATGGTGACCATGTCGCCCTTGCGGAAGGCCAGCTCCTGAGCCTTGGGCTTGGTGTGGTCGTGCTTGGTGACACACTGTGTCCCGGGGGGCCAGTGTTTCTGCCAGGGAGAAGGCAGTGTCAGCAGGGACAGCAAGAGCTGGCCCCTCTCCACCTCCCACGGCCACCAGGGCCAGCCCCAAGGACCATCTGAAGCCCCGGCTGGGGCAACAGGCACTGGACATGAGCCCCCCTGCTCCCCACAGTGGTCCTGGGGGAACATGTCACCCCAGTGTCGGCAGGGGAAGTGCTCGCGTCCCTGTGGCAGTCCCACTCACCCCAGACATGGTTGGCCCTCAGTGCATCAGGGACTCCCTGTCCTCTCCTGCTACCACCTGCAGAGAAGAAACCAAAGAGGGCTATGGAGGGATGGGGCTGAGCTGGCTCGTGCTGGCCCACCACTGCTGTCCCCATAGGGTCCTCCGGCCAGTGCAGCTCCTTGTAAGAATCATAGAATCATAGAATCGTCTAGGTTGGAAGAGACCCTTGGGATCATCGAGTCCATCAACCCTACTCTACAAAGTTCTCCCCTACACCATATCCCCCAACAGCACATCCAAACGGCTCTTAAACACGTCCAGGGATGGTGACTCAACCACCTCCCTGGGCAGCCTATTCCAATGCCCGACCACTCTTTCTGTGAAAAATTCTTTCCTAATGTTCAGTCAAAACCTGCCCTGTTGGAGCTTGAAGCCATTCCCTCTCGTTCTGTCATTAATTACCTGTGAGAAGAGACCAGCACCAACCTCTCTACAGTGTCCTTTCAAGTAGCTGTAGAGAGTGATGAGGTCTCCCCTCAGCCTCCTCTTCCTCAAACTAAACAGTCCCAGCTCCTTCAACCGCTCCTCATATGATTTGTTCTCCAGACCCTCAGCCAGGGGCCATCACCCAGGGCAGCCCTGCTCCACAGGAGGGAGAACAAGGCTCAAGATCCAGCTGCAAATCCTGCCTGTGCTGGCTGTACCCCGGGGACACTCCTGTCCCAAACCCAGGGGGGTGCAGGACCCAGCTGTCCTGGACCCTGCCCCTTCTCCCTGCCTTGGAGTCCAAAGGTGGGCTCCACTGCCCACCAGCACTGCTGGCACCACAGGAGCCCAGCGCCGCAGCCAGGGAGGGGAGTGTGGTTTTACCAGGAACTTGTTTTTTCACCTCCTGTTTCAGCAGCTCCAAGTCACTGGGGCCACGAGACGCAGCAGCCGCGGCACCCCGCTGACGTGGGACACAGGGGGCTGGTGTGGGGGCTGCTCACCACAGGGCGAACACCGACGGGCAAGTCAGGGCCGAGGCGGGATTGTCACATCCGCCGGCTGTGGGATGATCACACAAGTTCCCTGTGCTCCCCCGTCACCAACCTGTCATGCTGGGACGCATGTGACCACTTTCCAACTGAAAATTGTGTGTCTTTTCCTCCTGGAGCACTTCATCCCCAGTGTCACCTCCATGGGAGAATCTGGTTTGGCTCCATGTCCATCTGATGTTGGTGGTGCGGGGGGTTTCCGGGCTGCCAGAGCATGTTGCTGGGGCATGTCCAGTTTGTCAACCACCAGCACCCCCAAGTCCTTCTTGGTAGGGGAATCTCAATCTATTCATCTCCCAGCCCGTACAGATACTGGGGGTTGCACCAACCCAAGTGCTGGACCTTGCACTTGGCCTTGCTGAACTTCATGATTTTCATGTGGGGCCACTCTTCCAGCCTCTTCAGGTCCCCCTGGATGGCACCCTGTCGCCCAAGTGTATCAACTGCACCACTCAGCTTGCTGAGGGCCCACTCAATCTCACTATACACACTACTAATGCAGATATTAAATAGTATTGTTCCCAGTATGGACCTTTGAGGGACACCACTTATTACTGCTTTAGGCTTGGACATTCGGCCATTGACTGTAACTCTGTGGGTGTGGCCGTTCAGCCAATTCTTTATCATCTTTATCATCAATCCATATCTCTCCAGTTTTAAGGTAAGAATGTCATGGGGGACCATATCAGAAGCCTTACAGATGTCCAGGTAGATGACATCTGTAACTCTTCACTGGTCCAGTGATGCAGTCACTCCACCACAGAAGGCTGCTGGATTGGTCAGGCACGGTTTGCCCTTGGTGAAGCCATGCTGGTTGTCTCTAATCACTTTCCTGTCTTCCATGAATTTCGACATATCTTCCAGGAGGATCCATGATCTTGCCCAACAGTGAGGTGAGGCTGCCTGAATAGTTCCCAGAGTCCTCCTTTTTACCCTTTTTAAAAATGAGTGTGATGTTTTCCCTTCTTACAGTCACTGGGAACTTTGCCTGACTGCCACAACTTTTTAAATACAATGGAGAGGGGCTTGGCTACTACATTAGCCAATTCCCTCAGGACCCTAGGCTGCATTTTATTGGATCCTGCAGACTTATGTGTGTTCAGGCTCCTCGGGTGCTCTTGAACCCGATCTTCTCCTACAATGGGAGGGACTTTATTCCCCTGGTCCCTGCCTTGAAGTTAAAGGGCTTGAGACACATAGGAAGAGAGATTATCATTGAAAACTGAGGAGGAAAAAGAAAGAAAAAGACAAGTTGAGTACCTCAGCCTTCTCCATGTTGGTTGTCTCCAGTTCTCCTGTCTTATTTAAGGGGGGGACACATTTTCTTTACTCTTCCCTTTCTGGCCAATGTAGATGTAGAGGCCCTTACTATTCTTTGCATCCCTTGCCAAATTCCACTCCAACTGTGCCTTAGCTTTCCTGATCCCATCCCTACACACCCAGGCAGCATCCCGACATTCTCCCTAGGACACATGTCTCTGGTGCCACTTACTGAGCCATGCCGGTTTCCTGCCTTCCTTGCCTGTTTTTTGTTTTAAACAAGGGAATTGAAAGCTCTTGCCCTCTAAGAAAAGTGCCCTTAAAAAGTCACCAGCTCTGTTCAACACCTTTATCCCTGAGGGCAGGTTCCCAGAAGGTTCCATCCACTGATTCCTTCAACAATTGAAATTCTGGATGGTGGGACTCAATGGGCAAATCCTCTCCTGCTGCCTGAGCAGCACAGGAGCCCGGAGGGGGGGACAACCCACCCCCTGGGGCATTGACACCAAGCCTATGTCCTCGGCGACATTGCCTGGGCTGTGGTGCATCCCCACACCACGGCATCACCCCCTAAACTTAACTTAAGCTATGGTTTCTGGAACTTTTGTTCTGATTTCAGTGCCCTTCCTCCAGATCCATTTTGCAGTTGAAATGTTTCTCCATCACTGCACGGCAGACGCTTTCTTTCCTTTTCTAAAGAAAGGTGGGCTTTCTCAGTGCTCACAACTCACACTCTTCAGCTTTGCCAAAGATGCCACCTGATGAGACCCACGTCCCATGTAGGCAAAGCTGCTTCATGCCCACCTTGCTCCTTCATACCAGACAACTCGATAGTGTGACACGCTCCCAGCAGCTCGGTGCTCCTCTCTGTTTCCAAGACCTCAAAACAGCCAAGGAAGCATCAGCTTCCAGAGAAGAGAAACATCTGAGGAGGGGGAAAGGCGATTTCATTCATGCACTGTGTTTTTTGGTGCCCAGTGAAGATGAGAGCCTGGGCAGGGCAATGTGGGGCTGGAACCCAGTGCTGACAGCGCTGCGCTCGGGAAAGCCCACTGTTGGCTTCTTGGAAACTTCTAGCCAGAGCAGGACCATGTCTCCCCATTTCTGGTGGGCTGGGAGAGGTGCAGGGGATTGCTCGGCTCATTGGAGTAGAGAAGACAGTCTTTGCTCTATTCCTCTTTTGGAGGATGAGTCATGGTCACTCTGCATCATCAGTGGCAAACCCCAGCCTGTCTCCATGACGGCAAGGATCCGTACCATGCTTCCTTATCCAGAACAACAACAAAAAAGGGACAATTGCAGCTCTTGCAAGGTTATTAGCAGGCAGTTTTATCTGTTCCAGAAGAGCCATCATCAGCACAGACACCCTCTTCTGCAGCCCCTCCCCGCTGCACCCATTATCTTGGTGGACTTAGAGATGCAAAGGCCACTGGGCACCCATTCCCAAGCAGGCACAGCCACAGTCTGATGTGACTGGATGCAGCTCAGCTCACTTTCAGGATGGGTGAGGACCTCCTGGGCACAGAGCTTAGGGAGAGAGTCCACTCCATACCCCTTGCTGTGGTAGACCCTGGCAGGAGGAGGGACATGCTGGTTGAACCAGGAAGGATGAGGGTAGTTCTAACAGTTGGTCTTTCAGTTGCTCCTGCTGCTCCAGTAGAGTAATTTCTGTTGAAAAGCAGCAACTGTTTGCTCAGCCCTGTCCCTGTGTGCAGACAGCGGCTGGTGCTTGGAAGGGACTGATCCTCCGCTCTGAGCACCCAAGGGCCAGCTTCTCTTCTGCCCAGCTGGCACCAGGGCTCAGGGTACCCGATGTGGCCCCACAAGGATACCTTACACTGGCAGAGCCTGGACACCAGCCAGTGCCTCCACCCAGACACCAGTGGGCAATGGCAGTGAATCACCTTCCTCCCGGTGCCTCTCACTTGCCTTGTCCTAAAGCAACTCTTTGTTCTTGGAGAGGTTTGCTCCATGTGGTTCCCATCGCTGGAATGAACATTCCCCGAGCAGGATGCATGGGCAGAAAGCCTGGGAGGAGATATTTGCCCCCGTCTTGGAGCTGTTCTACAACCTTTTTAATGAGTTAACCTGGCTATTTGCAATGAGAGTGAGAAGTACAGAGACACGGTGGGGTTTGGTGGAGCCAACCCAGCCCTGAACTGGAGAGTTCAGGCTTGTTCCCAGCGCACAGAGGTACCCAGCCAAGGAGCTGCTGGGACCAAACGGCACAGAGCGGGGCCATGGGCGCTGGCGGGCTGCAGGTCTCACTGAAATGGGGCTGGATGCATCGTGCGCACACCTCTGGAACACCAACTGGAGAACCTTTCCACAAACACCCAACTGCGCTAAGGGTCACTTGAACAAACGGCAGGGCCACTTCAACAAAGCTGTAGCTCCTGTGCTGAAAAAAAGATGACAGCACCACCACAGAGCTCTTAACACTACTCCAGAACGTCTGTCCCTCTCCACTGACAGCGCAGACATGACACATGTCACCCGCTCGCGGCCGCTCCACCAGACCCTCGCACTTACCTCCCGGCAACGTCCATGCAGGGCCCTGGGGGCAGCGATGTCTCGGGGTGGCTCACAGCTAAGCCTGGACTCGGACTCCTGAATTCCTGGAGAGTGAGTTCTCTTTCACATGGAGCAGTGAAGCTTTATTTTCAAGGGCACGCTCCCAGAAAGAGCTACTGCGTTATTTCCTGATTTTGCTTCTGGTAAGGGCTGTCGATGCAAGGTCCCGAGGTCCTAGTGCCTGCCGCCCGCACAGTCAAACATTAATCAGAGGTGACTCATTATTTGACAACACTTAAAACAACTTTTACCCTTTGAGGGCACAAGTACACACCCTCGCTAGAAATGAACTGAGATTATCAGGTCTTATATCCTGCAGCACCATGTAGCACTCACAGAAAATTAACGATCCACTGTGCAAATAGGGAGATTTGCTGCTACCACCTTGATGGCCATGATGAGAGCAGCTCCCAGAGGAGACAGCGCCCATGGTGGCAGCAGCTCTCCAGGGAAATTGGGACTCAGGAGAAGTTGTGGTGGGACCAAGGATCCTGGAGTACTGAGTGCAGCTCTGGGGCTACCAACATCAGGAGGACACGGAGCTGCTGGAGCGGGACCAGAGGAGGCCCCGGAGATGCTGGGAGGGCTGGAGCCCCTCTGCTGGGAGGGGGGGCTGAGAGAGTTGGGGGGGTTCAGCCTGGAGAAGAGAAGGCTCTGGGGAGACCTTCCAGCCCCTTCCAGTCCCTCAAGGGGCTCCAGGAAAGCTGGGGAGGGACTCTGGATCAGGGAGGGGAACCCTAGGAGGAGGGGGAAGGGTTTGACCCTGCAAGAGGGGAGATGGAGCTGAGATGTGGGGAAGAACTTCTCTGGTGGGAGGGTGGTTGCCCCGAGAAGCTGTGGCTGCCCCATCCCTGGAGGGGTTCAAGAGCAGGTTGGAGGGGGCTTGGAGCAACGTGGTGTGGTGGGAGGTGTCCCTGCCCAGGGCAGGGGGTGGCACTGGGGTGGGCTTTAAGGCCCCTTCCCACCCAAACCAGTCTGTGATTCTATCCTGAAGTCTAATTCCGTGTCAGCACCAACTTCTGTGAGACTTAGGGGAGGTTGATCCCAGAGCGCGGCCATGCCTTGCTGCTCTCTAGGGCATAAAAACACAGATGCATCACAGGCTGGAATGGGCAATTGCAGGGAGACCTTTAAATGAACATCCCTGTCAAATGGCAGTGCCTTATCTATATCCTCCAGCACCCACAGCTAGTTGGGAGGGAATAGTTTTCTCTGCAGCTCATCACCCCAGCCAGAAAATGGGAAATAGGTTTTGCACCAATGTTCAACTTTTCCAGTATTCTAAACAAAATAGTGAAAAAGAAGAAAATGCAGTTTCAGGCAAACACCATACTTCATTCAAGGGTTGGTCTTTTGTGTGTACTTTTTTGTTGTTTTTTTTTATAAATGTTGTTTAAGCCTTCAAAAAATACGGGCAATTCAAGGGCAAAGGCAGTGTAAAAAAACACTATTCCGATCTAGCCAGTAGTTTCAGCTTCTGGTTATATTTGTCCATCAACAAACAACTTCCCCAAGCCATTTGAGCCAGTCTGTTCATAGGATTCTTGGGATGTATTTCCCCAGGAGGAAATACAGAGCATTATCCTCTGGATCCTTAGACACCAGCTCTGCCCAGGCTTGAGTAAAGGAAGGAGTACGTGCCCAGAGCCCTGCATCGTGCTCCTGGGGCTCAGCATCAGCTCTCCTGGGCTCAGCCCAGTACTTTGCACCAAAAGGAGATGTTTTGTACTTGTGGGTTTTGCCACATCCGGGCATTGTTACAGACGTGACCGTGGCCCAAAGAACCCAGCGCCATATTCGGGGGACAACTCGCTTGGGCTTAAGAAATGGGTTTTCCCTGACCCAATGATGGCCAGCAAAGACTCCCTCTTGCTTCTGCCAGAGCTGGTCTCCCTATTTATGTATCTGGGTATCTACCGCCCAGCCAGCGCCTCCATCTTTCATACGCTGATCCTCAAAACTGACTTTGTCCCTTCTCTGGTGCAGCAAAGCAGATCTCTGCACTGCAGAGCCCAGTTCGGCGCTGAGCAGCTGGATCCCCAGCATGCCCAGCTCCCTCCAGAGCAGCCTCCGGTGAGCCAAAACACCCAGACTTTGTACCACTTGTGGAGTCACTGGATAAACGTGCAATTGTATGCGAAATGTTTTTCTCACATCTGAGGCTGAGGCTTAAACGACCTGTCAGGCCTCCTCCTGCCGTCCCTCCCTTGGGTCAGGGAGAGCCAGGATCACACTCACGAGTGCAATGTCCTTCAGAACAAACTACTGGGCAGCGACGTTCCCGGTAGGATGAAAGAATTTATCCAAGTTGGGGCAGGAAGGATGGGCAACGGTATTCATTAGGAACAGCAGCACTTTTTGTACAGGAGAAACAGTTCCTTTCTTCTCACCGCAGATTTGGGCATTAGCAGTGTGGAGTCCCTGGACTCTCTTTTGCAGACTCAGCGCCCATCAGTCCCTGCTGACAGTACAATTGGATGCACCAGCAAACGTGCCCTCTCAGCCTGAGGAATCTGGATGCACCGGTAAAAGTGCCCTCTCAGCCTGAGGAATCTGCCCCACATTTCAAGCTTTTAAAAAGGGAATCAGAAAATGGCAATGTCACAAAAGCGGACAACTCTTCCCCACCTTGCCTCCACAACAGTTCGGGGATAATTCTTGTTACCTCTCCTTTTAGCACGTGAAGTGAAACGTCCAGGTCCCTTCTGGCTCCCTCTGAAGCCAAAGGAGAAACAGACACCTGTGGTGTGTAACCCAGCTGACCTGGTTTCACAGCCAGACCAGGGGCAAGCCAAGCTGTCCTCTGGGGCTGCTCGCTGCGTCCTGCTTGAAAGGGCAGCAGAGGACACCTAACGTCTTTGACATCCAACCCCCAGCATTTAAAGAGAGCATCACTGAGTTATACGGCCCTTTTCATAGAATCACAGAACAGTTTGGGTTGGAAAGGATCTTAAAGCCCCCCCAGTGCCACCCCCTGCCCTGGGCAGGGACACCTCCCACCACACCACGTTGCTCCAAGCCCCCTCCAACCTGCCCTTGAACCCCTCCAGGGATGGGGCAGCCACAGCTTCTCGGGGCAACCTGGGCCAGGCTCTCACCACCCTCCCACCAGAGAAGTTCTTCCCCACATCTCAGCTCCATCTCCCCTCTTGCAGGGTCAAACCCTTCCCCCTCCTCCTAGGGTTCCCCTCCCTGATCCAGAGTCCCTCCCCAGCTTTCCTGGAGCCCCTTGAGGGGCTGGAAGGGGCTCCAAGGTCTCCCCGGAGCCTTCTCTTCTCCAGGCTGAACCCTCCAACTCTCTCAGCCTGTCCTCACAACAGAGGGGCTCCAGCCCACCAGCATCTTCATAGCACAGATTTATATTTCAACCCAACGGCACTGTTTGCCACTTGGACAGAGGGTCATTTGAAAGGGCATTTCACCTTAGATATTGGCTGAAGCTGTAGACGGTGCCGTATCCATACCCTGCCCCAGACAGCCGTACACTGCCCCGGGTTCAGATGCACCCCCATTCCCCAAGGAGCAGCGTGGAGAGCAAAGATGTTTTCACTAAACTCTTACAGAACACATAGCAAAGCACTAATTTTTGCCCCAACACGAAGTAGCCTGGGCGTGCTGGAGGGAGGGGTGGAAGATGTGCTGCTCCTTATGCCCTAACCCCGCTGCTGTCACAGCTTTTGTCTCAACACACTGGGCCTTGGCTTCAGTGTCCGTGGTTCGTGCCATGAGTGTTCTGGGGTGACCTGTGGCACTAGGAGTCACCTCCCACCTCTGGGCTCTTGGTCTCTACAGGCACCTCTGTCCCTAACCCTGAGCAGGGACTGACAATTCAGCTAAACCCCTCAGGATTTGGTACCACAACTCAGCTTTCGTCTCAGGCAGCACTTGTGGCAGTGTCTAATGGTTTTACTTCCTAATTTCTAATGAGGGAAGCTTTTTGGAGTGGGTGCACCATTTCATCCTCTTTTGATCTAAGTTAAAAGGCTTGAAATTGCTCACAATATTTCAACATTTCCCCATCTTTCTGATTTACCAGAAACGGATAACTATATGGCAAAAGGAAGCTCAGAGTCAAGGCTTTGGCGTGGGGCTATGGTTTAAACATCTCTGGAAGCATTGAAATGCATTCCTCTTCTAAGATATGTATTTGTATGGCTTATAACTCTTAACCCAGTGTATTTAAACTGAACCTGCTTTACACCCTGCCCCCCAAAAAATTACTTAAAGAAGAAACAGCTTTATTTGACAATAAACAATGCAGCAATGATGTTTTTCACTAAGTTCTGAAAAGCTGTTGTTCAAAATAGTCCAAAAAGCCTGAAGGAATGTGAAGAGTGATCTGAAACTGAAGTTTAAATGAAGAATGTGTGCCGGCAGCTGAAGGCAGTGACAATCCCCCAGCTGACTGCCAGCATCACCTACAACAGCAGCAGCAACGCTTAGCTCTGGTTTGCTCCATTGTCCTCGTTTTCCAGGCACCGCTGGGACAACGCCAAAGCCACGTTACGGCCTGTCCTTCACACATCAGCTCGGCCAACTTTGCCAAAACCAGCCACCTCAGGAGCTGCCTCCAGTTTGAGGGTGGAAATCTAAAGTAATAAAGAAAATGCATAAAGAATACACACAATACCACAGGGTGGGTTGCGTTTTTTTTGGGGGGGGCTGCTTTTAGGGGTTTTTTTTTTATCTTCATAGTATCTGACTGTCTACCTGTTTCACTGCGGGAAGAGTTCCTTCTAGAGCACGGGAGTGGGAGGGGAAGGAGAAGTGACAGAAGGTAAGGAACTGTTGCTACAGGCAACTTCCCCGTTACACAACAGTGTGATTTCTGTAGTGATTATGGCACAGTTTAAAACTACCTACAGTGTACTATTTCAAGGAAAAGTTATTAAAAATGTAAGATATCAGACTAAACCAGGACCTCTTTATATATAAAAATGGGAACCTATGAACATTATTTCATACACGCAGTATCATTATTAGGTAGCACCTTTTTTTGTGTGTGTTTTTTTTTTTTTCCACCTCCTTCACCCTCTGCTCTTCTAGCTATCTCGCTTCTTTTTTTACTGCATGAATTTAATGTATTTTTTGGAGATGGCGAGGTGCCCATGCCAAGTCCTCTTCTTATTTTTTTTTTTTTCTGAAAGTCAGCATTTAAAAAAAAAAGCTAGGAGAAGGAGGAGATAAAATGGTAACAACCCGGCTGAAGTGAAGGCAGTTGTATGAAGGCAATGCATAGAAATCTGCAGTTCTTCCCACACACACCAGGGCAGCTGGAATTTAAAGTTATTAAGAAGGTCATCACCACCACTACATCACACTTAACAGTTAAGCTTGTATTGCAAACACTCACCTGAAGCGAAGGTGGCCAGCGACTTTGGTATTGGTCAAGAAAGTCAATGTTTTCATTGCAAAGAATCGGCAAAATCAGGCAAAATTTAAGTGTCAATGAAAAAGAAGTAATTATATGTAAATGACCTTCTCCATTGACCAAATGACTAAGCAAACAGAATGGAAGGGGCTTGAGTTTTGCACTGTACAATTTTATGCCCTACAATAAGTTCTATGGTTTTCCACATGGGCAATAAAAAATATGACAGAATACTGAATGGCAGATAGAAACACTTAAAACAAGCAGCATTATATTTGAAGACAACTGAACTCTTGTTTGAACTATTCCCTCTCTTTGATGAATCCCTTTATTAAAATGTGAGAAGTGAGCAACATCAACACAATTTTGGGTGTTACTAGTGATAGAAACGGAATGATAAATAAACTGCAGTAGTTTAAAAGTGTTAATTGCAGTGGGGATCTCCAGTACACCACCGCCAGGAACGTTTACCAGAATGTCCTCCTTGGCTGTTGTTAACTGCTCTTCTTTCCTACCCGTGCATGGGCTGGGACATCATCTCATGGTCTTCTAAGCACCCAGCTTACCCTCCCAACAGGGATCCTGCAACCCAGGTTCATCTGGCAATGCAAGAGATGAGAAAGAAAACACATCAAAAAAATCAATATATTGCAGTCAGGCCTTTAATTGCAAAACCCAGCAGGTAAAGTAGTAAAAATAAAGTTTAAAAACTGTTCAAATAGTCCTGGAATTTTGCTTTACCTCAAGTAAGAAAGTGTGACAAACAAATCAAGCTTTAGATTCTCCGGAATGAACACACAGTTGCAGCGTTTGAGACTTCCCTTAAAAGCTTTTCTATAAATAACGACTGCAAACGTTCAGAAAAGCAACACAAGCTTTGTAAAAAGCCAAGTGTGAGTGCCTGGGGGCTTGAAATACATCTCTGACAAATTCAAGTATCAGACTCATTCCCTTGTGAGTCAGAAGGCAGACGGGTCTCTCCTTCCCGGAGAGAGCGCTGCTGCCGGTATTATTAGAGCAGTGCAGAGGAGTCAAAACATCGCACTTCACACCCTTTCACAAGAAAACAACCAAGAGGCTGAGGAACTGAGGAACAAAGTTCACAGCCTGAGCTGCTGTTCCCGGGGGTCCTATGAGGCTCCCGGTGACACCCACCCCTATTCCCACCACCTTCCAGAACATCCCCTGCCAGGATTTAACAGGCTGGATGCCCTGCTTCAAGTCTTTTCTACAAAAAGTCCCCTTGCCTGCAGAGAGGGTAAAAGCCACACGTTAGAAGTAAAAAGCAAACAAACATGCTTTTCCTTTAAGCAAACCTTGCTGTTCCTCTAGACGCTCACGCATTGCTGGGTTTTTAGCACTTGAAAATTACTTTCTAGATTGTGTTGGCACAAGCCTGTGGACATACCAGCTTCTGTGATCATTTTTAGTATAGCCACGTAAGAAATGATTCTGCTACTTTACCATTAAACAGACCCACCCTCCATCCCCAACCAGACACGCACAGACCAACCCTTTGACCTGCACTTGATACCAAGCAGAGCTTCCTGGGGTCAACGTCAGGGGAATGAAGAGCACAGTTCAGAGCTTCTTTCTAAAAATGTGAAAGATCTGAGACAACGGAGTGCATGCAGGATTTTACAGCTGCCGGGTAATCCTCTTAACCACAGTAATCATACAAGAAAATCTCCCTCGAAAGCACACAGAATACCAGAATACATCACCTCTGCCATTCAGACTAAGGCTTTGTGGGTCTCCACATACAGTTCTGTCATTCACTGGCTTTTTTCCACCGCTCACCTGCTGCAGTTTTATGGGCCTATGCAAGAGTAGAACTTTTTTCCCAACCTCCTGCTACATTTTTTATTTTGGATTAGGATTCTAGTGCTGCTCCCTGAATGCTAAACACAAGCCCATTGAAACTGCACTCAGAGCTTACAGTGAAGTCCGATATTTTTTTCCTTCATCATTTGCAGTCCAAGACATAAAACACGTTGTTCAGGATAACTATCCACGACAGTAACAACTGTTTTGCATTTAGGAATTTCTCACCAGAATGTACTTTCACAAGACACACATACTTATTCCTTATTAAAATTTTGCCAACCCATTGGGAAGTGTACAACAGCTATTTTAAACGCTCACAGCCACATTACGATGCTATTTAAGACAGGAAGGAAATGCAACATCCATTTAAGCTGCAAAGGGCTCTAGAAAGACGCCACTGAAAACCTCAGACAGAAATTTAACTAGAACATGATTCATTCACACACAGTGCCAAGACAGTATTTGTCATCACAATGGATGTGACTTCATTTTCAATCTCATAAGAAATAGCATTCATCTTCTAGCCAAGAATTTCTTATGGCATTTTTGTTTGAGTTCACAGTGCACCCCAGTACGTCCCTTTGAAGATCAACTTCCTGCAGCACCCGCCTCCTCCCTGGTATTCAGTCAATCACCTGCCCCTGTCATCATGGGCTTTTTCCGGGCATAAATCATTCTTACACTTGCTTCTTTGTTTTTTTGGGGTTTTGTGTTTTTTTTTTTCTTTTTTTTTTTCTTTTCCTCTGCTTTTGCTTACAGTGAGAATGGAAAGAACAAAACCTGATCTCAGTGGAAATGCTATACCTGAAGATTTGATTTAGATTTCAAATCTTAATGTAGAATTTAGTAACTACAAGTCAAATGACATTTTCAGGAATGCATGAAATAATAACAATGGAAACAAATTAAATATTTCATCACCTGGCACAGCATTAAAACCAGAATTTGCTCGCAGAAAAAAAAGCCCGACTAATACAAGACCTTGCATGTAAGCCCATAAATGTATATTTGAAAAATCGGAGTAAGATAATTATGCATGAAATAAAATAACATGGCTTAAGTTCAACAGCTAGATCAAGTATTGTTGAAAAAACAATGTTGCAAATACATTAAAAGTCATGGTTAGTATGTCTGAAATCAAACCCCTCACACAGCAATTTATCTTGTGAGTAAAAGCGTTAACCTCTTCTCCACAGCCATGTAAACCAGGTGGCACATCCAGCAGGTCAATTGTCAGAGAGAGCTGTAGCTCTGCTGCTGGCTTCGTCACCTTCTCTGCCACAAGTTCCTTGCTTGTTCCCTGTGTTTGTATTAGTCTGTGAATGAAGAAAACTGGATTAGTAGCCCAATTCTTTACTATTTAGGAAGACATCCTTAACAGAATTTAAGCTGAAAATCCTTCATACTGTTGTCAGTTGTTTGTTACCATAGCATCTTCCCCAATTGGCCTATTACTTGTCATTATAAAAGTTATTACAGCAGCTGACAGTAGTGGATTAAATTTATTACTGAGATATTGCATCTCTAATACAGCACAGAACCGATTTCTATGCTACAAGTTTTGCTTTGTTAAGCAAAAGCTTCCCCCTGAGTGCCTGTCCCACGCTCAGACTGCTGCGGTGTCCACCGGGTGACAGAGACAAGCCTCGCTTTCCAAAGACAGGGAAGTTCTTCCAATCGTAAGAAGTCTTTCAAAAGAAAAGGCAACTTGAAAATTTCCTAGAATCTTTGTGCTCTGCGAACACAAATTTAACTGTAATTATTTCTTTGATGATATCTTTTATCAACTTCTTATATCAACTACAAAACTGCAGTTAGGCCTGAAAGATTTTAAGCTTTTTATCACAAGCTGACATGAGCATCTGGATGGTGCTACACACCAGACACCGGTGCCTTCGATAGCCCAGAACATTTCTGAACAGGTTCCAGCTCACACCACCTCCTCGTTTTCAAATCATCGAATTGTCTGGGTTGGAAGGGACCTTTAAGATCATCTGGTCCAACCATCAACTTAATTTTGATAAAACCCATCACTAACCCATGTCTCTAAGCACTATGTCAACCCGGCTTTTGAAAACCTCCAGGGACGGTGCCTCAACCACTTCCCTGGGCAGCCCATTCCAAGGCTTAATAACCCTTTCAGCGTCAAAATTTTTCCTAATATCCAATCTGAACCTCCCCTGGGGCAACTTGAGGCCACTTTTTCTTGTCCTATCACCTGTGACTTGGGAGAAGAGACCAACCCCTGCCTCTCTACAACCTCCTTGTCCAAAGACGACTCAACACTTGAAGCAAATCATTTTTAGAGATATTGGCTTGAACAGTCAAAACCAAGTTCAATTGTGGAATAATTTTCAGAAATACTTCAAGAAACAGACTTGAGAGTAGATTCTGCTACGCTTAAGTGGCCAGGATTTTAGAAAGTGATAAAGTTATTTCCCTGTTAACTGTAACATCACTTCAACATGAGTTTGAAGAAAAACGTTATAGAAAACATGTTTAAATGGTTGGGTTTCTCAGCATAGTTTACAATTTTAGGGGAGGGACAATTGCTAAAGCCAAGCAACACACTTAGGCTGAGATCCCACCTGATTATCCCAAGAGTTTGTTCACTGCAGTGAACTGACTTAAAGCATATACTTCTATCACATTTTTTCTCTCAGAAGTGTTTCTGGAGGATGTTTTACTTGCTGTACACACTTCTAGAACATAGGCGAGCCCTGGCATGTTCGTGTCTCCACCAGCCCACCCCATCTTCTCCTGGCTTCCGGATCCGCGCGGCGCGAGCACCTGCTCCTCCGCAGAGGGACCACAGAGCTGGCATTGACGCTGGCCCCAGCCCCGCTCCCTCGGCTTCCTGTCCCCCCAACAAGGGCTGGCTTTTTGGGCTCTTGTCCTTCTAAGTGCTCCCGGTAAGTCCGCAATCAAACAGGGCAACATATTCATTTCCTTTTCAATGACGGTACTGTTTTTCTACTAAAAACAGTAAACGTCCTCTGAAAATAAATGGCAAATTTCCCAAACCACTCAGATTAAAAGTGAAAAAACTCCCTTTGGAGTCACAGTCGGACCTGCAATGTATAAAAAGCTTGCAAGCTCTAACAGCTGGATGAATTTCTCCTCATGTGCCCTGCACTACTGTAAGCACTCACACAAACCCATTCATTGAGGGTGGTGAGGCACTGGAACAGGTTGCCCAGGGAAGTTGTGGATGCCCCATCCCTGGAGGGGTTGAAGGCCAGGCTGGATGGGGCTTGGAGCAACCTGGTCTGGTGGGAGGTGTCCCTGCCCAGGGCAGGGGGGTTGGAACTCAATGATCTTTAAGGTTCCTTCCAACTCTAACCATTCTATGATTCTATGATTTTTGGCTTCTTACTAGTCCAATCTGGGCGGCAAGACTTAGATCTGGCCAAGGGTATCTGCGTGATCAGCGTTTTGGCAGCTGCAGAGCACACCTGACATAGCTGGCTTAGACTCAGGTGACAACACTGTGGGCATATGCTCTTTGTTAGATGCACGTCACCTTACAAAGTACAAAGAACCAAGGACCCTGTTGCCGCAACCTGTTTGTCATTGGAGTGTTTGGTGCAGCAAGAAGAGTCATAATGCACATGGGCAGAGGCTGAAAGCGGACAGGCAGTACAGGCACAACACACGCTTCTGAAAAAGGAGTTTTAGGTGTGGTACCTTATGGGTTGTTAAGTTCACGCTCGTAAGACATGGTAGCTCTCTGCAAGCATTGCTCTGAGTACCAGATCTCTCTTTTCTTCCACCATCAAAAGCAAGCTATGGCTCAGGTAGCAAACTGAGAGAGTAACACAGGCAAAGGGGGAAAATCCCCTCTCAAATCACAGAATCACAAGGGGTTGAAAGGGACGTCTGGAGATCATCTCCTCCATCCCCCTGCCAGAGCAGGGTCACCCAGAGCAGGTCCCACAGGAACGTGTCCAGGCTGGTTTTGAATGTCTCCAGAGAAGGAGACTCCACCACCTCCCCAAGCAGCCTATTCCAGTGGTCTGCCACCCTCAAAGTAAAGAAGTTCCTCCTCATGTTTAGGTGGAACTTCTTATATTCAAGTTTGTGCCCGTTACCTCTTGTCCTGTCACTGGGCACCACTGAAAAAAGACCGGCCCCATCCTCCTGACACCCACCCTTTAAGTATTTATAAGCATTGATTAGATCTCCCCTCAGCCTTCTCTTCTCCAGACTAAAAAGACCAAGTCCCTCAGTCTTTCCTCTCCTCCAGGCCCCTCATCATCTTTGTAGCCCTCTTCTGTCCCCTCTCCAGCAATTTCCTGTTGTTCCTCAGAGTGGAACCCACAGCTGGGTGGGTCCCACACTCTCCTCCATGGGGGCAGCTGGCCCCAATCAGCGGCATTAACACACACATCAATAACTGTTTGCAGGACAGAAGGCACCCCTGAAGATGTATTCCCAAACTTTCATATAAATTAAGTAAGGAAGAAATGTTCAGCACATCAATAAAAAATCTCTTCTTAAAATAGAAGGTTATCTAACAAAAATCCTAAGAATTCAGGTGAAGGAATACAAAGCTATGTGAATGAAAAGTTTGAAACATTCCATAGTTGTTCCAGTAGGCAGAGAAAATTGCATTTATCATCAAAATATTTACATTTTACCTGGAAAAGAAAGCTTTTCTCATTACTAAAATAAGTATCAGAAGAAAAAAAAAAGAGGGTTAACAAGATGTGAGCCAGTTTTTAGCACTTTTTGCTTCCTCAACAAGACAAAGTTATCCAGCGATTGTAGTTACAAATACACTGCTCACTATCCTATGGTTTTCAATATATACATGTCCAGGAGCCCACAGAATATATTTTTAGAGTCTCTCAAACAGTTTACCTATTTGAACCTTCCCCTCACCCCCCTCCCCCCCAAAAAAAAATCTACAATGGAGTAAGCTAATCTACGTCACCCATTAAAAAGGTGAAATACTAATTCTGTAACATTTTCATTTCAGATGTCTCAAATTCAGTGCTACAGAAATATCACTTTTCCTAAGCATAATTTCAAGGAATTAATGAAGACTATTTATAATCCACATTTTGTATTATCATATTCTCTCAACCAATAGATATGGAAAAATATTGCTTATGTAATCAAGTTACTTCAAATCCTGTTTGGAGACATGATTATGTAGTATTTATATTTTGTAGTGTATTGTGTAGTATAGTGTTATGTTTTCTCGTTACAAAGACACAAAATAAAGAAGTGAAAATCATTCCCTCCATTCCTTATTTCCACAGTTGCAGAACCTGCATTAAATACAACCTGTTTTTGAGAGATGAATGCCTGCAATGAAACAGATATTTAAGCAAGAAGGTACAATTCTCAGCAGCCATTTCATACTGAAGAAACTACATAAGAAAGTTCTTTTAGCAGAGAGAAGCTTCTCTAGAGAGAGATTTTGAGCAGGAAGCTCATCTCCTCCCGTGACTACAGGAAGCGGTGGCTTTAGGTTTTTGAGGTGTCTCATTTGAAAACAGGCTACCTGTGCTGCGAGAACTTTAACATAAAACATACACCCACGGCAGATGGGTGTCTGTTTTACGGGATGCTGGATTCCAGCAGCGCTTGCTTGGTGGGCAATAGGCGCTGGCCGGGGACACTGCTCGCTCTCACCGTCGCTCCCAGATGCTTGCTGTCCACAGCTGTAATTATCCTGTACACAGAATTCCGACAGAAAACCCGAAAGATTAATGGCAGACGGTAGTAAAAAATAGTTGGCGTTGACTGACAAAGCAGACAATTCACAGATTTAATTTCTTGATGTCTGCCTCTGAATAGTGGATAAGGAGATTGTTTATAGAAAAAATACTTCATGGCACTTTCGTGGTATTGGCAGGGAATGACTGGGGAGCAGGAAGCGACTAATTGTGCCTACTCTAGGAGAGCTCGGCTGGAGGTGTAGGGGAAACTGCAGGAATCATTGACAACAACCCTGGACAAGCAGCAGGTTTAATTCATTCCCATAAGAGTCTCATTCCAATTCCAAATAGTGCTCACTTCGAGTCACCCCAAAATTAGGGTATGTTGCAAATTTCTAAAGCAAGATACAAGACCTCATTAAAACATACAAAATCCAATGTTCTTGCTAGTATGACAGACACCGATTCAAAACAGATATGCTTCCAATGGAGAAAAAAAAAAAAGAAAAAGATTTGTTTATTTTGACTCTCTAGAAATACTTAGATCTGGAACATTGTGAAATAAGAAACGCATCTTACCCTTCAAAAGAAGCATGATAACGTCTAGAAGCATTTCTCTGAAATTCATTAGGAAGTCAAAGCTGATTCATTAAGGCAATACCCAGAGATACTTATTAAGGACTGAAACACATTGTATTAGGGGGACAAAAAAAAAAAGTATATCCCTCAAGAAGTGGGTTTCTTAGATCAGTGCAACATCCAACAACTTCTTCAGTCGCTCTGTTCTCCTGGCAGCTGCCTCAGGCTCTGCACCAGTGGCAGATCAAACCCCAGCACCCTGAATGGCTTTTGGCCACCAGGAAGAGGGCATACAAGTCACCAAGAAAATCTATCTGTTCTCAGTGGCCAGAGGGCAATAGGCGTCCCCGAAAGGTAACTCATCCTGGCTGTTGCTTTCTGTTGCCTACAGAGGGAGTCTAGACCAGTTTATGAAGAAGGCAGGGCCAACTTCAGCAAAATGAAGCTCACACAGAGGAGAAAATCATGCCATAGTGATACAGCAGCGGTGTGAAGTCTATCAGCAAGGTATTACCTGGCAATAAGCACACTCAGGCCTATCCAGCGGGTCTCCTGTCTCCAACGGCGCCCGTAAGAAAACACTGCAGGAAGAGCCAGCCCAGAATACTCTCTTGCAAGTCCCTCTGCTTCATTCGCCAGCCCCAAGAATATCCCAAGCCTGACATAATTGGTGCTTTGGTAACTCGCAAAACATCTCTCACTTTCTCAGCCTCCTTTTCTTTCCCCTTTATCTTTTCACAGCCGCAGCATCCTTGAGCGAGGCTCCCACAGACCTACTCCCTGTTGCGAGAATCGGCACCTCCTTCGGTTTGCTCTCAAGCTCCTCAAAGCTGCACTTGCAAACCTCAGCTCATGTAGCACTGGAAGAGAGGGTGAGCAGCCAGGTCCCATCCAGCTGCTTCGTGCCACTTCAGATTCTGTAAACATCTCCTATCTGCTTTAAATCATCGCTCCCAGGCTGAGGAGTCCCAGCCCACTGGGATGTTCATGCTAAGGAAGCCATGCTCTGCTTTTGATCATGGCTGTCACCAGCCTCGGGCCCCTTCCAAGTCCTGCCGTGTCCTCTCCTAGACAAGAGGCACAGAGAACTGCACGCCGTCAGTATCCCAAGCACACGGAAGTCACTACCATTATACAAAACAGTCATATAACATTTTCTGTCTTCTATTTTTGTTCTTAATGTCTAAGATTTGATAAGCTACTGCTCAGCACTATCATAAACTCCAAAATTTTGCTTCTGACTAGTGACAGCCAGCACAGCCCCTCACAGCATGGAAAAACAAGGACAGTTTCCTCCCAAGTTTTACATTTGTATATTAACTATTCCATCATGCATAAAGTCTTCCTATAATTCCTCATGTTATGCTCTACCGCTTCACTGCTCATCTTTTTTTCAGACAATGAATATACTGACCACACTCCACTCTGCAAAGTTTAAAATCACACTGTGTGACTCCTGCCACACAGTATAATCTGCTATAATCTGGCAGAAAACATCTCCTCACACAAGACACGAATTTCAACATACAGTCAACCAGAAGAGATCCAAATCTCTTAATCTCCAACCGATTCATTCCAAATTTCATTGCAGTTCTAACTGACATGAATGTATAGAGACAATTGTGCCCTGGATCCCAGCTCCTCTTACTGTCAGGAAATTAAGATTTGGTTATTATCATGGACTCATAGGATGGCTTGGGTTGGAAGGGAGCTTAAAGCCCCCTCAATCCCACCCCCTGCCCTGGGCAGGGACACCTCCCACCACACCAGGTTGCACAAAACCCCCTCCAACCTGCCCTTGAACCCCTCCAGGGATGGGGCAGCCACAGCTTCTCTGGCCAACCTGCGCCAGGCTCTCACCACCCTCATGATCTCTTATCATACTTATTACAGAACTGTAAGTGATGCAGGTATTCTGAGAAAAAAATACACACAATTCTATTTTCTCAATGGTCCATGAAAACTGTTGCACAGTCTTCAGCCTCAGAAGGGATTTCTCCCTGTATGAACCACGCGGTTTATTCCAAAAGCTAGTCTGGTGGGCCCCATAATTCTCACTCTCATCTATACTACAGCAGGCATACCCAGCATTTCAAACAAACAAACAAAAAAAGCCATAACGTTTCTAGCTTAAAAAGCTTACTGACAATCTTGATTTGGAGTAAGAACAAAAAAAAAGTTTAGGTCATCAGGTCTCCAGACTTGCTGTCGCTGCCCTTAAACATAGGCCAGCAAAAGAGTTGCCACTGTGGGCAAGGAGAACTTCTAATTGAGAAACTTGTTTATTATGGGAGGTGGATAATGGCCCTGTTCTCCTTCTGTCCTCTGCAGAACGGCTCATCACTTCTGTTACCATGGAGCATCTAGCAAGGATTATCAGTGCCTTCTGCTCAAGAACGCGTGTGTCTGCGTTTGACTCGAGCTCCTTGGCAGCTCACAGGACTCCTTCCTCCTTCTAACACCCTCTCCTGCACTTGGCAGTAATTCCATACCTACCCCTACAAATACGTCCTTTGGGTTAGGACAAATGCTGAAACTATATTTTCCTTTTATTTTACATCTTGTTATAACTCCACCTTTACGATAGAAGATGAACTAGGTGATAAATAGGTATATCTAAAGGTAATGACAGAATGGGTTGGAGATGTCACTGCACGGTTTGTATTGATGGTCAGTCTGGGGAGTTTCTACACTCCCAAATCTTCACAAGTTGGCATTTTTTCTTCAAGATGTCAAGTCTACTCCTTTATCAGAGCTACCAATCTGCACCCTGTGCAAATAAACCTCACTTTTCCAGTAGAAGACTAAAACATTGACATATTCATGTAGACTAAATGGTGCTGATGAATCTACTCAATCTTGACACCAAAGAAGAAGTATATCTATAAAAATAAATAATCAGAAAGCTCCCATGAGCTCCATTGTCTGCTGAAGAGTTCTTAGTACATAGATTAAAAAAAAAATCAAAGCAAGTCCCTAATTAAGCAAACTCCCAACCAGACTACTGGTTCAAAGCCACAAGTCTGAACAAAAGATCTGGGTTTTTTTGTTTTGTTTATTTCCCCCTCTTCTGCCTTGGAAAGCATTACTGATATATGTCTATAATAAATCACATGCGATGTAAACATAATGACTCACTTCATTATCTTTAAAGCATGAGAACAGAATACTCTACTGAGACAAAGGTCCCTCGGAAACGGTGATATGAGCTGCACTTTGCTCTCTGGTGGCAGTTGCAGCAAGCGAGGAACAATAAACAGTTCTGACAAACTGCTGCAGAAAAAGGATCACACAGGGATTGTGTGGTATTGGTGTGAATTTCTGTGTTATACACGCCAATTTAACAGTTACAAAAAAGCTCCCTTTAAGGAGCAGGCCTGCAAATTTATCCTAACGTCTCAAAATTAAACACAGCCAGAGTCAAGGAACAAACATGCTGGCAAAACAAGTTCCGATGGCCAGAGAAAAGTAACCTCTTGGGATGTAGTAATCATTTCTGATAATAAATCACAGCGGTTAGTTCAATACCTTCCAACACTGGCACTTCCAGTATGAGTAATAAAACCTGCAGAATCTTCATAACTTGTTACTGTGCCAAAACAGGGAATTCCTAATTTAATTCACCCAGAGCCCTCGCTGCCTACAAGCCACATCCCTGTTTTCCTGATGCAGCCCGAGTCCTTATGGTGGACAGGTCTGGTTTATCTGCTCTATCAGGCAGACTAATGGATAGCCACAGGTGACTGAATCATTTTTTCCTAAAATGTTCAAAAACCCTGACTCCAATCCAGGAAATAAAAGATGTTGATGAAAGCTCAGAAACATAACCATAATTCTGTATGCACACAGGCTATGTAGCTGCTGCCTGAGACGCGGTGCTGCTGGCAAGGCATTCTCTGTCTGGAGTCCCGGAGAATTACTTGCCATAGACTGAAAGGTCAGATTTGTTAGTCCTGATGCACTGCCTTGTACTTCCAGAGTTACCTGAGGAGGGATATTCAGCAGTAAAAATTGAGTTCTGTTAAACTCTCGTGTGACAGAGGAAGCTCCAGGATTGGGTTTCCTTTTTATTATTCCATCACCCAAAATCCGCATTTGAATGCCTAAATGAACTGGGTAGGCATGAAGAAAACTGAAGGTAGCAACGACTGAGTCTTTTCAATTAAAGATTAGACACACAGATCGTAAAGATTCTTAATCATTACCATCTTGACTGTTCAATTAGCATAAGCAAATACCATCAATACAGGTTGCCAACTCAAACCTCCCTAGGTCTTAATCCATGGGCCCTTCCTGAGAGTCTGCTGGTGGGATGGGCTGGGCGGTGAGTCCCTGCTGACAATGGAGAAACCGCATGGTCCAACGCGCTCCACTGATGGGATATGATCAAACGGAGGGGCTGAGTGCTTTGAAAAAAAAAGAAAGAAATTTAAAAAAAAGCTTTATCTAACAGACCCAGCTTCCATGCACTGAATTTACTGATTATGCAGGCTGACTAATGGAGTTCAAGTTCATGATATAAAATTAAGGCCGCAACTGATTGGACATGGAACTAAGATAAAGTCACACAAACAGGGCAGAAAATGTCAATCAATAAACAAATAGCTGTTGATTTCCAAGTAATTAAGGATTAGTGTTTAACTTAAAGTTGCTAAAGAGCTGTCACACCCAGTGTGACAAACCCAACTCTTACTCAGTACACTGTTAAGTTAACAATTAAATGCTGAATTTTTGTAGGTATTATTTCAATCACAAAAAAGCTGCTTTTTCACGTGTGTGGACAAGCAGCAGTGATTCAGCCCCATGAGATCCCGTAGCCAATGCTGATCTCTCCTGAAAGAAAAAAAACCCCTTCTCTTTCTACCCTGCGTGTTTTATTGCAGACCCGATTTAAAAAGCAGATAAATGATCTTTTCATATGTCCGTAAGACACAAGCTTACAACCCTATTTCTGCATTCAGAAGTTTTAGTTTGCTGTTAGATTTAAATTAAAGCATGAGCCATCCGGTGCTAGTTCATTGCAGTGGGGAAGCTTAGGCCATAGAGATCCAAAACTGAAGGGAGAAGAAATACTAAGGTTCATTAGTTGTAGCTCACAGGCGTTCCCTAAAATGACATTGTTCAATTGCATGAGGAAAACTGACTTAAGAACTTGCTCTAAAAGCTTTTATTAGGTCATACGCTTTCTGTCCTTACCAAGGAAGACAGAAAACTATCAGAGCATTCCTCCTCCTGCTATACCTCCATTGCTTGTGCATGTAGTATTCTGAAGTCACGGTTCACCTCAACATCTAAATAATAGAGGTTTTATTTTTAAAAAGCCAATATTTGCAAGGATTTTTGTAATAGTTTATAATGCCACTTGTTTCCACACTTAGTTATTTAACTCCATAGGTGAAGTTGTGGTAACAAGGTTATTTTTTCCAACTTCAGAAACTATTAAAACGGAAAGTCACTGGCAATAGCTTATATTTAAACGGAAACATTTTAAAATTCAGTACCAGTATTGCTTTAATGATTACAAGCATTAGTTTCCATTCAGTGAGAAAAGCCTTGAAGACAGAAACAAGAATGATCATGCCTTGTAGAGAGACTTCAAAAAATACTGAAGAATTTGTACACTCAAAAATTCATAAACTTAAAAGCCGTAAGTCTTAAAAACCCCACAGCTTCCCATCCTCACCAGAAGCAGAATTTTGTCATTCAAAAAGGAAGCTGAATCTACATCGTGGCCTTAATTTATTATCAGATTTAGTTCTTTAAATAAACCAAAACTTTGAAGTGCAGGCATCTTCAGGGCAGCAAGTGAACACTTTTAAAAAAAAATAAGGTAATGCATAGGTGAACATCTAGTAACTTTTATCAAAGATACATTTTTTAGGGAGTTTGGCCATTTATTTTTTTTCTTTTTACACAGCACTGAGTGCTTAACCCATAAAGTAGGGAAAAAATATTCTTTATTGCTATCAGGAATATACTAAAGCATCCTGATTTCACAGGAGAGAGACCTCTACTTTCTTCAGAAGCTTACTGCTCTCAGCCAGCTCAACCCACAGCAGACCTTTCCCACACCATTCTGTACAGGCAGCAGAAGTCACACCGACATCCACTGCTGAACCTGCACTGAACCACCAGAGGTCACGCTGGAAGGGAGCAGACCATGGTGACGGGACAGCTGAGATGTCCACGTGCTCCACGAACTCAGCAGGGCTGGGGAGGAGGACAGGAAGGGACGGTTCATTATTGATACTGGGATGTAACGATGTCATCCGAAGGCCATGCTTGATGTGCCTGGGGCTGTTCTGGGGTTTGGGTGGTGAGTGAGTGAGTGCTGCCCATGACCACAATGGCTGATACCCTGAACTTAGATGGGGTACTACGTTTGCCCCAGCTGGTTTTGACTCCAGTGCTTTTTGGCATCTCTAGGCTATTCTCGAGAGGGATTTTTGAAAGACAGGGCTTGGGTTGTTGTTACCATGCTGATGATACATTATCCTGATAGCTGTAACACCCAGGGTACTTGGGACTAGACGAATAGAATTTCTGGTTAAACCCTTTAAAAGGCACAAATAACGTGGATGTGCATGAGCAGACATCCTTAGACATCCCACCTATTCAGAAAAGTGTTCAGCATGTAAACATATCCAAATTGTAATTTTGGAAACAGGGAAAAAAAACCACACTCCAGCTGCCAGACGTTCTGGACAGCTGCACGTTAGTCGGCACCTGGATCAGCCTGACAGACAGACCCTGGAGACAGATCTCACGCTTCATTGTGCAATGTATTAAGCTAAAGGATTATCTAAAGCACTTACCTTGAAAATGCAAAAGTCTACACATTTGGGGATAAAAGCAGATCAAATCTACATGTTGCTTCAGTAGGTATTTGCTGCAGATTGGTGTGATGGCACAATTGCATCATCCTTCCCAGCTCAGATTCTCGTCTGATCTGATGCTTGAGCTTTCCCCAGACTTCGGGGCTCTGTACGGACTCACAGCACTACAGTACAAGATTTGACAGGGCTTTGATGTTTCAAACTTTTAAACTATTTTAGGTATAGTCATGCCTCCCTCCATAAAGTCCTGGTGTGGGGAATTCTTTTTGCTGATGTAAATGAAGTTTGTGAAGATTGTATGATGAATGCGTATTTTAATGACAATGGGACTTCACAAAGTCCTTCTTAGAATTTTGAAATACATCCTTAAAGTATGAAGACACGCAAAGTCTGATAACACAGCGATTCTGTAGTGTTTTATTGCTTCTGTGGTGGTGATAAGAGACACTTAAGGCTTGTGTAAGTGCCATAAATGTTCAAGCCAACTAATTACTTCGTAAAACCCGGGAGATCTCTTGGTCTTCATATTGCCACATTTTCTGTATTTAAGCCCATCAAGAATACATGCTCTGGAAAGCATAAACCTCTGGCAGCGGAGGGAAACCATTCACATCAAAAGCATTAGGAACACAGAGCACTATGTAATTGTTGTTGGTGCGAGTCCAAACAGTCTCAGTGCCAAGTCTGGCAGCAGTATCAATGGAGTTACCACTGCCGATGCACACAAACTTAATTCCTGGCTTCAACAAGGCAGTTACATCACTGTAGACATTTGAACCCTACAAGAACAGGTCAGTAAATCTATTTCCACACATTTGTTTTTGTGGCAATAAATACTTAATCTCAAGACTAACAAGCCGCTCTCCAGCAACTATTCCTAAGGCACACATCAGGCTCTTCCCAGCTCCCCACCACTACTTCATACGGGGACACCTGAGCAGTATGTTTTGCCAAATGTTCCAAAATACAGAAAAAACAGGCGCTTTCCCCAAGTCTTTGGGGAAACAAAAAAGGTAATTCAAACGGATTGTTTACTATGCATTTTACTATTTCTTAACATCATCCAGAAATTTCAAGGACTGGAGGATGGTGACATAATATGGTCTTACTGAGTCAGACAAAGTGTTTTCCACATGAAGCTGAGACTACAAACCGTGCTCAGTCAGTAAAGCTCAGCCCGTCTTTCATGCAACGAGGTCTCCCGACCAGGCCAGGACCAGTAAGCAATATGCAGAAGTAATGATTTATGTGACTACAGAAAAAAATACTTATTACATTGCTCCTAAACACCAGGCACACGAGCAAATGAAAGCATGCTACCAGCAGTCACTCCAAGTTATTACGGTTTAAGAAGGAATCTGATGTGCCAAAAAGTAAATGTATAATCAGATTTGCCACAAAATATCCCAAGCACTTCCCAGACATTTGTTTCTCTGTTTAGTCTGAGACATGTAGCAAGATTGAAGATTATAAAAACAGTTACCAAAGCGGCTAGACTTTGCAATAGAAAATTAACAGCTCACTGGACAAATAGAACTTTTTAATAGATAATAACCACCTCATCAAGTTAAACAATTTACACAGACACCATTCACAACTGGTATAACAGCACCCACAGCCACAGGCTTCCTAAATGATGAGTTTGGAATAAAGATGACTACTGGCAACCAGGAAAGCTTCCATTTTTCTTCCTTCCATTTTTCGACTATGGAGGTATTTTACCCACCACAACATGTTAAAGGAGACAATTTCAGAAACTATGCTAATAGATAGTGTGACTCTGCACAACAAATATGGGATACACACACACACTTAAAAAGGCTATTAACACATAAAGGGAAATCAAAGAAAGGGTAAGAGAAAATCAGGTTCAGTAACAGCTTATAATAACTGCAAATTTAAATTAGAATAAAACTTATCCACATCTGTCCACAAATGATGGAGAAGAGCAGACTGAGAGGGGATCTCATTGATGCTGAGCAATATCTAAAGGGCAGGTGCCCAGAGGATGGGGCCAGACTCCTCTCAGTAGTGCCTGCGGACAGGACAAGGGGCAACGGGCACACACTGGAACACAGGAAATTCCATCTCAACATAAGGAAAAACTTCTTTTCTGTGAGGGTGGCAGAGCCCTGGAAGAGGCTGCCCAAAGAGGTTGTGGAGTCTCCATCTCTGGAGATATTCAAACCCGCCTGGACACGTTCCTGTGGGACCTGCTCTGGGTGACCCTGCTCTGGCAATAGGTTGGGGAGATGGTCTCCAGAGGTCCCTTCCAAGCCCTGCCAGTCTGTGACTCTGTATTAAGTGTGGCTGATCTAATTAGAGAACCTTGGTGCATCGAAACCGGAACCAACACGTTCGCCAGCCAACACACCCACTCGTGACGGCAGCAGCTCCCTCCTCTCCAAAGCTCAACACAGCAATGCCCACACTGACCTGAGAAAGGCCAGAAATGTTCTCCTGCAATTCACTGAAAAATTAAATGGGGGGGATCTTCCTGCAGTGCAAGGAAGAGGCAAACACACCCCAGGTGACAAAATTCACCTCATAAGTGAAACGCCCATCTGGACAGAACAAAAGGAGCGGTTACAGATAACCACAAGGCAGGTGACTCCCATGGGGGGAAATATCATGTCCGGCTTCATCCTTCTGACAACCACCAGGAGAAGGCACTTCCAAAAAGGACAAACCACTTCAAACTAGTGGATATTATTAGAGCAGATCTCTAGTGAGGAAATTACCTTCAGGTGATACCTAAGGCAGATTTTATGTAGTTTATAAGTGGTTAAACTGTAGAGAATCTTCTTTTAGAGAAGAAATGTAGCTATTTTAGAACCATGCCAACTGGTTTCAAGGACTTAGTAAGATAAGAAAGGATATACGTGGCCCCGAGAACACAGTGACCTAAGAC
Source organism: Calidris pygmaea (assembly GCA_003697955.1). Classification (NCBI taxonomy): domain Eukaryota; kingdom Metazoa; phylum Chordata; class Aves; order Charadriiformes; family Scolopacidae; genus Calidris; species Calidris pygmaea. The sequence goes on along the minus strand of QJSC01028184.1, from coordinate 175,701 downwards.
AGGGATGCAATAAATATGGACATTGTCTGACAAACAGGTGGTAGCAGAGAGATCATTAGTTTTAATGAGCAATCAAGCAGTTAAAATGTTCTGCCAACATGAAAAGTGAGCCAAAGGACAGGTGAAGAAGATGAAGATTGAGGAAGAAACGACCCTCACTCAAAATGAGGACCGCCAGAAGGCACAACTACGCATGCCTAAAAGCTTACTATAATATGCAAATTGATTCTCAGAAATGTAATAAATATGCTAATATCTTCCTCAAATTACATTGAATATGTATACCTGTTGTGTATAAATTTAATTTGACAGCAGTATTCAGTGTGCACAATAGGAGGAGCTATCCCCTGTGCACCCGGTGCTGCAATAAAGAATGCCTGCTTTCTAAACTTTAAATTGAGTTTTATAAAGTTTTATCTGCCGGTTTGTGGTAACACAGGCACAACGATGAAGCACCAAGGACTGAATAGCAAGAGGAGAGCTTAAGGAAACCCAAAACCAGGGAATATTATCCTGAAGGATGCTGATGGAGCAGCAACACAGGAGCCCTCAAGCCCAGCTAATGAGATGGTGGTATAGAGCCACAAGATGAGCAAACGGGTGTATTAGGTAAGCACAGGAACATCAGGGTATGTGTTGAAGGAGGCAAAAGGGAGCCAGGAGACAATGGAAGCCCAAGGGCTGAAGCCACAAGGGAAGGATGAGGAAGGTGGTTTTTCAACAGTAAGAAGCCATTGGAGAGGAGCGTGAGACCCTCAAGGAGGGAAAGAAATAAGGACAGCGAGGGAGAGCTGTACAGGAGCCAGGACACCTTCCAGGAGGGAGAAACCCAGGGAGGGGGAGCTCCCCCGGGGCTCTTCTCAAGGAAAGGCGCCCTACGGCAGACAGAGCCCACCGCCTCAGCCGCCATTTTATCCACCCTGAGGGAGGGGTGGGGCCGGGGGGCGGGGCGGGGCCGCCCGGGGGGGCGGGGCGGGGGTCAGCCCCGCCCCGCCCCCGGGCTGGCCCCGCCCCGCCGTTACCTGCCCGGCAGCGCCGGCGGCCATTTTGTGCCGGGAACACGGAGGTGGGGGGTGGTCCGTGCTCTGAGAGACCCCCGGGAGACCCTAAGCGGTGTTAGGATTTGAGGGGCCTACAACAATTTATTGGCGTTTAGACAATTATTCTCTCCCCCGATGACCCCTCCCCACCCGGGAAGGGGAATCAGGGAAAGAAAAAACAAGGAAACCTCAGGGTTGAAATATAAACAGATTTAATAGAATAAGGCTAAAAAATGAACATTGGTATACTAAAGAGCCAATATGGACCCCAATAGCAATACAAGGACTATACTCAGCCAGTTCTAGCAGCCGTGCACTCCCTGAAGGGATGGCCAATGTGGGACCCTGCCAGCGCCGTGGATTCGGGAGGGGGGAAGGGCTCAGGGCTTTGGCACCGGGGCAAGGAGTTCTCTGGACCATCACCATCAAGGGAGAGAGAGAGAGAGCACTCCTCAGCAAACTTTCTGATTTGTACCGAATGTGACGTTCATGGTATGAAATAATCCTGTTGGCAGCTTGGGTCAAGTGCCCAGGTCTCGCTCCTCCACATCCCCACACCCGGGGAGCTGGAAAACACGGAGACCTTGAAGCCTGCACACCGGAGCTGGCAGTAAAGAGAATATTTTCACAAATTCAGAGCCTAGAGCCTTCTAAAAGCGCAGTTTTTCCAAGCGTGAGAAGAGACCTTACTGAAAACAAAAATTAGTGAAAGATAAATCAGTCCTGTGTCACTCAAACTATGACACCCTGTGTTTATGAAAGTAGTGTTCTGTGATAACAACAGGAACAACATAAAAATATGAACGTTAACTAACAGATCCATGGTCCAGAGGCTCGCAGAAGTGCCTGTCGGAGCTGGTGGCTGGCAGTGGGGGCGGGCATGGGCTGGGGCACAGGGACCTGGCCGTGCTGTGGCTGCCTGGCACCAGGGCAGCGTGACCAGCGTGGACCAGTCCAGAGCCACCCTGGTGCTGCCGGAAACCTCTGGCTGCCCATGGCTTGTGCTCTTCGATGGGTGAAAACTGGCTGGAGGCTGGGCCCAGGTTGGGGTGGTGAATGGAGTTCAGTCCAGTTGGCGGCCGGTCACAGGCTCTCCAGGGGCCGGCATTGGGGCCGGTTCTGTCTAATACCTTTATCAACATCTTGGACGAGGGGATTGAGGACACCCGCAGTCAGCTCACAGATGACACCAAATTGGGCAGGATGTTGATCTGCTGGAGGGTAAGAAGGTTCTACAGAGGGATCTGGACAGGCTGGATGGATGGGCCGAGGACAGCGGTGTGAGGTTCAACATGGCCAAGTGCAGGGTCCTGCCCTTGGGTCACACAAACTCCATGGATGCTCCAGGCTGGGGGCAGAGTGGCTGGAGCTGCCTGACAGAAAAGGAGCTGGGGGTGTTGGGCGACTGTCGGCTGAATACGAGCCAGCAGTGTGCCCAGGTGGCCAAGAAGGCCAACAGCATCCTGGCCTGTGTCATCTGTAGTGTGGCCAGCAGGACCAGGGCAGTGACCGTCCTCCTGTACTGGGCACTGGTGAGGCCCCACCTTGAGGGCTGGGTCCAGTTTCGGGCCCCTCACGACAGGAGGAACATTGAGGGGCTGGAGCAGGTCCAGAGAAGGGCAACAGAGCTGGTGAGGGGTCTGGAGCACAAGTCTTGTGAGGAGAGGCTGAGGGAGCTGGGGGTGTTCAGCCTGGAGAAAAGGAGGCTGAGGGGAGACCTTCTTGCTCTCTACAGCCCCCTGGAAGGAGGGTGTAGCCAGGGGGAGTTGTTCTGTTCTCCCAAGGAACGGGAGATGGGACAAGAGGAAATGGCCTGAATTTGCCCCAGGGGAGGTTTAGGATGGATATTAGGAACAATTTCTTCACCAAAAGGGTTGTGAAGCCTTGGAATGGGCTGCCCAGGGCAGTGGTGGAGTTGCCATCCCTGGAGGTATTCAAAAACCGGGCAGACGTGGTGCTGAGGGACATGGGTCAGTGGTGGTTTGAGCAGAGTTGGGTTGATGGTTGGACTCAGTCTGAAAGGTCCTTTCCAACCTTAACCATGATTCCACGATTCTAACAATTTCCCTCCCTTTGTAACCTGGTGTTTCTAGCTGATTCCCGGCTGGTTATAACCATTTGTCCTTGTGGCAACGGCTGTATTAATTCACTTCACACCGTTCATTTTCCTGCCTTGTACAATCCATGTTGACAAATGGCTCCCGGCGTTGCCCTGTTTGCAGTGAGCTTTTCTCATGTTTCCACATAAGGAATACACGACTCGACACACCTGCGAAGAGCCTGGTGCCATTTCTGTCGCATCTTTGAAAGATGGTTTCACGGGGAGACCTGTCCTCATGTTTCTAAAATTCCACGTTACCATGAGACCCTCAGACTGATGTGTTTTCATATTGAACTGAAACACTGCAACAGACAATGAATATATTTCAGCAAAATGGGATTGTTCCTCTAAAAGCTGACATACAGTTTAATAGGATAATACCTTCTAATTACCATCATAGTTTTAAATAACATAGTGTTTATGGTGATCAATGAAATTATGAGATTGCAAATGTGCCATTACAAGATAAAGGCATCAAAGCTCTGTGCGGTGTTGTCTTGTGCCCATGGCCTCGATTTTTGGAGATCTGAGACCCATTTTAGGAGCAAGAATGGGATTGCTTAATTAAAACCTGAATGATACAAGGCAAATACAAAATAAGCAGTAACAGGAAGCTGCCATTGATGTGAATGACAAAATGATGATATTGTGGCTGGCATACATAGCAGCATGAGCAAATAACAGATGCACAAACATCTTTAATGTTTTATGAGGCCTTGAAGGATATTTCCAGACCTGTCAGGCTTGGAGTTTACATGTGAGGATTCCCCATCTGGCACCGAGAGCTATGATAAAGAAGAAAAGAAAATTGCAACGTCTTTAACATCTCTCTTAATCGTTAACGTCCTTGATGGACTCTTCATTTAATGATGCTGACCACTATGTTTTCTTTGATACTGTGCCCTTCGGACTATGGCAGTGGCTGGGCTGTTCCTGTTGTAATGTGCACAGGATTCGGAGCCCAGTATGGCCCAGTGTAACAGGACCCCCTGAACGGGTTTCAGAAGTGGGTTTCTGGGCAGATAAACCAGATACCACCGGTGCGACAACGTTGGGAATTTACTACCCAAGGCCTTGCCATGTCAAGATAGGTAGAGGAAAGATGTTTTTATTTTCATTGTGTGGTTTTCCATGAGTTTCAGTGTCACTGTTATCAGTGCAGATTATTTCCACGCACACGTATGCAAGGAAATGGCACAGGACGCACACTTCTCTATACGTTTTTGCTACTACATTGCAACTGCCTGTCCTTCAGGTGAGATCTCACTTTTCTTCTGGTCTAGAGAAAGGTACGTTAATTTGGTTTTCAGTTATGTTACTCAACTAAGTAAAACTCAAATTATGAGTTGTCTGTGAATGAAAAATTAACTTCTACATTTTATTGGAGGAATATTCTGAATTTTTGGCCAAAGTTGAGCACTTGCCAGGGATACAGGATTCACAGTTTACAAGGATGTTACACAGTAAATGTACTGCTCTGGACCATGGGTATTGCTGCAGAATACTGCGTGAATGAAAAAAAGACATTTGTTTCCTGCAAAATAGCGGAAATTTACAGTCACAGACTGCTCCTGTGCAGTGGAAATCGGTTCAGATATAAAGGGATGGCCTTGGCTACCAAAAAATTGCTGGCAGTGCACAGAGGGAAAACTCTTGACCAGGAGGTCCCTTGAGGTCATTGCTGGAGGACTTGGGAGCATGGAAGGGCTTCTCCTGCAGATCCTCACCGGTGCCTCGTTTACACGGGAACAATTTCAGCTCTTCAGCAGTTACCGCTCGGGCAGGGTCCTGTTTGCCTGCGCTACGGCCGGTGCCCGACACCGCGGAGAGAGAAGGTAACGGGAAGGCGCCGACTCAGCCCGGGCCCGTCCTGCCACATCTTCTGCTCCGGTCTCGCTTCTGCCACAGGAAAAGGCTTTTATTTCTCCTGCTGCGGGAGCGGCGGGGCAGGACCCGAGCAGGGGCAGCCATGGAGGCCCTCCTCCTCCTCCCACATCCCTCCCGCTGCTTCAGCAGGCCCCAGCGGCGCAGGCCGAGACCGGGGGGCGCCGCCTCCGCTCTTGGCCGTTCCGGCCCGGCGGGGATCACCCGGCTCAGGCCGTCCGCCACCTCCCGCCGGCCTCTCCGCGAACCCCGCAGGCCCGCTGACGGCGAGGGCGGCGCAGGCCCGCTGCTCTCCCGCAGAGGCCGCCTGCAGCCCCGGCAGAGGGGCCGGAGCACACCCCCCCGCGCCGCCCCGCCGGCCGAGGGCCCGCAGGCGGCGCCCCCTCCCCGGGGCCGGGGGGCTCGTGCGGAGGCGGCGGGGCCGGGGGCGGCGCGCGGGCCCCGCTCCCCGCGCCAGGCCGGCGGCGCCACACGCGAGAGGCCGCCCCCCGGCCGGCGCTTGACGGACGGGCCAAGGAACCAATGGGACGCGGGACACGTGCACGCGGCAGCCAACGGGGCTCGGAGGGCGGGGAGGGGGCGTGGCCGGCGGCGCTGCGAGCGGCTTGTTGTGCGCGCTGCGGAGCCGTTAGCCTTCCGCTGCACAGGCCCTGCCGAGCCGGCCACAGGTGAGGCCGCGCCGCCGCCGGCTGCGGGGCGGTGCTTGCGGAGCCCCCGGTGGCGCCCGCCAGGCCGGCGCGGGCGGGAGCGGGCGGCGAGGGCCGCGCCAGCGAGGCGGAGGCCGAGGCCTGGGCCTGCGGGGGGGAGGGGCCGGCCGGAGGGGGAGCTCGGGCCCGGGGCGGCGGGGCGGCGAGCGGGGCTGCGGCCTGCGGGCCGGAGGCGGGCTTGCGGCCTTCGCGGCGGTGAGGGCCCGCGAGAGGCGGATGGGGCGCGGGCGGCGGAGGAGGGCCTGAGGCCTCCGCGCTCCTGGGCGAGAAGGCCTTGGGTCGGGCTGGCCGGGACTGGCGCGAGGGGGGCCGGCCCCGGGTGGCGGAGGCGCTGCCTGGGTCCGTGCCTTATCTCGGAGCCTTTCATCTTGTGGTTAGTGCTGTTGCCTTTCGTATTATTTGGCCTGTGTCCGCATGGACACGGCTTTTAAATCTCCCACCTTCCATAAGACTGGCGCATCTTTATTGACTGGCAGTGTCTGAGGGTGGGCTTCCTAATGAGGACAATGCGTGTTAATGTTAGTGCTGATTTGGGCCGGCAAGGAGCAGGGTAAAGCAATGCCGCGCCGAGTGCGTTTGGCCGGAAGAAATCCTGCCTGAAGTAGCAGTCCACTATTGTTAGTACTCGGGGGAGGCTTTTCAAAGTAGAGCGTTTACCCTTTTTTAGTGATTGGAAGAGGCAAGAATGTGTAAGGGGGCATTCAGTGGAAGGGCGTGGGTGAAAGGAACGTGTGTGGAGGTAGTTTGGAGAAAGGGCCGCTGAGCTCTGCTGGAATAGTTGTGTGGAAGTGTGTGCTGGCTACTGTATTCTGTAATGCTGGCTAGCGGAGTGGCATTAACTGTTGGGTAGAGGCTTATATCTGAGGCTTACTGAGAAGGGAAGCATGTTTTGTTGCATGAAGGACTTGCGCTGGGATCCTGTGGACCACTTAATGAGGCATCTGTGGAAAATAAAGGAGGAAAGAAATGGGCAGGGTAGGGATTCGTTCCCTTTATTAATGTTTGTTGTTGATGATGTTTGATTACTTTTTGTGGTCTCTGTATTTCTGTTCCTTTTTCCTTTTATACCTTGAATGTGTATGTTTTTCTGCTCATATCACTCAGCTCTTACCTCTTTACCAACCTGCTGTTCCCCAGCAGGGAAATTAATGTTTTAACGACTTTTCTTTCTAGATCTGCATGAATGGAGTTCTCTGACTTGTGTATCCCTTTAAAACTGGGGCGATGCTTAGGTTCCATAGGCTTTAGTGAGACTATATAGTTGATATGATTTCTTAGATTGACTTTTGGATTATGTCTGTGTTGTATGATAGATAATAAACTCTAGATTCTTGAGCCTGTAAGTCTGTGCAGCATGATACATTACTCTGGGACTGTCCTAGTTTTTGTTCTGCAGCAGTGTAACAGTATTTGTATAATGATGCTAATGAGCCTGTGGTTTCATGATTCGAAGAGTTCTGCAGTCCTGAGTTACAGAACGCTTGCAGTAGGCTCTTCCTTAGCTTGATTAGAATATGAGCGGGAACATCTTAAGCTAATATGGTTGTTAAATTTATTGTATAGTGAGTTTATAGCTTTAGTTATTTAGCCCTGATGTGGGTAGTTCTGCAGCACCAGGTAAAAGTGGCTCCTCTGCTTTCCTCTCTGAGTTGTCTTATGCTGTGCCAGGTTTGTGGGAACAACAGTAGTAGTAAGTGTGGTCTAAATGGAAATGTGAATATTGTGCCTAGCGTTTTTCTCATAATTGTGTCTGTTGAATGTGGCCAGTGCCTAGCACTGACACTAGCTTACCAAGAAATGTGCTCTGTGCTCCTAGTTAAAGTGTTCTGTTTTCCGTTTGCTGGTTCTTGCATGTTCTGTCACTTTTATTCTTGCTTAAAAATCCCCTCCCTGTCTTAACCTGTCAGAGACATGTCATTTTGCTTTCGGAATCTGCGTCTTTAAGCTGTTGTGCCAGCCTGCTTTCTTTCCTGAAGTTTTGGTCTCTGTCTTGTTTTTGCTTATTTGTTACGAGCCCTCCATGAATTGGTGACAGTAAAATGTTACTGGGTGTTGTGATGACCATGTGTCTTGCGGATATCCTACCTGGGAAGGTGGCAGACTTTCAGTTACAGAAAACTCGCGGTTGTTGTATTTGCAGACTTCAAAAAGATGCTTAGAGAAACTGTTCTTTTTGGACCTCTGGGTACTTTAGAAAAAGCATGGAAGGCAGCTGCAGGAGATTCCTGCCAATCTAAGCATTTAGGAAGAAAGACATAGGTCGGAAAATGTGAGGGGTTACCTTTTGCCTTCTACTGGAGATTGATCAGGGCATGTCTCCTTTTTGATGTGCAGTTCTCTGATCTAGGCACCCGCAAGCTTCAAACTGCTGGCCTAAATGATCCATTTGATTATACAACCTTGTTATATGTAGGTGATGTATGCAAAAATAGATCTTAAACTTTTGTTTTGTTTTTTTTTGGGGGGGGGGGGCTGAGACGTTCTTCATGTGCATGGGTTTGCTGCTTTTTATTTTATTTTAAAATACTAGTAGCAGCGGCATAGTATAAAGTATGATTTCTTTCCTCTCATCCAATGCTTCCATGCCCTCCTTGTAGGAGTCCAGTAGCAAGTTCTGGTGTGTCATCAAGCCTTCAGAGATGGATTTCCAGCTCCTTGTTTTGTGCTGGTGAATGAGTTGGATGCCATCACCTCCTCCTGTTACTTCCCTTGCCTTTCTGTCCCAGGGAAGTGAAAGTACCAGCTGCTAATCCAAGGATGGATCAATGCGTGGGGCAGCTGTTGTCAAAGCGTGTCTGGAATCCGCGGTTCTTATGTCCACTTCTTCTCACCTACCGCAAGTCTCCTGTGCGTAGGAAAGGAGTTGTTCCCTCACAGCACAGTTCTTTGTCTCCAGATGTTTTTTTTTGTAGGTGAAAGAATTGCCAGAGGCCATTGCTGCGCAGTCTGACGCTGTCTAGAACAAGGAAGATAATAACTTTGTTCTTCTTTTTATATCTGTTTATTGTAAACCTGTCCTTTTTAACATACCAGTGCAGGAGGTGAGATAGCCCCAGCTGCAAAAAGCTGTCCACCTGCCTCTTCTCTGTGTAAGAACTCTGTTATATTAACTGTCAGCATCTTTGACCCAGGGACAAGACGACTGGGGAAGGTGTTGACGTGAAGCTCTGAGCAGAGCTCTGTAGCCTCCTCTCTCTGTCAAGGCTATTAACCTTGAAAGATGGGGAAACCTGCGATCCAGCTGCAGATGTTTAGTACCTGAACTGCATAGTTTCCAGTTGGCCCTTGTTCATACCTGTCAAGTGGAGATGATGTTGGGAGGCCCTGATTCTCCCCTTTGCGTTGAAGCAGCAGTGGGTGGGAATTATGGCCAGTCTGCAGCTGATACCTGACAGCATCCTAACTATGATGAATTTTAGTCCTGGGAATTGAGTATAGTTCATCAGACTGGTAAAATGAGGTCATTCCTCTGAAGAATGCAGCTTATTTTTTGACCTCAGATACTTCTGTCTCTGAACGGCAATAGAAGCATTGACACAAACACTTACCTTGATGATATATCACTAATATGTTGTACTAGAAATCATCGATTTAGCATATGGAAATAAAGTTTGTTGAAATGCAGTAATAGATTTTAGTAATAACCACTTCTGGTGCAGAGATATTTTTATTGTCAGAACTGGCAAAAGTGTTGGAATTTTCAATTTAGTCAAGCTAAGTAGAAAAAAGGCAGTGTCTTCATTCTGGGTTCGCAAAGGGGGAGAAGCCTCAATAAAAAGATGAGATCTATTAATTCTGAAAAATCTGAAGGACTGGCAAGCAGAAAGGATCTATTTGGTCACTAGATTTACAAGCAGACTTAAACATTAGTGTGGAAGGAACATAATTAAAATTTTAGCAAGTTATGTAGCTTAACGCTTAGAGTTTCAGTATGAAAGAATCTACCTGTATGAAGACAAACTTTTTTTTTAAGTGACCTTCCTTAGCCTGTTTTAGTAGACTGAGTTGGCCTCGTTCTTTGGAGGGGGGAGAGTACAGATGCCAAACAAATCAAATTGAATATTGAATTTAAATTTCTCCTGTTTGCTGATTTAAAATATTGTGGCTGCGGGGGAGAGGAATTCAGATGAGACAGCGGGAAAGAATACTGACCTTATTGATCACTGTGGGGCAATGAAAACAGAAATAGGGTACCAGTACAGTTGGGGGGGACTTTTCACATCGTGCTTCAAAGTTCAGGAAGATGCCTCTTCCAACGGAACAGAAGATTCATGCTCATGAAGTACAGTAGCTGCCAGTCAGCATCAGCAAGCCTAGCAAGTGAGAAGAGGTGAGATCGAGATTCTTCCTTCGTGGTCACGGACTTGCTTTCTGGAAACAGCACCAGGCATCTCTCAAACATCAGCACACTACTTGGGATGTTAATTATTTTTATTCATAAGGAGAATTTAAGCATGATCACCTGTCTTTGCAGGTATACATTGAAATGATCTGTTGAAAGAGCACGTAGCTCAAGTCTGAGATGAGCTTTCGCAGTGCATGTACACGCCAGGGTAACCTTTTGTGTTAAACTTCACAGATTTTCCCTTCATATGCTGTATGAATGTTATTCTTGAATTGAAGAGAGAATCTGGATTTCGTGATTTCTCCTTTCCCTGCTCCCCCCAACTGATTTTTAGTGTTTGGTCAAGATTAAAATCCTCTGCAATTTGAAGTAATATAGTATTAATGCAGTGTGGGTCTAGTGGCAGTGGGGTTTTGCGCTGTGTAGTCCTTGCCCTGCAGTCTGTATGGATGCTCACGGAGAGGTCTGTGCTCGTGGGGTGCAATGTGGGGAGCTGCTGGGGACATAAAGGAGTTTGTGTAAAGAATAAAAGGGGTTTTCTTGGAGATCATGGGGAGAGCATCTGTGGCATATGTGAAGCAGGGGGGTCTGGATTAAGAAATAGATGTATTCTGGTAGCGGAGCTTTGGGAAACTTCTTTCTGGGAGGCACGTAGCCCTAGTGGAGGTTTTTCTGCTGGTGTGGCTTCTGAAGCGAAACACATCTTGTTCCTTACAGTGATTTCTGAGAAGAAAACATGGGTGGGTTTTTCCCCAGTCTCTGTCCCTTCTATGTCTTGATTAAACTCTTGCTTCTCAATCCTGTCTTGACAGCTGGCTGCAAAGCAAGTTTTTATATGGCAATGCGGTGTCGGATCGTTCTTGAAAATTGTTTTCTTGGAACAGCCAAAACTAGTAGAGGCTCCCTGCAGGCTCTTTGGTGTGCGTGGCATTGCTTCTGACCTGTGGTCAAATCTAGACATCTTGGCATCTCTGCATCTGCCTGTTGCAGCTGTGTGGATTGGTTTGGCACTTCCCTTGATGTAGTAGTATCCTTTCTGTTCTATTTCAGGTGTGATCTCCAGGGAAGACTGCTCAGTAGCTTCAAAATGGAGTAGTAGAGCAGTGTCCAAGACAGATAGCCAGACTTGTTGTTTGAGTCAGCCGTGGCTTGCAGGGGAGGCATGTCAACAAATACCATCCATGTGCAGAAGAAACAGGAGGAGGTCTCTTCTTTGTATAGCCCTGAAGTTCTACTTGAAGCACCCCACCAAGATTGTTGAGGTCAGCCAGTTTAAGAATAAACCCTTGAGACTGAAGTCTGAGGTGATCAGGACAGCTCACCGGCAGAACTCTGCCAGCATCACTTCTCTCAGTGCAGGATTTATGCTTGTTCCCCAGGATTAACACCAATAAGGAGACCTCATCAATTTAGGCACCCTGTGGAACGCTGTCTCCTGCAGTGCTTCCTGCACAGCGTCTCCTGGGTGGTGCTAATTTGCACTTCATTGCAAGGACGGGCTGAGGTGTTGGGTCGATAGCCTGTGTCAGCAGCCTCACTTCTCCTGTGGTTTGAGAACCACACTCACTGTGGCCCATTCCCTGTGTTCCAGGGAAGGTCCCACAAGCTCCGTGCCGCAATACTTCAACACGTTCATCTGGCTCTCTCTGGCCACGTGGCAGACACTGCTGTAGTCTGCATGTTTCTGGTGTCAGAGACAAGAAATAGGTCTGAGGTGGCTCTGACCTCCCTGTGTTCAGCACGTTAGTCCTCCCTCTGCGCCCGCGGTGCTGCGTGGCCTTCGCTGTCTGCAGAAGTGTATTGCAGGAACCGGGACAGGTCAGTGCTGGAGTGATAAGACCAGCTGCCTGGATTTTAATGAAGGTGCTAATTGCTGGCATGAAGGAGCACAGAGCTCCTTGCTCCTGGAATAATTTCCTGTTTTAAGTTCTGTAGTAGCTAAAATCCTCACATTATCATCATGTGTTCAGGTGTCTACATTGGAGTCTGTGATCCCAGTAGTGGTCTAGTGCCTTGGCAGGCTTGTGAACAAGGGGAAGGTGCGTGAAGCCTCTTGCCTGATCTTGAAGACAGACAGTTATCTTTCTTGCCAGTGTTCCCATTTTAGATTATCTCCTCAGATTGGTGCAGGTCTTCCTTCTTAGCAAACGTCTCCCAGTGAAAGACTTAGTAACACTCCATCCTAGAATTCTGGGTGGTGATACTGAGCGTCATTTGGAAAAAGATTTTTATTGGTCTGTTGTCAGAACCGTTTGTGTCATTTTTCTTTTAAACCTTCTGGGATCTCGTGCACCTTTGTTAGAAGGGGATTGTCGTGGGCAATGCGATGTTTCTGAAAAAAAATAGCTTGGAGAGCTTTTTCAGTGCAGTCCTGAGAGTGCTGCCCTGGGGAACGCCGGTGTCTGAAGCAGGTAGTGAAGGGCTGTGTGAATTTGAGCACTTCCAGAGTTAATGGACAATTCGGGTGCCACATGTACGGTTCTACTTGGTTGCTCTGTGCATCCTTCGCATCTGAAGTTTGAGGGCATCTTACACATGAAAGAAAAAGGAGGCTGCCTTTTAAAACAAGCTGTTGCAGGGTTTGGTTATTTAAAAAAATAAAAAAATATCATTTTAGGAACTGCAATGCAATGGAACTTAGTCTTAAAATTTCCTTTTTTTGGGGGGGCACAGAATTGAAGGCTTTTTTTGGAAAGTCTGCAGAGTTCCCTGGTCATTGCAGCTGGCCTTTCCAAACAGAGCTGGCAGGGCTTTTTCCATCCGTGACCTGTCTGCTGAGATCATGAGTGTTTTCAGCCTTCTGATTTACATCGAAGTGGGTTGACAAACATCAGCTAATGAAGTTAGAGATCTAAGTTAGTTTCTAGGCCTGGTTCTAAAGTCTGGAATATTTACTGATACATTTTGATTCCTTTGATAAAAGAAAGATCAGGAGATCCCCTTGACATATTTCAGTGAGAGCAGAATAAACTTGTTTTCTTATGGAGCATTTCTCATTTCATCCATACCGACCATTTTATGGCCTGTTCTTTTAGGAATTCTTTTCAGTACGCAAAGGTTAACAATTCTCCAGGGGCTGTTTCTGTTCTCACTGGCATGAGGACTGTTCACCACCAGTGGAGGAAGTGGTTTCCCACTAATTTCCAGGACGGCCAGAAAGTGTTAGTCTTGCAGTGGATTGTGCAAGTGCTTGGGGAAAGATTAGGAAGAAAGAAGCATGTTCATTATCAGCACTCTGCTTTACCTCTTCTATGCCTTTATCGCTTCTGTGTGTGTTTTTCCTGGTATCCCATGAAAACCTTTGCCAGATCCTTATGGAAGGGCTTTCTATATTTTTTTCCTAATATCTGAAGAAAAGCAGATGGAAGGCTTCCTTCACAGTTCTAATTGCTTCTGAATCGGCAATGCCCTGGGCAGTCCTTGCTTATCACGGGGAGATGGTGAGTGGTGCAGACAGTGAGATTAGAGGCTGTGGTAAAATGATTTCAAGTAGATAGCCACTTGCCAAACTCCTGTCAATTTTGCTTAATGCCAGATATAAGTCTGGGAACTTGCCATCATGGTGTGCTGGGGAGTTTTTTGGGCTTGGTACCTAGCTGTGGTGCCTCCTTTTTAGGCAGCAGCTAGACCTTGGAGGATAAGGAAAATAGATTATTATTTATTTTTTTAATTAAAAAAAATTTTGGAAAGCATTGAAATATACAGCAACTTCTTAAACTTGGCAGGAGGATAATATCGGCAGCGGGAAGGATTTGTATCTTATCTTGGACAAATTTGGTTAAAGTGAAAGAAGCTTGAATTTTTGTCTTGTAAAGCTGGAAAAATCTCAACGGTTCTTCCTTTGCTTACTAAATATTCTAATTGTACTGTACAACTTCCGTGCTCATCAACATATTGGTGTGTTGTAGGGCTTGAATGTAAGTTGCCTTATATTTCCAAAATTGTTTTAGCAGAAATCATCTGGTTTTGGAGCTCCACGGTGATGAACAAGGAAGGTTCATCTCTTTGAGTCTCATTTAGCAGGACAGGAAACTTCTGAGGCTGCGCTCAGGCAGTTCTGACAGAGCTGGAAGGGAACATAGATTTAATGCTGTAATTTCTCAGTAGAGCTGAGACAACCTGGCAGCTTAAAGTCACCCGGTGGGGGGAGTCTCTTCCCCTGTGGTTTCCCCCCTTGCTCTCTTCACCTCCAGCATTAGCACCGGTGCTTATCATGCTGCAAGAGAAGCAGATTAAAAACTGCTGACACAAGAAAAAGTGCTTCTCTTCTGTTGTAGTTTTCATGGCACAAACTGGTTACTTCCTGGGCAGGAGGGTGCTGGGGTCTGCTCCTGGTGACACTGGAAGGGCAGCCATGGGGGTGGATGGCTGGTTGGGGCGAGAGGGTTTGCAAAACCTCTCCTTCTCTAAGCTGCCAGCTGTTAGTGCTTCAACACCTTTAAAAAAAAGGATTCAGTTTAAATCGATACTGTCCTAAATCTCAAATTAACATAAATCTGGTCATGGTTTATTCTAAAATGGTATCTTCTATTATCGCCATTTAAAAAGTCTGACCTTTCACAAGAGCAAAGTATGAAGTAAATGCCAAATGTGACTTAACTACTGGTCAGGGGAGGAAAAGTCCCTTCCTGCAGGCAGCGTTCCCTTTCTAGAGGTAGGATTTCTAGTTTCTGTTCCTGACTTTTTCTGTTATTCAGTTCCTGGTTGTCAGCAGCAGTGCAGTCCCTGGAGAGACTCAGCCTTCGGGAGATCCTGACAAATAAAGCTGTGTACCATTGCTGCTCGGGCCTCTGGCGTCACAGGCAGCAGGGTCTGTAGTTTCATAAAAATCTGAAAGCTGATGCTACATCGTTGTCTTGTGTTAATGGTTCTAACTCAAAATCACCTTATTTGAGAAGGTTTTGTGGTTATATTACTGCTTCTGACCCATCTTATTGCAAACATAAGTTGGCAAACGCCGCTAGTACTACCTATGTGGAGCTCAGTGCTTGCTGGTGGCACAGGGATAAGCGAGAAGCATTTGCATCTTCTGAACACCTGACTTGGTGTTTTACTGGTGCCTGAGAAGCAATAATATCTTAAACTGTTCTAATTCAGCTCAGATTAATGATCCCCTTGAGCAAGATTAGCACTGTGCTAGTGACCCCTGCTTCAGTTCTCAAGCAAATTGCAACTAGAGGAATTTTAATAGTAGTTGCCCACCTACAGCATCTTATGTTATTCTTTTGGCCAAAGGAGTGTATTGTCCAAAAGTTCTATTAAGGTAAACACAAAACTCTTCTTTGACCTGGGGTAATTAATTCTTCTGTGTTGGCACTGAGGGGTTTGATGAGAAGCAGATTTCGAGTTGAACTTGGAAGGTTTACACAGAACTTTCAGAAGGGAGTTAAAATTGCAAGTCTGCCCTAATTTCATCCATAAAGAAGAGTGTTTGGTCTTATGCCCCTTACTGGAGGAGTCTGATTTGAAAACACGTTCATACTTAAACATGAGTGCCACTTTATGCTGTCAGTTGACATATCTGTGCTGCTCACAGGCCAGAGAGTTGGGATTCTGTGGTAAAATAGCGATGAGTTAAGAGCAGGAGTGTTGAACTGAGCATCAGGAGGCCATGAATTCACTTCAGGGGTTTAGCAGTTTTTATGTTAAATCGGTGTGCTTCACAGCTGCTTTTAAAAGCTGTTAAACAAAACTCTGTATTTTGAAGCTAGAGATGTTTGGCGCTCCGGGACCGAGAGGATGAACAGATCTGCAGTCCCAAACTTGAGAAGCAGAGCCTGGAACGAGACGAGATACTGGCTTCCTGGTGGTGGTTGTTACCAGAAAGAACATGCCAGACCCAGGTTCCTGAATCTGCCAGACCTCATTTTAATCCTGTTGCAGGAACAGGGTTTAGGTATCCTGATTGTGATAATTTCAAAGTAGTTGTAAAAGCGCTTTAAAATTTATTCTTCTGGCAGGCTGTGAAGGAAGAGCAGCTTGGGCCTGGTGTGAGTTCAGTTGTAGATGTGCTCTGAGATGGCAGGAGCCAGGAGGATATCTTCCTGTGATGGGATTTCTGGATGTTTTCTCAAGGCTTTCTTTAAAAAGGTGCAAAAATAGAAACTCAATCAAATACTCAATGTGCAGCAAAGTTAGTGCCCCAGTACAGATTCCTCTGTTTTGTATATGCCATTAAACAGACACCCAAAGGCAACAATTTAATAATAACAGGGCCTTAAGATGCAGGATAAGTGATGTGTGAAGGAGAAAATATTTAGAAAATAAATAGTTCCCAGTTGAAATCCTGAACTGGGTCTAGTAGGTCTGGCTGCTGCTCCTCTTTCTGTCTTTTGAGAGTTCTGGGCATAAGGTTGAGATTAAGGTTGAGGTGGCAGTTTTGATTTTGGTTTGTGAAGTGTGTGGATGTAGGGAACCTGATTTTTTAACTCTACGGTTGTGGATGCTTTGGTGTTCACAGGAATGTGCACAAAATCTGTCTCGATGCCTTTTATTAATGTAAAAAAAAAAACAAACCCAAAAAACAAACCAAAACCAACAACCCTTAAGAGCTCTCTTAATGGTACATAGTTTTGGAAAATGCCATGATTGTTAGTTTGAAAGAATGAATTGTTCTGGAAGTTTCAACAAATAATGTTTTGTTTTGTGAGTGGAAAAAATGTGCAGTAGAAACAGTTGCTTGTTCTTAGTTCGGTTTTGTGTGTTGTGTTTTTTTTTTTAATAAACATTCAAACTTATTTCAGGTGGAGAAAATTTGGCTTATTGAAATGCAAAACCCTAGAACTTATTTGGGATTTCTCTCTTTGCAGATATTTTATAAAATGTCTAATGGTTATGAAGATCACATGGCTGAAGATTGCAGGGATGATATTGGTAGAACAAATTTAATCGTGAACTACCTCCCTCAGAACATGACGCAAGATGAGTTACGGAGTCTATTTAGCAGTATCGGCGAAGTTGAATCTGCAAAACTTATTCGGGACAAAGTTGCAGGTATAATCCAGTATATAATATTTTTTTTTTCGTGGTGGACTGCTGAAATAAACACTTAATTGAATGCCATTTAATGTAGAAATAGTAAATGTTTATGTGTGTAATCAAACTGCTGACAAGTATGCATATAACTAAAGAAATGGTGAAACGAGTTATAGAGTATTAGAAAGATAGTAATTAATTTAGCCTTAAGTATTCTATTTTGTACATGGTTAAGAATTCCAAGAAGTACAGTTCCTAAATTTGATCATCAAAAGACATGTCTAAAACTAGTCTGAATTTGTCCCCAGCTTATTTATTCTTCCTACATTTTTGACTCTCTCAGAGCTCTGAATATACAAACAACCCTTTTGATCAGTAAAATAAAGGTGTGGCACGTGCCTGAAAAGTTGTAGGCCTTATCACTCTTCAGGAATTTAACTTTTATGTTCTTTAAATATGATTGTTAGTAGTAGCTTTAAAAAAATGAGAGTAATGAATTGCTCAGATTCGTGAAACTCAATGTTTCCTTGAAAACAACTGAATGCTGGTAGAGCACCTGGTGCCATAAGCCATAGCTGCTTAGCTGCAGGAGCTTTTTGTCAGCTCTGTGAAGAAGTTTTAATCCTTGCCCAGTTAAAAAATCTTCATTTACAAATTCACAGAGTCTTGGATTTAGTGGGCGAGCCTGGTTGTTTCTGTCACTAGAAGTGATTGTGCTGTTGAGGAGCTCTGCGTGCGTGTTTGTTCTCAGCCTGCGGACAATTCCCTTGTGCAATTTTCTGCTGCACATGCTCAATCTTGTGTTTCAGAATCTACCAATACTGACTTAGATCATTATCTCATTCATAACGAAACAGATCTGAAACTACTTTATTGTCTATAACAACTGCATGAAAGCTGACGAATCACATGAGAATTCTTTGTGTGTTATCTTAACTGACTTTAGTGCTTTATTTTGTATGCATGAGAATAGACATGAGAACTGAATAATTAAAAACTTTAGAATTTATTTTCAGAATGACTTCTGTGTTTTCCGTGTTTAGTTTTCCTAATTTCTTTCAGCTGAAGTTTCACGTGATAGCCATCTGTCTAAATCTGTACTTGTGGAATGTGTACGTAAAATCATTGTGAAACAGTTCCATAAAGTAGTGATTTCTTTGAATAATTTGGTAGCTGCGTATTCAGCCTCGATGTCCTACAGTTTGAGATGCTTAGAAGTAGAGGCTTGCTCTGGAGGCTGCTTTTGCAAGGAAATAAGATCACTTGTTTAACGGTCGCAAGCCATTCATCAGATGTCATGGCTGATCCACAACTTAGACTTTCAAATAAGCACCAAATGGTCTGTGTGGGAGGTAAAGGGTATTTTACATGGGAAGCAAGACACGTCATTACCTGAAGTTTGAGAGTCTACTTTACACTGTTCCCTGTAGCATCGAATACTCTGGTAAAGTCTGGTTAACTTTAACTTGGAACTTGACAGTGCTGGGTAGTTTAAAGTCCAAACCATGTGCTTGTGCGCTTCAGGTGTTTCTTATCAACCCTCTGAAGAATCAAAATTCCTGTTAAGGTTGCGTAGAGTCCTCGAGTGCCTGTGGAGAAAATGCTTACTTTTCTTTAAAGTGATAGCAAAGTGTTTCATTCTGCCTGGCTGTGTCGGTCAGACCACTTCATTGTGTTCTGCCTAATTTGTCATTCACTTGTGACACTGTTAGGAGCGATTCTCAGCCTTCTCCATGCTCACCGATGGCTTTGGAATATCAGTAACTAAGAATTGGCTTCTTTGGGAACCTGCTAAAAGTACCACTTTTGTTTCTTCCTCTGGCTTTTCTTTCAGTCCCTTCATGTTTACATTAAGACTCCTGTGTTGTAAAACTCCACTCTAAGCAGATCTGATGTTTGGCTGCCCCCGAGGACGGTGCTGTGGCACTGTTCTGCTTTCCTCCTGCCACTGCTTGCATTTCTCTGACCCCATGACAGACCAGCAGGAAACTAGAGCTGCAGCTAAACCTGTCCAGGTCCCTGCCCTGGCTTTCTGTGAGGTCAGATAAGTCAGAATATTGGTACGTGAGACGTAGTGGGGTTGAGTGACCTGGACAGGAGGGAGGTGACATCTGCTTTTGTTGGAATTATACTTTTCAGATCAGTTTATTTCTCTCCAATGAAATCACAGCTTTGGTGCTCCGTGACATTCCAAAGAGTTTTGTCTTTGGAGTTGCCTTTGACTGTGTTTGCAGAGTTAAAATCAATGTTAGTTTGCTAATACTTATTTTTCATAAAACAATGACTGATGCGTCTGTTTTTTCTCAATTAATTATCCATTAGTGAAACATGTAGGGCAGAAAATGTCTTCTGCCTGAAATGCAGTTTTTAATGACTTATTGAACCTGCCTTAGCTTTCTGGAGACTGATTACTTTGATTCAAGAATCGACTTGAAAGCCAAAGTTTTGGTTTATTTGAGCAAAGTATTTAATTATGAAGTCAAAGTATATATGTTGTTAGGTTTTGCTTCAAACGCAGTATGGTACTGAACAGTCTTATGTTCCATGTATTGGATTGTGTTTAAAATTTAGAGAAACTCTTTGAAACCACTACACCACTTCTCCTTTATTTTGTTCTTGCTGAGTGCTGCAGGAGGTTGAAAGTAGCAGCGAATCACGGTGTTGGTTTACATTCCTTACTACGAATTTTCCGCTATGTGTGCGCATGGATTATAGCTGTTGGCTAAATTATGACTATGTGTTTGTCTTGTTGTTTGAGACATGATAACTTCTTTTTCTGTTTTTTTGCAGTAACTGTAAAAAGGAGCTTGTGCACAGTAGATGAATGTTAGGCAGGGGGTGGTGCTCCTGCAGCTCCTCCTGGTTGCACAGGGTGCTGCTACTCGCTTCCTTCTCCACCTGGAGTGTTGTGTTCCTCAGCGCTCCCAGACATGGCTTTGCTTAACTTGTGGTGGGTGAATCAGTACTTGGGATCAGTGGGCAAATACCGGATTGTTGCTCACCGTACTGATATTTGTGGTGAGAATGTCTTGGACATCCAGGATTTTCCTAAGAGAACTCTAAAGTTGGATATTGTTCTTTCTGTCACTTATTAAGACTAGCACTAGCCTTACCTTGGGGTACGAGCCCTGGAAAACGTTAGAAAGTTGGTCCACAGTGTAGTATGGCACAGTGTCAAGTGGAAGATGTACCTTCCGCTGTTGTGTTCTCTGGCATTTTGCGGTAACTCGTGAGTAGCCATTGACCCAGTTCTGTTGATGGAATCCTCTCTTCCTGTGGTGCTGGCTCCTGGGGCTGAGAGCAGGGAAAAGTGCCGGGGTTTGGCTGATCGGTCTGCGCTGATCAGACTGTAGCCCTCTAGAACTGACTTGGAATCACAGAATCATGGAATTGTTATGGTTGGAAGGGACCTTTCAGATCATTGAGTCCAACCATTACCCAACACTGCCGAGTTACTGCTAAACCATGTCCCACATATACATGTCTTTTAAATCCCTCCAGAGGTGGTGACTCCACCGCTGCCCTGGGCAGCCCATTCCAATGTTTGATAACCCTTTCAGTGAAGACATTATTCCTAATCTCCAATCTGAACCTCCCCTGGTGCGACTTGAGGCCGTTTCCTCCGGTCCTATCACCTGCTCCTTGGGAGAAGAGACCGACCCCCCCCTCTCTACACCCTCCTTTCAGGGAGTTGGAGAGAGCAAGGTCTCCCCTCAGCCTCCTTTTCTCCAGGCTGAACACCCCCAGCTCCCTCAGTCTCTCCTCAGAAGACTTGTGCTCCACATCCCTCACCAGCTCCGTTGCCCTTCTCTTGACACTTCAGACACAATAGTGCCAAACTTGTGCTCTGTACTGGTTTCCTACCCGGGAATGTATAAAGTGTTAGATGTTCCTCTTTTGTGGAGCCACTGTCTCCTTCCATAGATGATTCCACAGAAGAAATGCACACTGTACCACTGGGGGTTCTTGGCTTTGCTGGGACATCCAGATTTTGGGGTCTGGGATTCCAGCCGATCTGCCGTGTTGGGCTCCTCTGACAGGTGAACATTTTTCAAGTATTTCTGCTCCTTCAGTATGTACTAACAGCGAAATCCTGGCCTTTGTGCTGCTCTAGTCTTGCTGAACGTCTTGCAGGACAGATGTGGATGGCTCATGGTGTCAGGGTATCTGATTGTGCACAGTGTGGATGGTGGATGCTTCTAATCAATAGCTGTAAATTTTCTGAGAACCTGGCTGTCTTCAGTCTGCCCTTCCTGCAGGTGTGTGCAGATTTCTAGTCCTTCTGGACCAAATGCTAAAGCTGAAAGTTAGTCTGCTGTGAGTATAAGTTGTATTTGGTTCCTCTGTCTTCCCCTTACCCTGCTGAAGTGGTGGTACTTTGAAACTCAACTGTCCTAAAGCTCTGAAAAGGTTGGTTTAAACTTCTGCCATGCGTTTAGGGTCTCAGACTGCCATGGGATCTGTTTATTGCTCGTGACACCCATCACCCTGCTCTGAGGACGAGTTTGCTGCCTGCACCTCTCTGAAGGTATTCTGTCTGATGGTATTGATTTTTGTCAGGGAGGTATCCAACTTCTTGAGGGTTCTCGTTCCCTCCCTCACACCTTCTCTGCTGCTTGAGCAGGGAATTAGGGAATCACACCCTGTGATACTCGCGACAAAATACTTGTTTCTTTCTGCTCTGGGAAATCTAGGATGCAATCCTTCCGCCTGTGCCAAAGGCTGTGTCTGTACCTGTCAGCTCCCAAAGTACAGCCATCTCTGCTGGCGCTGAAAGGGGACAGTGGCTTCCTCTCAACTGGCTGTCTTTGCTTCTGTGAGTTTGAGCTCTGATGGAGCAGGCTGAGGTTGAACTCCTTGATCAGCAGCTGTTGGGCACAAAGGTATTGCTCCACTGTCACTGAAAAATGTGGAGCAGAATGGACATTTTGGGGGGTGACTTGTTGTGTGCAGAAATCTGGAGTCCATCTCAAAACCTGCTGTCGTTCTGGCTCTCACTGCAGGTGGGCACGTGGTCTTCTGTTCACAGGACCAGAAGGACATCACTTCTAGGCAGATGGAATTCCTCAGGAATCGTTATGAATCTTCACCTTTTCCCTGTCTTTTCCTTTTCATGATGTCTTCTCTGGAAGACTCTTTCACAGAAATTATGCAGCTGAAAAAGAAATAAATGGTTGTGTCGTAGTAAGCTTTAGCAAAAAGAGGAGGAGGGTTTTATTGCAGCGCTTGGAGACGCTGAAGGGCGGTGAGTGGCTCTGGCTCACGTGGCACGGTAACTCTCATTTCACTCGTGTGGTGGACTCCAGTCTAGAAACAGAATTCTGAAGTGTTCTTGTTTTGTGGAAAGTATTGAAGTATGCTCTTTGGCTGAAATTGTTTCCTTTCGCATGGGAAAACACCACGAAATTGCTCACGCAGTTTTGCTGTTAACTGTGTGATTGGAATGCATCATTACCCCTGGATTTCTCAATCACAATTGGTTGTGTGCAATTTCTTTAAATGTGCATTCAAGAATGCCTGGCAGCAGTGGTTAACTTAATGAAAAGTGCTACTGGTTTGCAGACAAACTGCCCAAATACTGAAAATGTGAACACCCCTCTAGCTTTGCCATCTTTACTTAATTTCCTTTACCATAAGGTTGGCCACGTAAACTACCTCAGCGGTACCTACGGAGTTCTAGGGAGGGTGTGGGAACACACGTACTGGAAATGTTGCTTGTGTCCCTGAAGTGGGTTCAGAGCACAGAGCCAGCAGCTGGGGCAGCAGTTACTGGGCTCTGCTTCTAAAGGTTCTGGGAGCTTCTGGGGTTGTCAACGCCCTTGTGGGAACCCTGTGAGGAGCTGGAGTGCTTGCTGCCGCCAGGAAAGGGCAGCTCTAGGAGACCTTCTAGGAGGGAGCTCTGAGCTCTGCCCAGTGCACTTGGTCAGAGGGAGGTTGGAGCTTTTGTTCCTGTTGACCCCTGGTTAGGGAGGATCAAGCACCCTTTTAGCTGGTGCTTAGGGCAACCTGTACATGGCCCATCCCTGGAGGGGTTCAAGGCCAGGTTGGACAGGGCTTTGAGCAACCTGGTCTGGTGGGTAGGGACAGGGGGTGGGACTGGGTGGGCTTTAAGCTCCCTTCCAACCCAAACCAGTCTATGATCCTGTAACAGTCTGGCCTCCAGCACAGCTCCCGGGGCGCTGCTGCAGACGTAGCAGTGCAGATGGGGGGCCATTGGCTGCATTGTGATCAGCCTCTGTGCACTCAGGAGTGGAGGTGACCATCTCCAGCAGTCCCTGCAGCAGCTGCCTCCGCAACGCCAGAGGCCTTGGCCGAAAGAGAGCTCCCTTGACCAAAGCAGAGGGTGCAGGGGTTGGGCTGCAGGGAGCGCCTGGGGACTCTCACCCAGTCTGGGCAGAAAGACATGGTCCTGTCACTGCTGGGGGACCTGTGTCACCAAATGAAGGACCTGTGGTTGGATTGAAAACTGATCTCAGAGGTGGTGATCAGCAGCAGAAAGGCTAGCTGAAGTACCTAAAGGTTTGGTATGAGGGGCAATTCAAGTTTTTCATTAATGACCAGGATGATGAGACAGATGGCACCCTCAGCATGGTGGCACCTGGTACCAAACTGGAAGCAGTGGCTGGTACACTGGTGGTGCTGCCGTTCAGAGGGACCTTGGTAGTGCTCTCCGATAGTTTTAAGGCAGGGCTGGTGTAACAGGACAACTTCCTATGGGTTTAGGGTTGTGGGTATCTTTCATCAGGAGACATTGAGAGGGTTAAATACATTCGTAGTCAGTATTTTTTTGAGACATGAAGTCAAAAAAGCCAACACAGTTGTACTGGCCACTGCATTAAGTACAAAAGCTGACATCTTCACTTTGCCTTTCTTTTCCCTCATCAAGCCATAAAAAATAAGCCATAATAGCAAACCCTTTAGTTGTACTTTAATATTTCCCAAGATGTTTTTAGTGGCAGTTACTGTTCCACATTTTCTTAGAATACTTTTATTCTCTTCCGATGGAGAAGCCATGGGTTTCAGTTCAGCTTAAGCTCTGGTTGTGTTGGCTCCGAACACTTGCTGAGGTTTTGCATTGTAATATTTGCAGCTGAAAAAGTGTCATTATTTGAAAGCTGAAGTGTCTTCCTAAGGAGATGGGGGGAGTGGATTTTTTTTCATCCCTCAGCACCTTGAATAGTCAGGTTTCTTCTGTTCCAAACACAGATCAATGAAAATCTGTCCTAAAGCGTAAAGAAATGAGATCTTAAGTGGACAAGGCATTTTCCTTCCAAAGACTTCCCCAAGAAATCAGCCTGTGGTTTCCCTGCACGATTTTGGGTCTGGTATTTTCTGTGTTCACTTTATAAATCTTTTTCATTTCACAGCATCTAGGATGCTGGCAATTCATCTAGAAAGAGAGCCCTGTAGCAACTTAAATTAAATCTAAATAGAAAAATGTTCTGGAAATGAGAGAAAGGAAAAAAAAAAAAAAAGGTAAAGAGAACATATAGAAATTGTAAGAATGCGGAAGGGCTTCATTAAATGAATTACTAAAAATAGTGAAACTTTTGTTTTCAGGGTTTAAAGCTGTCACTCTTGCTGTGTGTGATAATTTTTTAAATATTGTGGAGACAGTGAGGTCCCTGGAAGCTGTCTCTGAGCCAGGGTAAAGAACAGCCTCATGTCAAGTTAGCTTTGGAGCTTTTGACTTTTTTCTCAAAAAGTGTTTGTTTGAACGGCTTGTAGTCATCTTTGTTTCAAGACAAATGCTATTTATCTTGCAAATGGAGGAGATGCCACTTTATTTTTAATTTGTATTGTTTTCCTGAGTTGTTTGAAGGTCAGGCTTTACAAACCTGTTAAAAGTGATTTTGCCCTCAAACTTCCATAAATGAGACTATTCATTGTTTGGCCACAGAACAAAAAGTACCTTATGTCCTGGTTTGTAAAGCCAAATGAAGCAGTGGGGACACATTCTGTATTTGAAAATCCTTATCAGTAAAACTAGGTGTTTTCTTTGTTTCCTTTCTGTTGCAATCAAAAATCTTTTCAGTAAGATGTGCTGGCTGTGAGGCTTGAGCAGAAGCAGGAGCGGGCTCAGACTGTGATCTGGACAATAGCCATGGGAACAGCAATGAAGCTGAAATGGGTTACAGTGGAGACGGGTCATAGAATCATAGAATTGTCTGGGTTGGAAGGGACCTTTAAGATCATCTAGTCCAACCATCAACCTAACTCTGATAAAATCCATCACTAAATCATGTCTCTAATTCAACCCCTCTTTTGAATCCCTCCAGAGATGGTGTCCTAACCACTTCCCTGGGCAGCCCATTCCAAGGCTTCATAACCCTTTCCAATAAATTGTTCCTAATCTCCAATCTGAACCTTCCCTGGGGCAACTTGAGGCCATTTCCTCTTGTCCCATCACCTGTTCCTTGGGAGAACAGACCGACCCCCGCCCTCCCGCCCCCCCGGCTACACCCTCCTTTCAGGGGGCTGTAGAGAGCAAGAAGGTCTCCCCTCAGCCTCCTTTTCTCCAGGCTGAACACCCACAGCTCCCTCAGCTGCTCCTCACAAGACTTGTGCTCCAGACCCCTCACCAGCTCCATTGCCCTTCTCTGGACACGCTCCACTCCTCCATGTCTTTTTATGGTGAGGGCCCCAAAACTGGACCCAGCCCTCGAGGTGGGGCCTCACCAGTGCCCAGTCCAGGGGGACGGTCACCTCCCGAGTCTCCCCAGAGCCCATTTTGCAAAATGTGTATCAAAGGTTGGAATGGTTTTTTTGGACAAGGTGAAAGTGATTTTAAGATTAACGTGCTACTTCAGTACCTGGACTAAAGCTACTGTACTTAGTTCTATCTTAAACAGCATGTTTTCTGGTTTTCTGGGCCTCAGTGTGGTCACCATGGTGCAAGTGGGGAAGAAGAGGGGTGTTTCTGAGAAGCTTCTCGCTCTCCCTGGTGGAGCTGAGTGCGAAGTGTGGAAGGGGAGCTGCTGGGGGGCTGCATCAGGGGACAAGCTTTGGGCCACGCGATGGCCTTAAGCTTCAGATTAATTTGTTTTCAGAGTAGCTGAGGTGCATCATCTCTCTCTTTAGTGAAGGACTCAGTGTAGGGGGTGTTCCTTGTATTTTCGAAAATCTCCTGTGAGCTACGTGGCAGACTGGTAATAAATAGTCACTTCTGTGTTGTGTTGATAGGGTTTGATCAGCAGAGACTTGTAATGGAAAATCATGCCCTTCTACTGTTAGTTTTGAAGATTGGTGATTAAATATTTGAGATGCTTGTTCACATCCAAAAATATGTTTTGACAAAAATCCTTCAAGAAGCCGCTCTCCTCTTTTTTTTTTTTTTTTTTTTTTTTAAGGCCACCTTGTAGTATAAAAGCAAAAACTGCCAAGGGAGTAACAAATAGGAAGTTCTTGTCTCCAAAACGAGCCAAGCAGTACGTGTAGAACAGGTCAGGTTCTGAAGTTGGCGTTTGGAATATTAAAGTGAAAAAGTGGTTAACAGTTATGATGTGGAGAGAGATTTAACATTGGGCTGAAGGACATAAAGAAGAGCTAGAAACCAGCATCATCTCCTGAGACCAGTGGACAAAAAAATGACAAGAAAACTAATGGAAACCTACAGAAATGAGTCTTCGCTCAATTAAAAATAGACTATGAGAGTGGACACTTCCAAAAATGCTTGACAGAATAACTAGTCCACTTAAACTGGCAGAGCCTGTGTTGCTGGCCATGTAGCAGTTTTGGTAATTCCAGTCTTTAAGGACTGCACTAGACATAAACTCAAAACTTAGAAATGGTTCCATGAATGGGGGAGAACATTTTGAGGGAGAGGAAAAGTGTGATTCTTTATCTTCTCTAAAGCTTCCATTAATATTTACTTCTGTCACACGCCTCCTCAGCTGAAGTACATGTGTAGGCTGTCTTAATACAAAAAGACCTTCTTCTGTGGAACTGGAAGAACGTCAGATTAACTTAGTGTAGTGTTCCTCCTTCTGTCACTTGGGATCATAGGTTGGTGTGGTTTCAAGGGGCACTAGTGCAGAGTCAGCTGTGAGGTCAGACCAGCTCACTCAGGACTTTATCCCTACTGGTCCTGTAAAGCTCTGGTCCCCTGAGGGTCTCGGTGGATCTCTGCTGAGCTCGCTCCTGTTACCAGTGTCTTTGCTGTACTGGGGGACGTTGATCTCTTCCCTCCTGTCTTCTGGCTGTACCTCTCCGTTAGCGCAGTGCAGGACGCTCTTACCTTCTCTGTCTTAGAATCATAGAATCATCTAGGTTGGAAGGGACCTTCAAGATTATCTAGTCCAACCGTCAACCTAACTCTGTCAAAAAAAATAATCACTAAACCATGTCCCCCAAGCACCATGTCAAGCTGTCTTTTGAACATCTCCAGGGATGGTGCCTCAACCACTTCCCTGGGCAGCCCATTCCAATGCTTGATAACCCTTCTAGTGTAACAGGTGTCTTTAACTGTCTTGGTGCACTCCAAGCCTTCCACTTGCTTTGCTCTATTCCTGCTCTCCAGGCAGTAAGTGCCCAGTCTGTGGCGTTGCCTAGGTTTCGTCCTTCCTGTGATCAGGACTTTTCATTTGTCCTTGTTGTGTTTCATAAGGTGCCTGTTGACTTGCTCCTCTAGTGTGTTGAGATCCCTTGGGGTGGCAGCCCTGCCCTCCAGGGTATTGACAGCCTCCTCCCACCCTGGTGTTATCTCCAATCTTCATGAGAGTACACTCCCATCACCTCCTCCAGGTCATGGATAACAAGTTAAACAGCAGGTCCCAGGGTAGATCCCTGCAAAACTCCACTTGTTGCAGGCGTGCATGTAGAGTGTGGGGTTGGGGTTTTGTTTGTTTGGGTTTTTTGTCCCTTTTGGAAGATGGATGCAGCATTTTTCTTCCTCCAGTTGCTGGGGACCGCTTCCAATTTCCATGACCATTTAAAGGTGATAGAGAATAGTTTTGGCCAGGACATGAGCCTGGGGTCTCAGCACCTTCGGAAAGAGCTCATCTCGTCCCATGGATTTGTATGGGTCAAGTTCTCTTAAGCAGTCAGTCCCTGACTTGGTCTTCAGCCACTGGTCTGAGTGGATGGTGTCTCTGAATTCCTGCTGTTGTAGGCTGTTGGTTCTTCCATCTCCCATATGCTGGGCGTTTATGTTGGAGCTCTGCCCAAGCTCCCTGTGTAGCCAGGCTCCTCTGCCGCAGCAGTATGTCCTTCTGGCTGGTGGGACGGCAGGGGCCAGAAGCTGCTGCACGCAGAGCACTGGCTTCTCTTGGGGTTGGGATCCAGCCTCTCCGTGGCTTGCTCTGCCAGCCCTGCCTTCCTGCGCTTCTGCATTAGCACAACCCTTTTTTTTCCTGGAGACTTGATGCAAGGGGGCTTGCCTTTTTCTGAGGGTTGATCTGATTCTATATCCCCAGTCATACAGCAGCGTGGCTGCTGCAGAAAGCCCACCCAAGGCACCTCTGAGCACTTCTAAGCTGTGCTCATCCTCTGGAACGACAGTCACCACTTTCTATGTGCTGAAAAAGCAGAATTCAATCACAGAATGGTTAGAGTTGGAAGGGACCTTAAAGATCATTGAGTTCTAACCCCTCTGCCCTGGGCAGGGACACCTCCCATCACACCAGGTTGCTCAAAACCCCCTCCAACCTGGCCTTGAACCGCTCCAGGGATGGGGCAGCCACAGCTTCTCTGGGCAACCTGGGCCAGGCTCTCACCACCCTCACAGGAAAGAATTTCTTCCTAATATCGAATCTAAATCTCCCCTCTCCCAATTTAAAACTGTTCCCCCTTGTCCTGTCACTGCACTCCCTGACAAAGAGTCCCTCCCCAGCTCTCCTGTAGCTCCCTTCAGATATTGGAAGGGGCTCTAAGGTCTCCCCGGAGCCTTCTCTTCTCCAGGCCGAACAACCCCAGCTCTCTCAGCTCGTCTTCATAGGGGAGGTGCTCCATCCCTCTGAGCATCTTTGTGGCCTCTGCTGGACCCGTTCCACCAGGTCCATGTCCTTTTTGTGCTGAGGACTCCAGAGCTGGACACAGAGCTCCAGGTGGGGTCTCACGAGCGCAGAGCAGAAGGGTAGAATCACCTCCTGTGACCTGCTGGCCACACTTCTCTTGATGTAGCCCAGGATGGGGTTGGTTTTCTGAGCTGCCAGCACACATGGTTGGCTCATGTCGAGCTTCTCGTCCACCAACACCCCCAATCCTTCTCCTTAGGGCTGCTCTCCAGCCATTGATGTCTGCTATTTCAACGTAGTATTTCTTGATGCATTCATACATATCTAAGCTACCTGGTTATCACTTGCAGCACATTTTGTAAAGCCAAACAAGAACCCAAACCCAATCTCCAAGATGCCACTTCCTCCCCTGGGTGACATTTGGGGATATCTGTTTCGTCCTTCTATGTTCTTTACCTGAGCTTTTTAAATACTCTCTCAAAGTGCTTTTTCCCAGTCCAAATAATAAATTATGAACTCAAATGCCTTTGTACTGAGATGCTCTGAGTTAACAGGCGCCAGGTTTGAGGTTAGGTTTTCTGGAGAAGGACAGGATGGGCAGGACCTGCGTTAGCTGCTTTCAGGGGGGCAGCGAGGCTGTAGTGAAGTGGAAAATAAATACCAGCTCTGGTCTCATGCTGGACTCCTCAGAGAAACTGGAGTTGCTGGGTGGTGGTGGGAGGGGAATAAGAAGGGAGGCAGTAACTGAAGCCGTGTGTCTCGGGGAGCTGGGAAAGGAAGCAAGGACATGGACAGAAACTCAAGTGATGCACAGAAAGAAAATGAGCGCCCTCTCCCATGAAAGGGCTTTTTATCGTGGAAACAAAACTAGATTCTTTCTGCTGAAGGAGTGTAGTGGTTTGCTTAAAACGAGGGTTTATGGTCACTTTGTTAATTGTTCATCCAGATGAATATTCATCCAGATAAGGACCTACTTGTTTCTTTTTTTTTTTAATCTTTGTCTCTTGAATAGATTTGCATTTATGCAAAGTTCTTTGAAGTTTTTTTTAAAGGTTTTTAATTACTGTCCACTAAAGTATTCTGAAAACTGTTGCAGTAACGCCGCCATCTGCACGGTAGGTATCTAGTAGGCTCTTAACTTGTGTCCTTGCCTGGGATGTCAACACTTGACATAAATCATAATGCTGTGTAAATGCCAATCCCTATATATTTTCTGGCATGCCCTCACGAGGGCAGTTTGTGCTGTTGAGGAGGAGGGAATGCGGAGTTCAGTTGTGAAGTAGAGCATTCCTGAAGAGTGATCCCTCAGGAGAGCGGGGTAACGTGCCTCTGGCAGTGTGGGGACTGTTGTGCATTCTGTATCTTCGTCTGTTTAGAGATGAAAACTAGTAACTGAATGGCAGGAGATGGCTGAGACTGATGGTATTAAGGATTTAAGGCAAGATAAGTTAATATACGTTGTCAGCTTTGCATGGGTTGGCTTTTTTCAGCACTGAAGGACTATAAATTCATGTTACACTGATGTAATTTAAAGGCGGTACGTATAGACTAAGAGGGAAGGTTTGTCTTCTAGTTTTTGTAGAAGGAGATAAGTAATTGATATTTTTTTATCTAGTGGCCAGTAGAAGTTAGCAGGACTGTAATTTCTAGGTTTTAGTACAAATGTCAAATGCCTACAGCGAATATGAGAAAATCCGGTAACTGCTGTAATCCTGCCACTTCTCAGATCCTTCTTTTTAAATCTGTGTGTGTTTTTGTTAACCCCTTTGTGTCCCTGTTCTCCTTTCCCAGGGCCCTCAAACTCTTTGATAAGGAAAAGTCACTGAGCAACCTCTATAAAATTAGAAGTTGAGAAGGTGCAGAATTTTGCTCAGATGGAAACGGTGATGGCGGCCGAGGGGTTACAGGCACCGCCTGCGCGTTCTGTAGGGAACAGGCTCTTGGAAGGACAAGTGTGTGTGAGCTCAAGGATTGTATTTGCACAAAAACAAGTGGATGTGAGGTATGGAGACGTGTATTTAGGAAGGAGAGTGTTGGACGGGGTTTATAGAATGTGTCTGGGACAAACATCAAACCGCTCTGGATGCGAAGCTTCCTTGTGTTTTAGGGAAAGGGACTATGTAGAGTTAGTGATTACAGGGACAGGACCCCGATCATGTGGTCGCTTTTGGGTCCTGTGTGTCCACGAGTGCTGTTACTTACACACAGGATAAAACCAAAACTAGGGAGCTTAATCTCCCTTGTCACTGCTCTTGAACAGTGCACAAACACGGAACCTGTCCGATGCTTTGCAGGAGCACTGCTGGGTGAGGGATGGTGGCCTGTCTGCTGTGTCCTCTGGGAGCTCCTGGCAAGAAACCAGGTCAGATCCTGAGCCCCTGATCTCCATCACGCAGAGTGTTGCAGATATTTTAATCTATATGGTGGGGAATCCTGCTGCTCCTCCCCTGCCAGGATAATACAGTGCCCCCCTTCCCGGCACAGCGTCCACCTGGGCAGTGACAGCCCTGACTGCCGGGACTCTGCATCAGCCTTGGAGGGATTCATCTTGTTGAACTCTTATTTCCCTCGTAAGAGCCTATTGCTATCAAGTTTATTAGGACTTGGTTCTCTTCAGTGATTTGCTGGAACTCATCTTTATGTGGCTTTTGGGACAGACTGAAAATACCTGCAAAGCAACCGGTGTCTGAGCCTTCGGCGCAGGTGCTGCCACGCTGGGCCGGGGGGGGCTGCAGGCTCTTCCCACCCTCCCGGGATGGAAACGTCAGTGCCTGCTGTCTGCATGGTGTTTGTTCCCTCTGAACTTATCTTTGGGTTTTTTGGTCAGATCCTGGAGAAATAAGCCAGGGTCCGTTTTTCTATTTGTTAAATTGTTTGTTTTCTAAATCGGGGGAAAGAATCTCAGTAGGTAAGTGATTGTGGACTAATCAGATTTGATCTAAATGATTGACCATCTCTGACTCATAAAACAGTAAATGAATGTTATAAAGAAACCAGCAAAACCTGTGGTGTAGGTATGTGTAAGGTATGTCTGCAAAGTCCTGATCGTTACCTGTAGATCTTTAAAGGATAAAGGTGCAGAGGCTGGTGTCTTACTTTTCTTGCATTTATTTGTTTCCTGTGCAGAGTTAAATCCTACTTGGCTGACAAAGGGTGATTTGCCCTTATGGTCATGTAGAAGTGTCTGGCATCGGGAGTTTGATTTGTGCCTGTGGAGATGATTTAACACTCGGTCTATGAGAGAAGAAGAGATCGTTCCTGTAGGAGGTTGGACTCAAAGGGGATCTGGCTTCTTTAGCAGACTGTAGAATTAACGGGGACTGTTTATACAAGGAGCGTATTAGGAAACAGGCAATGACACTGTTTGGGTTTAGATGAGTTACTGGTCTGTTCCCATTCACAGTGGAGCAGAGGAACGCAGGGGACGTGCCAAGGCCTTGTGCTGTGGCAGATGCTCTGCAGGCACTGCTCCTGTGCACTGGTGCTGGGCTCACTGTCAGGGTCCTTGAGAGCTTCCCCCATCCCCTGGAGCCTTTAGACTCCTCCAGTACACGGAGTCCATCTGCAGTGTCTGTTACAGCCCTTTTCTTCAGTTTCTCTGTCATCTTGGGCTACCATAATCATCATTTTACTCTGTTTTTGGGGGGGTGTGGGTGTGGTATATTTGGTGTCCTGTAATGTCTGGAAAGCATAAGAAAACTTCCTTGCCAGCTGGGACTATTGCAGAGCCCCGCTGGGTGGTTACAAACGGGCTAGATTTGAGAAGAGAATCCTCTGCTATAACGATTAGCTGTGTATTCTAGTGTTCTCAAGCCTAACAACAGAGCTTAATAATAACTTAAAAAGTAATATATTGCTAACATAAAATAGCACATCCTCCGATGTGTGCTTGCAGTTTTCTTTAGAAAATCCCATAGGTGCGGCTCAGACAAGGAGCAGTTGTTTGAAAAAGATGTATCTTTTATTGAATGGGAGTTTATTGCACTTAGACAGTCTTGAAAGTATTTCAGTTATTATTAGGTCTACGGTGATAAGAGCCTTTAGTTGTTGGGAAATTGCAACCCAAAATAGTCTTATTGTTATAGTTTTTTATATGTGTGTGTGTAATTATATATAGTGTTATAATTGATAGTAGTGTTTGTGGAGGTTTGGAGATAGAAGCACAACAAGTAAATATTCAAGTAAATCTCCTTCGCCTTAAATGTTTTAAAGATCTGTATTATTATTCTCACATTCTTTTTGTAAGAGGTAAGAGTGAACTTAGGTAAAGTAATAGTACATGAATTGTCTGCGTTAAAGAGGATTTTTCACTCTTCAGTTTCATCCTGTGTTTGGGAGAGTCACTGCTCAGCAGCTGTATATGAATGTATGAAGAATTGAAAACTTTTTCCCTCTTGTGTCCAGGAGTGAAGGTGGAGAAGCTGCACAGCAACGAGTAACCTGATGATTTCTTACCCAGCAGTTCATCCCCTGACACTTTCTCACTTTCTGCTCTTTATCTACAAGAGTTTGTGCTTCTGAACTTTGTTAAATTCTTGCCTTTGTTCCACACCCATTAGATTTCCAAGACTGTTCAGAGTCGGTATTCTAGTCTTGAATAGACTTGAATAGTCTTACTGTCGATGGATACTCTGTGCTGTGTGATATGTGCTGCCCTTGTCCAAAGTGGCAAATGAAAGAGCTCTGAGTTACCTCCTCTGATGTTTGCCAGCCTTGAGAAACTTCTTTGGCTTATTTAAACATTTGCTGTGTGGATTATGGTTTTGTTGAGCTCACTTTTTCTCATTTGTATTTCCTTTAGCTTTGAACATGGTAACTTTCTTTTGTTAGGATTAATTTAAAAAAAATGTTCTTCCATGTAGGACACAGCTTAGGCTATGGCTTTGTGAACTACGTTACTGCAAAAGATGCTGAAAGAGCAATAAACACACTGAATGGCCTCAGACTTCAGTCAAAAACTATCAAGGTAGGTCTAGATTATTTCCTTCTTCTATGACAATGACGTTCTGATAAACTTCATTCTGGTGGTAAGGCTTGTGTGTTCCCTGACTGCAAGAACGGTAGAATCTGGGAGAAGGGTAGTGAGCTCTTAAGTTTCTCAGGTTTTATGACAGCTTTGTATTCAAAGATTCCCTTCTTTTCATTCCCACCATTTTTACAGCAGTAGGTGGGATCATTCCAAATTGTTCCCAGGCTTTTGAACTGACATGTGTCTCGGATATTCAGTGATCTCCATTTTAATTCATGGTAATACTCATGCCACTCCCTTTCCAAAGCAACACCTGGTGCTGTATGTGTAGGAAATCACACCTGCCTGGGTGATCTTTGTAACTTTCTCTCATAGCGGAAATTAAGATAGAAAACTGCGCTGCAGCTGGTAAAATCTTCTCATGAGGCTTTGAAATGTATACTGACAGCGCAAGTTCTTGGTGTGATCTGTGGTTGCTGACAGGTCCAATATCCGAGTCAGAACCTCAGATGGGGAAACTTCAACGTAGCAAATACGTTTGTTGGAAGCATCACTCTCAGTCTGCTGCTGTCTCTCCATAGCAGTGCCATGATATTCTTTATCCGTTGGATAAGCCCAAGATGAATGGGGTTATCCAGGGACATGACTTCTCTCTTTTTGTTCTCCCTGTTCTGCTTTTTAAACTCCAATAAAAATACGCCTGCATTGTTTAGTGGGGAACAAATTAATGTGGCTTATGATAAAGTAAATTACACTTTCCTATTTATACCTTGAACATACCTTTTTTTTTCTTTCTTTTTAAAGGTTTCCTATGCTCGTCCAAGTTCTGAAGTTATCAAAGATGCGAATTTATATATTAGTGGACTACCAAGGTCAATGACACAAAAAGATGTAGAAGATATGTTTTCACGTTTTGGACGCATCATCAACTCGCGTGTGCTTGTGGATCAAACTACAGGTGAGTTCTAAGCACTGCCTTCCTAAAACTGGAGCGTGTGGCACGTTTGATGTTTTCCAGAGACTGGCAATTCCTAAACTAAATTAGACTTTCACAAACTAACTGTGACAGCTGGTGTCAACCACTGAAATGATTTTAATGGGGTATCCTTTTTCCAGTGATCTGGTTTTTTTTTTTAAACAGGCTGAGTTACGCTGCCTCTTGCTCTGGCTGAGAGTTTGAACCTCGCATCCTATTTCATGCTGTTACTGTCGGTTTGACCAGGCTGAGCTGCTGACACTGCTGGGGTGCAGTGTTCTTCTGGGCAGCGTTTGTAATCTGCTGTGCCAACCTTGCCTTAATAGTTACATTTGTGCAAAGTTATCCAGTTGGTAAATTCCAGGCTGTAGTTAGGTTAAAAAACATAACAACATGTTTTGACTTTTATACCAACTTGGAAGTCACTCACACAATTTTCTCATATTTTAAAACATTGGAGGTGTCTTGCAGTCCTTTGTGGTTACTGCTAACTAAAAGAATTAACTTAATATGCTTAGTACTACCCTCTTGAATTTTCTGAATGTATTTTGTTCATTAAAAAAAAAAAAAGGGTGGAGTTGCTTAGTTAAGCACTCAGCTCAGGAGAGACCAAATTTAAGGATTTCCTTTATAATGTTAATTCTGATTTAGTGTTACAATGTGTTCTCACAGAGTTTTAATTTCTTACCTAATTATTTCAGACTGCGTAACTGAAGGGTATCCTGTAACCTTAGGTATTCTGTGTTTTTTCCAGTAGCCCATACGGCACATATGAGTTTGGAGAGAACTTCTCCAAATTCGCTTTTTCACTGATTATGCATGTGCTATATTAGAAGATAATCTAATTTTAGCAATTCCACGTTTTACATCTATATACAGTAGTGTGTATGTTTATACACAGTAGTTAAGCAGCAACTTTCATCCTCTGAGAGGCACCTGCTGTGGTTCAGAGTGGGCATCGGCAGCCTTTGACGTTGATCTGACTAAATGCTGGAGTCCAAGTGTCTCCGTCAGAGCTGGCTCCTCGTGTAGGCACCTGCTTTTAAGTGTTTCCTTTTGGTCAGACCATGCTGTAATTGCCATTGTCTGTAAAAGAAATCTGAGGTGACAAGTTGAGATCAGAATACTGACATTGTAGACACTGAAATGTCAAGTGAGGGAAAACTCTGTCCTTCCTTTCCTAGAGAAAAGGATTAATTTTGCCCAACTTGTGTGGCTCTGTCTCTAGAGCTTGGTGACAGCTATAGGCAGAAGCAAGAAAAACACCTGTAGAGCACAGAAAACGTAGTAATTCAACTGTCCAAACCAGTCATCCTTCTCTGGCTGCCAGCGGAGTCTAGATAGCTAATATCTGCCTGACAGAGCTATAAAACGAGACTACAGAAGTCATGCAATTAAAATCTCTCCAGGAATAACATAGTTTTCATCATGTGTGCTGAGGCATGATGCTGTCAGCTCAGAATCTGCTGCTTCCTTTCAAGTAACCTTAACACTGTATTGTTTGAAGAATGTGTTCTGTCACATTATAGAGTTCAATGCACACACATCCCAGGTTTCTCTTCACTTCCAGATCGTAGCCGTGCCTCGGCTTTAAAACCTGCATTTCATATCTTGATCTAGTCCCAGTTAGGACAAATTTAATTTGTGCTTTTAGATGTACCTCCTCGGCAGAGGTTGTTCTCTAGCTGTTGAGAATTAATTTCTTTAAAAATACGCTTTCTACAGTATTTATATTTTTAAATGAGCACAGTGGTAGATGAGGTGAGAGGCGCCAAGCTGGACAGATGGAAGTGGAGAGGAATCGAGAGATGCTGGGCTCTGGGACAGTCCTCACTGAGTTCTGGGTGATGCTGCTGCTCCTCTGCATTCCCAGCATGAGGCCGGCGCATCCCCCAGCCTGGAAAGGCAATCCTCAGTGCTCCTGGAGCAGATAGTGCCATCAGCTCTAACTCCATGAGCCGAGCTGGGCCAGCCTCCTGCTTAGGAAGTAACCAGTAAGAAATCAAAAAATGGAATAAATTCCTCACAGAGTGACTCCTTTCCAGATCCCTCTAGAACCCCCAGCTGCACAGTTGGGGCTGGTCACCTCCTGCTGTGGTTCTGCAGTTGTTGTCTTCAAAACCTGCAGTGACCCTGTGTATTAACATGCAATAATGACATGAGCTGCTATTTATGGGAGTTCTCCTAGAGCCCCAAATGAAAACACCCCTTTCCTAAAGACTGTTCCATGGGGAGCTGTAGGGCTTGGATTCCCCTTTGCTTGCTGCATGCCCAGGGTTTAGCCCTGTTGCATCTCCTTCTGTGAAATACAGGAAAAAATGTTCAGTTGTTACAAACAAATTTTGTACTTATGACAAGCTTAAACAACTTCTCCAAGATCCCTTCAGGGTTGTCATGTGTGGGGGTAGAGCAGAGACAACACGACAGTATTTGATATGGCCCTTTTTGAAAGAGGGTTGGTGAAGTACTGGGATTAGTCTGGCTGTAAGACCTGCTTTGGAATGAAAGTTAAACAATGGTTTAATCATGCAGTAAATGGTATTTCCAGACTATGGTGGAGTCAGATGAGAAGTGGGGTGGAGGAAGAGATCTCCTAAGGCACAACTTTGGCCTTGGGCAGAAGGAGAAGGGTGCCCAGGGCTGGGGCTGCAGCAAAGGGAAACGATGAAAATCATAGAATATCAAATTGTCAGGGTTTGAAGGGACCTTTAAGATCATCTAGTCCAACCATCAACCCATCACTAAACCATGTCTCTAAGCACTATGTGAACCCGGCTTTTAAATCCCTCCAGGGATGGTGCCTCAACCCCTTCGCTGGGCAGCCCATTCCAAGGCTTAACTCTTTCCGTGGAAAAATTTTTCCTAATCTCCAATCTGAACCTCCCCTGGTGCAACTTGGGGACATTTCCTCTTGTCCCATCACCTGTTCCTTGGGAGAAGAGACCGACCCCCCCTGGCTACACCCTCCTTTCAGGGAGTTAGAGAGAGCGAGAAGGTCTCCCCTCAGCCTCCTTTTCTCCAGGCTGAACACCCCCAGCTCCCTCAGCCTCTCCTCATAAGACTTGTGCTCCAGACCCCTCACCAGCTTCGTTGCCCTTCTCTGGACCCGCTCCAGCCCCTCAATGTCATTTTTGTGGTGAGGGGCCCAAAACTGGACACAACCCTCGAGGTGGGGCCTCACCAGTGCCCAGTCCAGGGGGACGATCACCTCTCGAGTCCTAGCGCCCACGCTGTTCCAGACACAGGCCAGGATGCTGGTGGCCACCTTGGCCACCTGGGCACAGTGCTCAGGTATTTAACAGCAAAGGAATCCTTTCAGTAGTTACCAAGAGGTCATTCTTAATCAGTCTTCAATGAATTAAAAATAAGGTATGGGACAGCTAGAGATAATGGCTGTGGTGTAGATGAACTTTTGATCTCTTCATTACAGGAGGTTAAAATGCTTTATTCAAGTTAGAGCTTCATGCCCTCTATCAACCAGAGTGTTCTGAGAGTGGAAAACTGAAAACCTTTGGAAAACTCCGTGTCAGTTTTGTGTTTGCAGATGCTTTTTAGTAACGAAGTAATCAATGCTAAAGGGGTTTGATTTCTTTTTAACTGACAGGAATGAATTAATTGGGTTTTTTGGTGGAATTTATTTAAAATGTTGGGAGGTTTTTTTTGGTTATTGGAATTGTCAGTTGGTGGTAGATTTCATGGAATTCTCCCACACTGAATTGCTTTTTTTTTTTATTAAGTGTCTTAGTCACTGTGGATGTTATAGCCGAAATGAATGTCTTAACTTGTCTTTTGTTTCTTAATTTTGTACTTTATCGTCTAGCTGCTGAAGAAACGTTAGTAAATGTAGAGAATTTGAAAGCTGTGACCATAGAAATATTTAACTTTTTTGGTTTTTGCTTTCAAAGTTATTTTGAGTTTATCCTGAACTTCAATTTTTTTTTTTAATTTTTTTTTTTATTGGTTTGGTTAAAAGGTTTGTCCAGAGGGGTCGCATTTATCCGGTTTGACAAAAGGTCAGAAGCAGAAGAGGCAATTACAAATTTCAATGGTCACAAACCCCCAGGTTCCTCCGAGCCCATTACAGTGAAGTTTGCAGCCAATCCTAACCAGAACAAAAATGTGGCACTGTTGTCGCAGCTGTGTCATTCACCAGCTAGACGGTTTGGAGGGCCAGTGCATCACCAGGCGCAAAGATTCAGGTAGGTTAGGAGGAATAATGCATTTAAGGCTGTAACTGCTGTTCCCGTGTCCCTCTGGGAAACTGTCCTCTTGCCGCTCCGCAGCAACACATCCATTGCAGCATGTGTGAATGAATACAGAGTGCACTATGTCTCCTGCAGTGTTATGTAAATAAAGCGTTGAATTAAAATATGATTAAAGTAAAATCTTACTTGTAAAATTTATATTGAAGTTAATTATGTAAAGGTACATACACTACGGTGTCTGTTTCTACGAGTGGGTGTACAGTGAGATGATAGACAGGAGCGGGTTCCGGGTGGGTGTTGGTAGGTGCCTGTCTCAACAGATCCCCATTCTGGAGTCCGTATCTCTGAATGCAGATATAATTTGGCAACTTAAATAAAGCTCTGAACCATTGGTTCCAGCAGGGAGGTGTTACGGAAAAAATAGGAAAACCCTATTACCGATAATGAGATTCTGTGGGATTTCTTTCTTTGAGTCCTCATAAATTTAGTAAGATTATTGAGTAATTGCAATATATTGTCTGCAACAATATTGTCTCCTCCAGAAGGAGCTGGGGAAGATATTATGTATTTTGCCTTTGAGAATAGCCTTAGTTGCTTTGAGTAAGAATTGCTTGAATTTGTCTTGCCTTAGCTGCTTAAAGGAGGGTGTTGGTAGTTGGACTGTACTCTGGAACATGCATCATATTTGCTGTCTTGCAATTAAGTAATTGGCTTTATTATTAGATGTGTTCATGAGAGTTTCTGAGAGTAGTGTTTCCCTCCCGATAATTTACTTTTTTGTCTTCTTTATTTCCCTCTGAGGTATCCAATTAGCTCAGCAAAACTGAACTAAAACCTCAAGTAGCTTTTTGCAGTGCTTGTTGCTTTTTTGCAGTGTTGCTGGGACCGTTCCATAGAGCCTTAGTTTAGCATTTTAAGAACAGGGAGGTATAATGTGTCTCCGATGAGACTTTATAGTCACCTTTTGTTCTACACTAAGGGTAATCAAACAGGTTGCCAAAAGACTGTGGAGTCGCCATCTCTGGACAATCTCAAAAACTGGCTACAACGGGCCTGAGCAAGCTGCTCTGGGTGTCCCTGCTCTGAGCAGGGGGGTTGACTGGAGGGTCTCCAGAGGTCCCTGCCGACCTCAGCCATTCTCCCATTCCCTTCAGCTGTAGCCCAGGCAAGTTTAGTGCAGGCAGCTCCTTCGACAAGATTTCATTTCCCCGAAGCACTCGTCTCCACACCTTCTAAGCCACACTAAAAATAAGTTAAGTGTTTATGTTAATAGTTGCAGGTGAAACTAAATTTTAATGACCCCTTAAAATCATAGTCATAGAATCATTTAGGTTGGAAAATACCTTTAAGATCGTTGAGTCCAACCGTTAACCCGACGCTGCCAAGTCCAGCGATAACCCATGTCCCTGAGCACCACAGCTGCCTGGTTATTCTCTAGGAATGGTGACTCCACCACTGCCCTGGGCAGCCTCTTCCAACGTTCTTTTTGGTGAAGAAATTTTTCCTCTTATCCATCCTAAACCTCCCCTGGCACAACTTGAGGCCATTCCCTCTTGTCCCATCACCTGTTACTTGGGAGAAGAGGCTGAACAACAGGTCCAGTGGAGCACCTTCCCTAGTTGGCTCATTCACCAGCTGTGTTTGGGAGGTTTGTTCCACACACTCCAGGAACCTCTGAGACTGGTTTCTCTCTGCTGTATTGTATTTCCAGGAGGCATCTGGTAAGTGGAAGTCTCCCAAGAGAACAAGGGCTAGCGATTGTGAGATTTCTCCCAGTTGCTTATAGATTATTTCATCTGTCACTTCATCCTGGTTGGGCAGTCTGTAACAGACTCCCACTGAGATATCAGCTTGGTTGGCCTTCCCCCTGGTTCTTACCCATAAACACTTAACCCTATCATCACCATCATTAAGTTCTTGACAATTCCTAACACTCCCTAACACGTAGGGCCACCCCACCGCCTCTTCTTCATTGCCTGTCCCTTCTGAAGGGTTTATAGCCATCCCTCTCAGCACTTCAGTGTGGGTCATCCCACCATGTTTCTGTGACTGCAACTACATCATAGTTCTACTGCCATGCAGTGGCTTCCAGCTCCTCCTGTCTGTGGCCCACGCTGTGTGCGTTGGTGTAGATGCACTTCAGTTGTGCTATTGATCCCACCACCTTTTTTGGGGGGAAGAAGCCTCAATTCCTACATGACTGTTCTCAGGTGCTTCTGTGGTTTCTTACACATCCATAACCGCCCCCTGCATATTTGCTGCCATGTGGATCTCCCTCCCCTTCCTCCGCTGAGATGGCAGACAGAAGGACCTTGGTAGTACACCATCCCTCAAACACTGGCCTGCTGCCCCCAGGCTTATCTCTAGCCAGCACCAGCCTGGCTCTATCTCCTTCCCGCTTCAAATCTAGCTGAAGGCTCTCTTAATGACCCCTGCCAGCTCCTGCTCAAGGGTCCTTTTCTCCCTTTGTGACAGGTGTACCTGTCTGTCTCCACAAGGCTGGGGTCATATAAATTGACCCATGATCAAAACCCCCAGATTCTACCGGTGACACCAGGCTCAGAGCCTGGCTGCTGGCTGCTCTTGTTTCTTCCCTCATTATTCCCTGCAACTGGAAGGACAGAGGACAACATGACTTGTGCTCCTGGTCCCTTAACCACTCATCCCAAGGCCCTGAAGTCTCTCTTGATTGATCTCGGACTCTTCTAACAACTTCATCCCTGCCTACCTGAAAAATTGGTAATGGGTAATAATCTGAGGGCCATACCAGGACAGGAAGCTTTCTCTTCATGTCTTTAACCCAGGCCCCAGGGAGGCAGCAGACTTCCCCAAGAGGTGGGTCCAGTCTGTGTCCTGGGCCTTCTGCTCCCCTCAGGAGAGAGTCTCTGACAATGGCCCGTCTTTTCTTCTCTATGGAAGCGGTTTTGATGCAGGGTGTGGGCAACTTAGCCTCGGCGACACCTCCAAGCTAGAAGAACCATCGTCCTTGGTTTTATTTGATTCCACTTCAGTTCATTTGTTGTTCTTTTATTGTACCATTGAGAGCAGGATTAGTGTTCGTTACCTGTGTCCTGTGTTTCTACAGATGGGAGTTTTCACAAGTGGGGATAAGATAGGAGAAAACGTTCTGTTTCTTTCTGTTCCATTCCTGCTGCTGTGGTAACTGTGTCCACTCGAGTTATCTCTGCCCAGCACTCATTTGTGAACGCATTTTGGCCAACTTCTGCTCCTGGCTATAGGCCTGCTGATGGAGAATCACAGAATCACACAATGGTTAGAGTTGGAAGGGACCTTAGAGATCATTGAGTTCCAGTCCCCCTGCCCTGGGCAGGGACACCTCCCACCACACCAGGTTGCTCAAAGCCCCATCCAGCCTGCCCTTCAACCCCTCCAGGGATGGGGCAGCCACAGCTTCTCTGGGCAACCTGGGCCAGGCTCTCACCACCCTCACAGGAAAGAATTTCTTCCTAATATCGAATCTAAATCTCCCCTCTTCCAATTTAAAACCGTTACCCCTTGTCCTGTCACTGCACTTCCTGACAAAGAGTCCCTCCCCAGCTCTCCTGTAGCTCCCTTCAGATCTTGGAAGGCTGCTCTAAGGTCTCCCTGGAGCCTTCTCTTCTCCAGACTGAACAACCCCAGCTCTCTCAGTCTGTCCTCATAGGGGAGGTGCTCCATCCCTCTGAGCATCTTTGTGGCCTCCGCTGGACCCGTTCCACCAGGTCCATGTCCTTCCTGTGCTGAGGACTCCAGAGCTGGACACAGTGCTCCAGGTGGGGTCTCATGAGCGCAGAGCAGAGGGGTAGAATCACCTCGTGAACTGCTGGCCACACTTCTCTTGATGAAGAGAGCTTGAGAGCTGAAGCTGTTGAGGTACTAGAGATTGGCAGAGGCAGTAACAGCAGCTCTGGGTTAAGCCGTACCGTTATGAATACGCTGTCGAGACAAGATTCACCAGTTGACTTGAAGACAAATGCTGTCCATCTCTCTTTGTGTCGTGTCACAGACTTGCAAGAACTTTAATACGTATTATAAAACTTCCTCCCCTCAGTCACAAATACCTGCACGCACGGCAGATGGAACATCCCACAGCCTTTCTTATTTTTCTTCCCACCTTTGGTGTTAATTGCGAGTTTTTCTAGTGAGTCTTCCTTAAAGGATGCTGAACTTAATGAGTTATAATTATTCATGCTGTGGGTAAGGCTTAGGAACCTTAGCTTGGACTGAGTCTTGTTTGTTTTGTGTAGTGAACAAAACATGATGAAAGGATAAGCTGCTTCCAGAGAGCTCGCAGTCTGTATAAATTACAGTTGTGGTTTCTGCTACATCAAGGTTGAATACTTAAACTGACATTTTGATTACACTTCATCCTATTCCATCATATCCCAGTAAATCCAGGATTAAGCCTTTAGTATCTCTAATTTGTAATTATTAATTTCCGACAGATATCACTCGGACCCTTTGTTTAATGTTCTGTTAATCCTTTGTAGTGGTATTTGTGGCTCCCATCAGGAGCAGGTGGCAATGCCCTGTCCCACGGGGTTGGCCTCACCGATTCCGAGCTGTGGTCCCAGGCACGCTGCTCCCATCCAGAAGGAAAGACTCTGCAGCGTGGGGTTGTGTTTGGAGGACAGATAAAACACCCAGGACTAGGGTTTCTTTCGAGTAAGATTTGTTTACTTAAACAGAAGGCAGCTCTTTAGGTGTTGAACTCTGCTGAAGTGAAGATGTTTAGCAGGCAAGTCCCTAGAAGTCCCGGGCTTTCACAGTTCACCAGAGCTTTGTGCTAGAAGAATG
Source organism: Calidris pygmaea (assembly GCA_003697955.1). Taxonomy (NCBI): domain Eukaryota; kingdom Metazoa; phylum Chordata; class Aves; order Charadriiformes; family Scolopacidae; genus Calidris; species Calidris pygmaea. The sequence continues at coordinate 131,748 of QJSC01028184.1, read as the reverse complement.
TTTTTTTCAGATCTTGAAAATATTCCCAGTTCAGCTGGTTTTGCTTTCACACTTGTTCAGTGCTGGAGCCGGTTCCCAATTATTTTAGCGGGCACACTCCTGCTGATAGCCCAGTCCATGGGCTGGGTCCAAAATGCCTGAAGGGGAATTGTCACTTCTTGATAATTCTTTGATCGAGGGGAAATGCGGGAAGACTGTAGTGTGTTTAACCCTGTCACTGGCGCTATGGCTCAGACAGCTTTTTGGTTTCACTGCAGTGAAATTGTTTCAATTTTCAACTTTTAAGCCAGTGACCAGTATCGCAGCATCATAGAATTGTCTGGGTTGGAAGGGACCTTTAAGATCATCTAGTCCAACCATCAACCTAACTCTGATGAAAGCCATCACTAAATCGGTGCAGCTGAACTCCTCTTCGTGGTGAAACTATTCAAAAATAAAACGGTGCCAGGTTCATGTGCGAAGGCAACGTAGGCTAACACTAAAAATAGTATTAGTGCTTATTAGGATTACGTGAGCAGTGAGATTGCTCCCTCCTCTGGCGTTGTACGTAGCTGCTCTCAGATTGCAGTGAAAAGAATTCAGCAAAAAGAATATATAGGACTTTCACAGCACTAAAAAGAAATTATTTTCGTCTAGGAGTAGTCACTTCTGAGAGTATGTCCTCTAGTGTGTTAAAATAATCCCAGAATCTATTAAATGAAGTCTCATAAGAGTGGAGCAAAAAGTCGTTCATACAACTGAGAAGCTTATAAGGTGAGAAAGATTACAATAAAAAAAAATGCATATACTGTGTTGATAATGTCACAAGATGTTGGAATTTTGAGGTTAGCATGGCTTAAGAGTCATGTTATCCATAACTTCATTTATAGACGCTTAGGGAGGATTGACAATGCATTGTGAGGAGACAGTATAAAAATAAGTGAAACAAAAATGAGGACACCAGCAGTCTGTGTGATAAGACTGCGACACTCAAATTCTAGTATTAATGGAATTCTTTTAAAATTTTCTCCAAAACATCTTGGATCTCTGTGGGCTTTTAGTGTTATTTGCCCAAATTGAACAGTCTTTGAAACAACCTTAATACGTTTAACTTCTTAAGAGTCTTCTTAAGTCTGTGTGGTCAGAAAAGTCTCTTCCTGGAGGACAGAGGGGTGTGAGCTGTCACCTGCTCTGTGCCCGGCTGAGCGGTACCCCCGGCTGCCTGGGCACCCCATGTCCCTCCCGTCAGGCCGGGGGGGGGCTCCGGTGTATCGGGGCACCCCAGGGACCTGGGCAAGTGCTCCTGCTCCTGCCGGGGGGATGCAAGTCAGAGTTCAGCCTCCCACACAGGTCTCACCCAGCGCCACGTTTACTGGCACTTCTGCACATTTCTTGTTCAGTGTTTTTTAACCAGCCAGAAACTTTTGGGAAAGGTTGATTTTCCATGTGAACTTGCAAAGTATAGGTTCGCTTTAGAATGGTGTTCAGTCTGGGTAAGAGGGATGTTATGTATGAGGTGATATTTCCTGTGGTTGGTTTTTGTTGTGTGGGGTTTTTTGTTTGTTTTTGAAGTGACTTTTCAGGGCTTTTAGGGGTGTTTTTACCCTGGGGTTTTGTTTGGTTTTTATATAACGTTTTTGTGAGTCAAAGCAGGAAGAGAGGACAGTCTGTTTGAAAATTACTCTATCCAAAGAACAGAGGCACTTGCTATTTTAAATTATTTTGTCTGTAATATGCATTTAGATTTGTTGTCATCCTGCATTCAAGCCTCAGCTGCTCTTCTACAAGTGTTTCCAGTCCTTGATGTACTATTGGTGTGGGCTTGTGGGCAGAGCCCAAGGCTTTACGGGGAGCAGGTCGAGAGCTACACTGACTGCTGGAACCAATGGCATGCAATTCGGAGCTTAGTGATTTTCTCCTCCCCAAACACGTGAGCAGGATCCCGGGACTGGTGATCTGTTGAGGTGAAAGCTTCCCAGGTATTAATATAAATACATCCTACCAGATGATAACTCAAATGGAAAGAAGCTACAGAGCCGAGGGTGTCTGTCAGAAAAAGTAAGCGTATAAAGCATTCAAACACAAGAACATTTTTATATAAAAGCAAAATAAATAGTAGATCTATCACGTAATCATCAGATCACATGGGTTAGCGCGTCTCATTCGCATTCTGATGCTCTTAACCGCTGTTTCAGTTTTACTATAGTACAAGGATTCCCAAACTTGGATTTGTTGGGGCTGGCCAAGAGTGGCAGCGGCAGTGAGGGGCTGCAGCGGGAGCTCAGGTGTGTCCCACCGTGCTGCTCTGCCCCTCGGCAGCGCTGGGCAGCAGCCGGGCTGCGCTGCGGGCTCTGTGCCACCAAACCTGGCCCTGCTCTGCCTGCCCGCGGGGCTCACCGTTCAGGTGTCCCAGAAACCAGCTCCAAGCACCGGGGAGCCTGGGTGGGGGGGGAAAGGTGACCGAGTGGTGCATCAGCCCAAGGGCCACCGTGAGCCAACATCCCTGCCTGGCTGCGTGCGCTGCTGCAGCTATGCTCCCCTTCCTCATCCTCGCTGCCCTCGGCCCTCCCTCCGCGCAGAGCCAGCGGCAGCTCCCGTCTTTTATGCAGGGCAAGACAAAGCCAGTGGGGAGGCATTTGGCTCTTAATGCAGCGTTCACTGCCCAGACACCCGTTCCCTGTTTCCTCCAGGTCAGCAGAGAATCAGGAACTGCCACCGCCATGCTCTTGGCAGAGAGCAGCACGGGTACCGCTTTTAAGTGGTTTGCAAATCACCAGTGGTACACCACAGTTTGGGAACCCCTGGTATAGTATCATTATATTTCTACAATCACCTGACCTCACATTTTTAAATAATACATAAGCACAAGGGATCAAATTGAATTTTTTTTTACCTTAACTTTCACATTTCCTGACCTTTGAGTGCTTAGCTGTGCAACCATAATACTGCATTAGAATACTCTGAAGCTTTGAATTTCTAGGATGGAGACCAGAAGTAGAAAAAAAGGGAATTAGAGATGTGGGTAATAGGAGAAAAGAAAATAGTACAAAACAAGACATAAAAAAGAGAGGATTTTTTTTTCTTGTTGTTATGCATAAATATAATGCTGGGGCACTCTGCAGGAGGCAGGGTTTAGGAAGAGTGGGCAGGTGGTTTAAAAAAAATCCGGTTCAGTAAAGCCAGAAAAGTTTTTCTAGTGTGAAATTGGTGAAAAATTAAATAAGAAGAAAAGCATACACGCGTACTGAAATCGTAAAACTGTCTACTGAAATGTGATTTGCTATTTTGATGATTTAGAGCTAATGCAGTCAGAATATTTGTGTAACCGGTATTGAGGAATAAAACCCTGAAATTAGAATTCTGTAGCTAGAAACGTGGGGCATCCCAGGTACCGGGAACTGCCTGAGGAGGTGCTGATGTTCCCTAAGCTGGGAGTATGCAGCACTGGGGCTGGTATTGGGAGCGTTTCCCTGCCCCCGCTGCCTTATGGTGGAAGAAGGAGTAGGTTTTGTTCCGCTCCACGAGAAAAAGAAATTTAAATTAATACAGATAATCTCTACACCTAACAACAAACACACACACACACTCCCTCTGGAAAACCCAAAGAAACCCTTTGATTGAAGAGTTCCCAATGTGCTATTTTAGAGGCAAGGAAAGCAGGATACGGGATCCCTGAGTGGGATAAGCAGGAGATGCCTGGGGGTGGTTGGAGGGAGCCAGGGTCCCTGGGGAGGGGCTGCCTCTTACCCGCACCCGAGCGATTCCCCGCTGGTGCCCCGAGTGCTCCTAAAGCCTGGCTGGGTGTAAGGGATCCATCCGGGTCCCCTCTGAAGGTGATCACGTAATCTTGCCTTGCAACTGCTGTGTTGTCTCCCTGTTTCTAGGTAGGATAGTTCCCTATTGAAAAAGTAGTTGGAATATTTAACTTTTTCTTTCCTGGCAGCTGTCAATTTGATTGTCAATTTGAATGGGGAAACGTTTCTTTCTGGCGGTTTTTGATGTCCATGTAGAAAATAATTCATTCTCAGTTGCTTCCCATTCAAGTTAATTTGCTTAATTGAATTGAACTTTTACATGAAATATTGTGCTTTTTATTTGCTAGGTTCTCTCCTATGGGTGTAGATCACATGAGTGGGCTTTCTGGTGTAAATGTTCCAGGAAACGCATCTTCTGGCTGGTGTATCTTCATCTACAACCTTGGTCAAGATGCTGATGAGGGAATCCTCTGGCAGATGTTTGGCCCCTTTGGTGCGGTTACCAATGTGAAAGTTATTCGAGATTTCAACACCAACAAGTGCAAAGGTTTTGGTTTTGTGACCATGACAAACTATGAAGAAGCTGCAATGGCCATAGCAAGTCTTAATGGCTACCGCCTGGGGGACAAAATCTTACAGGTTTCCTTCAAAACCAACAAGTCCCACAAATAACTTGCTCGTGCTTTTTGTATGGAATAGATAATTGAGTGACAGAAGTTGAAACATTTTTGTTAGTGTAAAACTCATTTTGCGCCAATTTTCACAAGTGTTTGTCTTAGTCTAAATGAGAAGTGAAAAAGGTTTTATATTCTGGGATGCAACTGACATGTTCAAATGTTTGAAATCCCACAATGTCAGACCAATTTTAAGTTCCTTTAAGTTATTTCATTTAAAACATGTTAAAAATCCCCTGAAATCTTAAGTAGATTGCATTAACTAGACCCTCTGGATGGTGGTAAAATTGAAGCATGCTTTCACTTATGAGACTAACATTTGTTCAATTGAATGTTGTCTGCAAAAACTGGAATTTTCTGAAAAATATCAGGCTGAATTCATTAATTTTCTTGGTTTTTTTTTTTATGTTGTTGTTTTTTTCCTACCCATTCCCCTGACCTCTACCCCAGACATGGTAGTGTGGAAGAAAAGTGGAGAAATACTAATGTTTTAGTTGCCAGTAAATTGTTTGATGGATTAATATGCATTACTACGTGTATGTAGTTGAGGATGAAGCTCTCTAAAGTCAAGGTCTTGTAAGTAGTAGCATGCCCGCCTAACTTTTAACACCATTGATGAGGTAAGTTGCGCACTGAGCAGTGGCTGAGCTGGCAAATTCAAAGGTTTTTAGAAACATGACTTTTAAAGCCCACTCGCTGATAGGAACGGACCAAAGAGTTTCAAAGAAACTCCGGGAAGATTTCAGAGTCAAAAATGAAACTCCAAAAAAGAGAGTGTGAATATATGTTGCTACTTTATCAAACTGAATCTCTTCTGTCCAAATATTTAATGCATGGTGCACTACTTACTGGTACATTATAATGCAGCCAGATACTTACTCATTTTCAAAGATCATTATAGTTTGAATTCCTTCAGTAGTTCTATTTTGTAAAGAAAAAACAGTTATAAACATTTGAGCATTGTATTTCTCGCATCCCTTCTAATGAGTGCTAGATTTTTCTATTTTAATAGGATTTTGTTTTGACGACTAGCTTTACTTATTGAACACTCAGCAGAAAAGTACTTACTACTTGCAAGTTAGATATTAACAAAAAACCCCCTTTGATTTGTAGATTTAAAGATTAATCCCCCAAGTTTTCTGCAGACTGCCTTGAAACTTTGAGTTGTTCTGTTTCTGTTAATTTTCTTTTGCTTTTTTGTGTTTTTTGTTTGTTTTTACTTTTGCATTTAAGAACATTAAATTTGATTTTGTTTTGCTCAAATTTTGTTTTGTTTTTTATTTTCTGTTATTTTTTTGCTAAGTATTGCACAAAGTGTCCAGCTTTCAAAGAGCGTTGTTTTAAAGAACTCTAGTTCCTCTTTAAGAGTTTTAAGCTACTCCTTTGCCAGATGAGTCGTCAAACAAGAGCACTACAAGAAAGGTGGCGCACAGAATCTGGTGTAACCCTGCAGGTGTTCTGTGGTAGGAGACCTGGAGAGGGTTGCTCTGGCAGGTACAGGCTGCGTGAGGCTGCTCTGCACGACTAGAGACTTGCCCTGGGCAACCTTCAGCTCTAGTTCAGTTGCCAGAAGCTAGAGCCCCACGGGGAAAATGCGGAGAGCGGCAGTTTTATTCCAGCGTCTCCTTTTTTGGTGTGAACCTCCACCAGTCCCAGAGTTTTATTTTCAAACCCCATGCCTCCTGCTCATATTGCTCCGTATCTTGCTGACCTTGCCTTGTCTTTGCAATCGTTTCTCCTCCACCTGCAGCCTGAAGTCTGCTTCTGCGTGAGGCCGAAGAGTGGCCGAACCAGCTGCCCCTCTCCATCGCGATCTGGGGCCGCCCCTGTGCAGACAGGCGGTGACACAGCGAGCAGCCCTCCCGCTCTTCCTGAGCTCGTCTGCAGCCAGTGGAAGTGGGATTTTTGCCATTAATACGTTCAGCCCCGCCGTTACTGCCAGTCCTGTTCCCTCCTTTGGAGAAGTAAAACGGTGGCTGTGACAAAGCAACCAACTTACTCCCACCCCCAGAACGTGCTTTCCAGTTGTCTGGTCCAGTGTCTCTTCCAGGTGTTTCCACCAGTTCCCATCATCTGTCACTTCAAGGAATACTTTTCTGTGTAGGAGGAGAGATTCAGAAACATTTGAGGAATTTCTCCCAAGTTAAACTGCGCAGCGTAGAGACCTGTAGAGTGGCCCGACCTCGTACCCTGTTCCACCGCAGCGGGTCTGCAATCATTTCCAGTTCCCTGTCATTCCCTCTTGCCTTATTTCATATAAGATTAATTTTTATAGTGAATAGGCATTGCTGTTTTATCACAGCATTTAAGTGGGGGGTTCAGACATTCAATGGATGACACCCTAAATATGACTTTGCATCCGTGGTCATTCCCGGGGTGCTGGCTGCTGCGGCTGTACCAGCAGCACATGCTGGGAGATCACTGGTGCTCTTGGTTGTTTTATTTAAAAAAAAAAAAATAAAAAAATCTCGGAGGCTTTTTGGTGTCACTGTCATCTGACTGCTTCCCTCTTTTTCCATCTCTCGTTCTTTGCTAAATAAATAAGAAGGGAACACAGGATAGTGTTTCAGTAGTGGTATTAAAACATCTCTTTTGGGAAAAATCTGATCCCAGCTTCCTTTGATAGTTGCTCTGAAAACAGTTACTGGGCAATTTATGTGAGTAAAGCCCAGGGCAGGAAAAAAAATCCAACTGAAATATCAAGAGTGTGGTGTGTTGGTCTGCACCGCTTTAACCATCAATAAATACTTGGCATAAATACCTGACCTCAAGAAAAAATTGTGTATGAATTCTTGATGCTTTCGGTCCTAAACAGTAAGTCATGCATCCTGCTGGTAAAGACCAAATGGAAACTTCTGGAAGTAAAAGCTAAATTCTAACAAGAAGTAACATGCCAGTAGTTTATCCACCCAAGAGGTGGGAGCAGCTGAGGTCCTTACCACGACCCCCCTAAACCTTCCCTGGAGGCTCTTGTTTCAAGAGAGGTTTTGGCCTCTTAACCCTCAGATGGTTCCAGAAAGCTGTGGGTACGTTCTGCTTTTTCATCCTTTAGTTTGATGAAATATAGGTGGTTTTTTCAGGTGACACTTCTGTCTCAGTCACTGCTTCCAAGGTCTGTGTGAAACCAATGGCCGGTCTCAAACCAGAGGGCTCTTGCATATCCCATGGGATGCAGTGGGCTCAGTCATGCAGCGATACTGGGAAGTCTCGGATGCTGGATTAGGACACAGGGATCAGATTTTAAAGACCTGGATTCAATGGTCTGTACTGGAGATGTACTACAGGGAACAGCTGTGATGGGAATGTTTTGAGGTCCTTTAGGAAGGTCCTTTAGGTTTGAAGCCTCACAGGACACCCCCGGGCACCTGCTTCTGAAGGATCAGTTGTAATTCCTGGTGCAGGCACATCTTTATGGCCATGCTGCCATGGCAGGCTCGTGCCTGGAGATGTCGGAGAGAATTCTGATGTCTCAGGGGTCAGGGCTTTTTGTGCCGAAGTTTCTGAAGGGATTGATCTGGCTTTTGTCAACCTGCAATTTGGGTGACACCGTTTCCTTCTTATGCTTCTTTGATCAGACAGGTAACTATGGTGCCCAAATGAGAAGTTTATCTGCCTGTATTTAAAAAAAAAAAAAAAAGAAAAAAAAGGGGAGAGAAAGCTTAGAAGGCTTTTCCATCTTTTCCATCACTCTCCTTATGGTGAGGGGAGCGAGCCCCAGAGCTGGCAGTGGGGAATCCAGAGAGCAGGGAGGCTGTTGCCGGGCTTCAGCTGGGCTCTGTTTGCAGAAGGACCCCTTTGCTCTGTGTCCAAAACTCACTTTGCTTTCACAAGGAGAGAACTCGTCTGTCTGGGAACGCTGAGCAGAACTGGCCTCTGCTGCCGTAGCCGTTCCCAGCCAGGAGTCGCTGGGGCTGTCACTTCGCTGGCCACAGGCCACCTCCTTTGGAAGGTCATCTGCGGAGGGGACATCTGTGAGCCCTGGCTTCTGCGGGATAAAAGGCTGTGCCAGGGCAGGGTCACGCGCTGGGAAAGCCCTTGGGGCTTGGAATGGGAAGCAGTTTTATCTTTTTGAGGGAAATACTATCAGCTGTTGAATGTCCGCTGTAATTTTAATTATTGCTTTGTCACTTTCAGCTTTAGAATCACTTTGTTTTCACTTGGCATTTCTTTCGAAAGGGAAGCTCTGCTGCCCTTACTTTGGTACCTCTCCTTTTCTTGACTTTTTTTTCAAGTGCTGGTTGTGTCTGGCACTTCCATGAAGGCTCTTCCCAGGCTGCTGAACACGCTTGTTACGGGGCTGCTTCCAAAACTGCACATGAGCAGGCTTCATTCTTTGCAAGACTGTGGAGTTTCACTCGAAAAACGAGACAGTGCTTAGTTAAGAGGAAACCCCTCCTGCCTGTGGTTGAAGACCACCTCCCACTTTCTCTGAAGATGTTCTGAGCTCTAGCTGTGTTGTACAGAATTATAAAAAAAAAAAAAAAAAAATAAAAAAATTAAAAAAAATCAGGTTTTCTTCGTATGTAAAAAAAAAAATTGAGTTTTGTCAAAATTAAAATTCCTTGAAGGCTTTATTCAGACTTGGTTTTTTCCAGTCTGTTGATTTATTACTAAGTTTTTATTCCTGCTCAGTAACTTACATTTGCTTCGCAGATCTCCACTATGAATGGAATTCACCCCCGTGCAGAAAGCTAGCCACAAGCCTAGGAACAGTTTAAACCCTCTGTTAACCATTGGCAGCCAGGGAAATGTCACAGTAAATAGCGCAGAGGGAGCTCTGAGGTTGCCGTGTGCTTGGTCTGAGCTGGCAGAGGCAAGGACAGGTCCTGCAGAGGAGGAGATCCCTACGTCCGCGAAGCTCTAAACACGAGCAGGATGGAAGCGTAGTGTGGTCAGTTCTCTTGTGATTCCATTCTAGACAGTGTCTGCCGACTAAAGTGTTGGATTTATTTTGCTCTTCAAGCCACGTCACCATAAAGTCTGGTTCACTCAAGGCGCTGAGCTCTGCTCCTGCCCGGCGCTGGGGCTGGGGGCTGGAGCACCCATCTCTTAGGGTGGGAGGAGTAGGCAGGAGCCACCCACTGTCCAGAGCAGCCCCGTAGTGGTGTGTCTCACACATCTTTTTCCTTCCCTCTGGTTGGGTTTTTTCAGTACATCTGTATCACGAGAGCATGAAAGCACTGACCATTGAGAGCACACGAGTCACTGCAGTGGGATAAATGTGTCACTGGGGTGAGTGGGTCAGGTCATGGTCACCTCCCTTCGGCTGGCTGACCAGAGGGTGTCACTGTGGAGAGGACACTTGTTTTTGTAGGGACATTGAACCTTGTAGTAATGTTGTTTATACAAAGCAACCAAAAGTCTTTAAAAGAAAAAAAAAAAAAAGAATGGCAGAGCTACATTTCTAGAGAGAATATTGAGCAGTTGAAACCAAAACGATGAAGTAACTAAAGGTGATCCCTTATTCTGAATGTTCCGTTTTGGAAATAAATAGTCCCCAAGGTCCTTAAACATTTATTATAATTTTATGTTGCTTTAATGTTCTGGGTAAGGTCAATAAAGTAGAGATTCTTCAAATATTTCAGGAGAGATGTTTTTTTCAGTGTGTTCTAAACTGTAATAACTAAGGTTACGCTTTGGCTAGTTTATAGTTACACCTGTGCTTTTCAAAAAATACTTGGAGAAAGTCCCCACGTTTACTTTTTTTTAACACAACAAACAGGTCTAATAATAACAGAAACTATTTATTGCAAGTAAGGTCCCGTGATATATCTACCTGCAAAAAAGGTAGGGTTTGTGGGAGGTTTTTTAAGGTCCAGCTTCCTGTGAGGTGCCGAGGGTGAGCCCCTGGTCCGGCGGTTCATCCCGACCCTGCCTCTGCCCGGGCAGTTCTCGCTTCCCCGATGAGGAAATCTCTCCTTTGGAACGCTGTCAGGGAAGCACCTTATTGTGCCATTTCTACTTTTAGGCTTCGAAGAATAGCTTTAGAGCGAAGGGACCGAATTCCCATTTAGCATAAGGAAACACAGCTCCCTTCGGGGAGCTGCGCTTGGGTTTTTTCAAGAACTGAGTTTCTCACCCTGGGACCTTTAATCTCGATATTTGGAAGCAGAAGAGTCGTTTGTGCCGTAGGCAAGTTCCTCTGATGTAGCTCTGCACGTCCCGGCGTGGGACACTTGGCACACTAGAGGGGGTACCTGTGAGGACCAGCAGGCTGGCGATGGTCGGCGGGGGGTGTTACACCTCCCTGCTTCCCTAGGTAGTCGTTTAAAATGCCCGGGGTTTATGCCAAGGGTGGCGGTTGCCTCCCTCTGGCTTGTGAGAGCTGGTACCTGCGCCTTGTGCCACCCCCCTGTGCCGCAGCGGGGTCTGAGTCCCCCCCGGTCCCTCCCCACGGCCCTGGGGGAGCTGCGGCTCGGGGGGGGCCGCTCGGCAGCAGCTCCTGTAGGGAAACCCCAGGAGCCCCCAGTGTTGCTTTCTCCTCCCGCACGGGGTAAAAACCAGTTGAAGCCTTTGGGATCTCTAAAGCCAAAGGCAACAACACCCCGCGAGTGGATTTGACCTTAAGCCCGTTCCCGTTTTCTTCCCTCTTGCTGCGGTTATTTGTTAAATATCGTGCTTGGTCAAACACTTACAAAAGTTGAACTAGAAATATTTTTCTGTTGAGTGGAATTTTCAGCACTTAAATTCTTTTTGTGTTGAGAATGTTGGAAAATCCGTAACAGTAGAACTGCCACCTGAAACCCTGAAAAATTGCTACTGTGTTCACATTTTAGAACCTTTATTCTCATACTATTGTTCCTTATTTTTAAACCTTTCGGAGCAACTTTTGGGTGGAACAGCTGAACTTTTTCACTTGGTCATTGAGAAGAAAATGACTTGAGACATTTGAAACTTAAGTTGGGATAAACCTTTATTTGACCAGTAATTTCGAATAATACTGTACTTCTAGTCTTTTTATTGGTTTAATTTCCCTTAACTTATGTAATCTTTTGTTTATAAATTAATCTGTTTGTGGGACAGAAGGTTTTATCAATTGTTTTCCATACTGTACAGTATATGGTTAAACATTTTGTATATTTAGTGTGTTTTTAAGTTATTGATTTGTTTTATATCAAATAATTTATTTTTCAGGTACCATTTTCATTTAAACTTTGTTTTTACATGGGTTTATTTTAAATAAAGTATGACACTGCTTTCCAAATGTCTAAAATGAAGTTGAATCCCATTGTGTTATTTTGAGACTACTTCTGTAAATTAACTTCTTTATTAATTAGAAATAACTGCAAAAATGTACCAAGTTCATACTTTGGTTGTGCTTCAATTCAAGTGCTTGGAAATTTTCTGCAATGATTTTTGAGCAATTTGAGACATGGGAATTTTCATATTGAAACAGGTCAAAGATTTGTTGAATGAAGCAGCAGCTTTGTAGAATCCTGTGGATGGAATTATGAGCATTGTTTTCTATATGGTATTTTCAAAATTAAATGGAACAACGCCTAGATATTTTATGCTAGTGTTAACACTGAAATGAAATTATCTGTCAATATTGCAAAGGAGTTTTGTACTTTTGCCACATGTTCATTACTGGTTTTGTTGAGCACTTGTTTGGAACATACTCATGATGTTTTTAAATGATCCATGATGAACGGTGATGTACTTCAAAATAGAATTAGGCTTTTACTTAATTGTTCATATTTTGTCTTTTTTTTTCCTGCAGGAAATGGATTATTATTGTGCAATTTGGAATTTGACGTTTTTTTCAGAAGAATCTGAACTGTGTTGATGAATAGGCTAATTGAGCTTACGCCGCTAAAGAGTTTGTTACTTGTAGCCTTATTAGAAAGACGGAATTAAAAGACGGCACGTGATTTCCTTTTTATTTTTCAGGGAGAAAAGTTGTTCTCTCCACCTTACGGTGTTCATCTCAATTAAACCCACACCAAAGCCCCACTGCGCTGTGGCTCAGGAGCGGGTGTTGAAGCTTTTGAGGAGAGCCCTGAGCCCGGTCCCCCTTGGCCCCGGGTCCCGCAGGGCGCTCCTGTCCCTCTCCCAGTGCCACCCCACGGGGAGGTGGCCGAAGGGACCTTTGTAAGAAATGCTTGGGAAACCCTGTCCTTTCAGTGGGGAGGACCCTGTGTACCTGTTGGCTCTGAACAGAACATGTTCCACAGCTTTCACCAACACAGATTCTTAAAGTTCTGATCAATTGAAGCCGACTCCTCCCGAGTTTCAGCATGTTCTTTAGTCACAGAAATTGTCCCTCTCCTTCAGAGCTGGGCTAAGTATCATACTTTTGAGGCATTGGCTCTGATTTTTCTCTTATCTTAATGGCTTGCCTGGGAGAAGGGAGGTAAAATAAGAAGAAAATAGTGTGTGATGTGTGATAACGTGGAGCGGATGGCGATGCTGCATCAGCCCGGGCATCTCGATACGGTGGAGAACTCGATCTCCAGTTACTTTTTGTTGTTCTGGGAATTGCTCAGTCCAGCGTTGCTCACCAAGTCGGAATTACTCTTTGTGCTAAATCGGTAAAGAGCAGAAATTAACATTTTTCTGTAACTACCAATATAACAACAGATTATGGAATGTGCAGCATCCATCATCATCAGGAGAGCTTAATCACCACGGCAGAGTTTTAGACCTTTCCTGGTTTTTACTTTGGATGAAGCTGGGGCAACTTCCACCTTCTTACTCCCACCAGATGTTAGTCCTGTGTCACCAAAAAGCTTAATAACGAAGTATGGCCGTGTGAAGTATTTCCTCTCAGAAATGGCTGTTTTTTCAAAAGTAAAAAAACCCAAATGAGTGTAGATCCCTGGATCCCCAGGTGGGGGTTGTGTTTTTGCAGAATTCCCAGTGGACTCCCTGGCTTTAGACTCTTCCTCCCCTTGCTCTGCTGTGGGCGCTGGCGGAGTATCCTGCGGTGTTAGGATGAAGCGTGTTACATTTCATCCCCTGCATTTCCACAATACCGGGGGGGAAAGCAAGGAAAAAAGTGTTAAACTGCACCGATTTCCACCTTGCTGGTATGTCAGGAAACGAGGTGGAAAAAAATTCATCCTGTCTTTATATTTTTCTCTGTATCTCCTACCTGGAAATATATTAGTATCAGGAACGTCCTCCTGGGTGGCGTTAAGGGTGCATTTAGCTGGGGATCTTGTCTCGGGCAGTGGCAGTAGAAGCTATTTAAGGAAAGCACATTGTGCCTGGCCACTGTCCCACCGGCCCCCCCTCACGCCCCTTATGCATCCCCACACACGGCAGGGGGGTCCCAGGGCCCTGCCTGCTCCCCAAACCTCCCCCTCCTTTGGCTGCTGGAGTTTTGAAGCTGCTTTTCTCTTCCTTACGCCGTCTCCCACTTTCATCGCCGGCAGCAGGAGAGGGGAAGGGAAAGTGGAACGTTTGGGGAGCTCTTTAATGGGTGTGTGTGGTAAATGTGCAGGTGAATGAAGGTGAATAAATAGTGATATTTCACTCTGCACTGTGACATACTTTCTCTTTTTTCCTTTTAAAAAGGATTTATGTATAGACACAGTGAGTTTAGCAAAATGGGAATCTCAGTCTAGTTTATTAGCACATAACTTGAGCAACCTGCTCTAGTGGGAGGTGTCCCTGCCCAGGGCAGGGGGGTTGGAACTCGATGATCTTTGAGGTCCCTTCCAACTCTAACCATTCCATGATAACGTCTGTAATAACTCATTGGCAATTTTTTTTTCTTTGCAACGAAATTTAAACGAAATTTGTCACAGTTAAAAGACAGATTTTATTTGTTTGAATTTTAAGTATAGTATGTAATGCTTTAAATGTTGAACTTTTCAAAACGGATTGACTTTTTTCTGCAGAGCTGTAGCTGAAGCGCTTATTAAAGAGCACGTTCTCAACTTAAACTAGAACTTAAGGAGTTTAATAAAAATGAGCTTGGGGCGTCCCGTATTCTCTTGGGTAGGTGTCAGTGACCTCTTAAGCTTACTTTAACCGAAATTCTGTTTGAATGTGTTGGACAGATTCTGCCCCCAAGTCCAGCCCTGCATGCCACAAAGAGAGGTGCTCGAGGCCGAGCGTTTGCCGTGGGAGCGGCGGCGGGGCCGTGGGAGCCGTGGGGGGCTGCCTGCCCTCCCAGCGCAGCGGGCTCCGGCGTGGCTCTCCCGGCAGCGGCAGGATTTGAAGGCTGCCTCGCAGCCTGCGGACGGCGGGGGTGAGTAACCTTGCGTGTGCGTCCGGAGTCGCAGCACAAAGGGGTTTGGGCTCTGTCAAACCACACCTGCACAATCGGGGACGAGACGTTTTTGTGACCCTCTGTCCTGCTTCACCGTTCCATCCCAGCTTGTTCCTTCTGCTTTGCATCTTTCAAGACACACAGTGTGCATACACATTTATATCTATATGTATACACACGTATAATACCTGTGTGTGTGTATGTGTGTATTAAAATGTATGTAGACTGTATTTATGGATAGTTGTGTAGAATACATATATGTATCTGTTAGTTGTATGTATTGGAATTGTGTATCTGCTGTATATGCACATACATGCAGTTCCATTATATGCACATACATGCACTTCCATTATATGCACATACATGCAGTTCCACATGCCTACACAGTATAAAGTAATTCATGCAAAGAGGCATATCGTTAAAAATCCAAGTTTATATAAAACCTTATAAGGTATCATTAACAGTAGTACAGTAGTGTAATGAGCAAGATATGGAAGTTAGAGAAAGCTAATCTCCAGCTGGGTAAAAATTTAACATCCAAATCTTTCTGAAGTTTCTCTTGAAATAACTAGAAATTTGGCCACATCTATATGTTGTATCTTAAATTTCTCAACGACGGTCCTGTAATGCACATTGTCACTGCTTTTCAGAGAGTGCTTCTCATTCCTTTCTCTCTGTGAGACAAAACACTGTCACTTTGGGAGCTGGTGACTTCTGAAATTACTTTCATTTTGTTTTAAGCCCCCTTTATTACATTTTTTTTCCCCTTTCTATTTTTACCATATCTCATGGGTCTTAATGTTTTAATCCTTTCTTACTGCAGGAATGGAGGAAGGAAGACAATTCAGCCCCAGAAGGACGGTGATGTAGTGAAGTGGCAGTGACGGTCGGCGTGTACCCGGCCCACAGCGTGGCTGCCCGGGTGCTCCCCCACCCCTGTCGCTGGATGCCGGGGTAGCCATCCTCATGCTGGCTTAGATAAAACAATTGAAGCATTGCTTGAGTGTCTTAAGTGCTGCTTTTCTGAACAAGGCAAAGTTAAGATTTGCGGTAGGACGTGCTTTGATGGCTTTGCCTTGTTTGATCACTCACCTGGCTTAGAAGGACTTGCCCCACATGGTTCATTCCTGGCGGCGGTGTCTCCAGCGCTGTGATATCCTAGGGAGTGTTCTGGCTCTCCCGATTTGTATCTTGAGTTACTTAAACACAATCATGCTCAAAGGCAGCGTGAGATGGAGTCCTGTTCTGAGGCTTTGTGCCTTCCCCCTGGTCCCGGTGTGCAGCACTCTCAGCTGGGAGGCTGAAGCCTCACGTGCTGCTGGGCTGCTGGTGGCCTTGGGGAGGGAATGCTCGCCCTCGTTTGGCCTCTCCACGTTCATATCACAAATACCAGCCTGACAGAAGAACAGCTTTAATATCCACCACATGGAATCCGATTTCCCGGTTCCTTTGTCGGGATACATTCTGGGTTTGGGTGAGGGAGTAACACAAGCCGGTCATATCTAAGAAAGAATAAAAAGGGAAAAGGCCAGATGTTTTGTTGAATTGGTGAGATTAAGGCAGCCCGACGACGCAATTTGTCAAACGCTCCTTCTGCAAAGAATAACCCGGTGACTGATGGTCTGGTCGCCCCTGGGTGTCCCTGGCAGCGCTGGGGCAGTGTCGGCGTGGGGCAGGGGGAGCCGAGCCTGTCCCTTTGCTCAGCGAGGAAGGGGAACGTCATCTTAGCCTCCACAGAGTTGTTGTTGTACAAACCAAAGGAGGAAAAAAGGTGTGAGATCCTAATATGAACAAGGGTGAAATGGTTTTGCTCAGAAATGCTTTAGTCTTTTGTAGTGTTGGTGCTGGAGTGGGGTCTGCCCTGCTGGGTGGTGCTGCTGGAGCTGGGGCTGCTCTGCCAGCCCAGCCCGTGACCCCCCTGCTCCTTACTGCAGCTGGAGGAGAAATTCCATACAACTGGAATTGTATGGATACATACGGCTGCTCTTTCCCACTGTTGGCACTGGGATCTGTGTGAAAGCTTAATAGGTTATAAAATAAGGTGATGTGATACAGCTTCAAGAGGATTTTAGGGATTCAGCTCCTAAAAAAAATAGTAGTAATCAAATGTCATTGTAGACGTAAATAAATAAGACTCCAAAGGTGAGTTCTGGATATGGGTTTAGGTGATGGTGTTGTTATAAATGCTCCAGTCACCAGCATCTTATACCAGCCCTCCACCATCATCTTATTTGTGCTGATAGAACTGTTGGTGGGACTTATTTAAATGAGTTAAGCCTCACCAGTGGTTACTTTCAACCCGGATCAGTTCTTGGATCTGTTTTCCGTGTCGTTGCACAGGGATGGACATACCAGCACTGCTGGAGGGGCATTTAAAGGGTGGGATTGAAGAGCTGAGCGTGGAGCTGCTTCCAGTGGCAAAGACACATCACTGCTGCTGTGAGCACTTGGTGTCTGCTGCCTGGCTGGCTGGAACCGGAGGAACTATTCAGGAAAACCAGTTAGAGTGGAGTGTGGACAGTGTGGATGTGAAGGACAGTTGGAGTTGCTTCGTAGTCAAAATCGCTGGTACGATCATCGGTCTACATTCCTGGCAAAAGGGGAAGAAAATAGCCAACAAAAACCCAAAACTGCACTGGAAAAAACCCAACCCAAAATATTAAAGGGAAATGTAAATGGAGGTGGGGGAGGACTGGTTGGCGATGAAAGATACATAGGGAAGATCGGGGAGTGAAGGAGTTGTTGGTGGCACTGTGAGGTGGGAGAGAGAGAGACTTCGTTTGCAGCTACAGCAATAATTTGGCAGTCAGAGCACACATACCTGCGAGGACTGGGCTCCCCAGTTCCAGAAGGACAGGGAACTGCTGGAGAGGGGACAGCAGAGGCTACAAAGATGATGAGGGGCCTGGAGCATCTCTCTCACGAGGAGAGGCTGAGGGACTTGGGTCTGTTCAGTCTGGAGAAGAGAAGGCTGAGGGGGGATCTGATCAACGCCTATAAATACCTAAAGGGTGGGTGTCAGGAGGATGGGGCCGGTCTTTTCTCAGTGGTGCCCAGTGACAGGACAAGAGGGAATGGGCACAAGCTTGCATATAAGAAGTTCCACCTAAACATGAGGAGAAACTTCTTTCCTGTGAGGGTGGCAGAGCCCTGGAAGAGGCTGCCCAGGGAGGTGGTGGAGTCTCCGTCTCTGGAGACATTCAAACCCGCCTGGACACGTTCCTGTGGGACCTGCTCTGAGTGACCCTGCTCTGGCAGGGGGTTGGAGGAGATTGCTCCCCAGCCCTTCTCCCACATTTTGATGACCATGAGGAGAGGTTGTGGAAAGGCGTGAGAAGTATAAATGTTCTGGCGCAGAGCGTGGGTCTGACGTGCTGAGGAGGAGCGTGGTCAGGAACCAGGTGTGCTGAACTGCCACCAGTGATAACATGGACGTGGAACACCTCTGTGAAGAGGGAGCCTCAGGTGCAAATTGTTCTGGGCCCTGTAGGAGCAGGAGAGTCCATGTGATGAGTCAAACGGGCTCAGTCACATGCTTCACAGCATCTTGTGACGCAGGACTGAAGCTCTCAAGAAGGTAACATGACGGGGTCCATATACACCTGCTGCCTCTGCCATCTGTCTGTATCCTTTGGCTGGGAGGTGCACGAGGCTGGAATGAGGAAATTGTTCTAGGACAGGATTTGGCAATCTTCTGTCGACCTTGTCACAGGTTCTTTTGTGAAAATGTAGTGGAAGGCTGGTGATGAGAACGCGGAGATCTTGGTTGTTCAGGGGATTGTCACATAGGTGGCACGGAAGAGGGAAGGCTCAGAGCAGCCAGTTAGTGATTTCCATCTTCCAGGCAGGCTGGAGAGAAGCTTTTTGGGTGTCCTGTTCTCAGGTGCGGTGCATGACAGTGCTGCTGAGCTCTTCTCGCTCAGTAGGGAATGGGCAGAAGGGCAGAAGCCATTTGACACACTCCTCGTTGTGAACTGGGCCATCCTGTTTTTCTTACTCTGACCAGTTGAGCAGCACAGGGGGTTTAACTGGGGATGGGACAGGAGCGCAAGTGAGAGCGTGGGGTGGGGTGGGGGTGCAGTGAAATGACTGAATTGCGCGTGCACAGAGTCATAGAATCACAGAATTGTCTGGATTGGAAGGGACCTTTAAGATCATCTAGTCCAACCATCAACCTAACTCTGATAAAAAAACCAAAAAAACCCCATACAAAACCCCCCAACACTAAATCATGTCTCTAAGCACTGTGTCTTTTGAATCTCTCCAGGGATGGTGCCTCAACCGCTTCCCTGGGCAGCCCATTCCAAGGCTTAATGACCCTTTCCGTGGAAAATTGTTCCTCATCTCCAATCTGAACCTCCCCTGGCGCAACCTGGCGACATTTCCTCTTGTCCCATCGCCTGTTCCTTGGGAGAAGAGACCGACCCCCCCCCCCCCCCCCGCCTCCCGCCCCCCTGGCTACACCCTCCTTTCAGGGGGCTGTAGAGAGCAAGAAGGTCTCCCCTCAGCCTCCTTTTCTCCAGGCTGAACACCCCCAGCTCCCTCAGCCTCTCCTCACAAGACTTGTGCTCCAGACCCCTCACCAGCTCCATTGCCCTTCTCTGGACACGCTCCAGCCCCTCAATGTCTTTTTTGTGGTGAGGGGCCCAAAACTGGACACAGCCCTCGAGGTGGGGCCTCACCAGTGCCCAGTCCAGGGGGACGATCACCTCCCGAGTCCTACTGCCCACGCTGTTCCTGACACAGGCCAGGATGCTGGTGGCCTTCTTGGCCACCTGGGCACACTGCTGGCTCATATTCAGCCGACAGTTGACCAACACCCCCAGCTCCTTTTCCACCAGGCAGCTCCAGCCACTCTGCCCCTAGCCTGGAGCATCCATGGAGTTGGTGGGACCTAAGGGCAGGACGCGGCACTTGGCTGTGTTTCACTGAATTTCACTGAATTTTTAGAGTTGGAAGGGACCATAGAGATCATCTAGTCCCACTCCCCGGCCAAAGCAGGATTGTCTAGAGCTTGTCAGAGCATGTTACTCAGGAGCATCCAGGCGGGTCTTGAAAATCTCCAAAGAAGGGGACTCCACACCCTCCCTGGGCAGCCTGTTCCAGGGCTCTGCCACCCTCACTGTGAAGAAGTTTTTTCTCCTATTTGAGTGGAACCTCTTATGTTCCAACTTGTGCCCATTGTCCCTCGTCCTCTCACTGGCAACCACTGAGAAGAGTGTGGCTCCCTCCTCCTTCAACCCACCCTTTAGATACTTGTAAGCATTAATAAGGTCTCCCTCATCTGTTGAACCTGATCTCATTGGCGTCGGCCCATCCATCCATCCATCCATCCAGTCCAGATCCCTCTGCAAAGCCTTTCTACCCTCCAGCAGGTGAAAACCACTTGTTGAACTGCCAAAATCTTCAACTTGTGACAGCTCAGCCCTTCCCCGGGGCGCAGCTGGTGGTGGCCTCGGGGGGTGACAGGGACAGTTGTTTGCTGCCTGGGGCCAGCCAGGGAGTTGTGATGTTCATCACTGGATTCATACCCTTCTCAGAGCAGTCTCTAATGCCGGGTTCAAGCCGTGTGCTGTGCAGGGAGTTGCAGATAAGGCAGCTGGTGGCTGTGTTTGGTGAGGGAGGCAGAGGTTTGCAAAGCCTTGGCTCAAACAGCCCCGGTGGACCCAGACCCACTTTCCCCAGGTGGGTTGTCCTCTCCGTGCCATGGTGGTGGCCGTAAGGCCACCTCACCCTGGATTCTTCATTGCAAAAGGGGGTGTTTTATGAGACCGTGTTCTTTGGCTGGGCACCAGGAGGTGGGTGTTCCTTGTCCCCAGCCCGGTTCCAAGTCACTGAACAGCCTGGGCGGGCGGCAGCGCACGGTCCCGGGGGGTTGGAAGGCGGCTCGTAGGCATTCCCTGTTTATTCCTGTTCCTGTGTCCCCCTCCTCTTATTGTCATCCTCACTAAAGCACATTATTGCATTATTTTAAGTCAGATGGCTATCGCAGTTAATCTCTGTGTCACGATGGTGAGCAGTGGTTGTAAATCCAGGGTGTTGGGACACCATGGTATCTGTGGTCTTTTTAAAATAAGAATATTTTCTGCCGAAGCGTACATGCCATGCCATTCAGATTCCTCACTGAGCTGCTCCTCGTTACACTAGTGAGAGCGTATAGAAACTCTTAGAAAATTCAGAACTTCAGAGACAAGGTTTGTTCTTTGAATTGCACTATTTTTTAAAGAGATTGTCAGACTTTCACATGTTTTTGTAAAATACGGCTGCCTCTGTGTGCTTTGATTCCTTTTTCATTATGTCCCTCGCTCGGCTCCCAGAAGCTGATGCCGTTAGAAAGCCAGGACTGTAAAGCGTAAGATTTAAGAGGTGGGGTGAGTATTTAACATCTTTATTAGAATCACACAATGGTTAGAGTTGGAAGGGACCTTAGAGATCATCGAGTTCCAACCCCCCTGCCCTGGGCAGGGACACCTCCCACCACACCAGGTTGCTCCAACCTGGCCTTAAACACTTCCAGGGATGGGGCATCCCCAACTTCCCTGGGCAACCTGTTCCAGTGCCTCAGCACCCTCACAGCAAAGAAGTTCTTCCTAATATCTAATCTAGATCTCCCCTCTCCCAATTTAAAACCATTATCCCTTGTCCTGTCACTGCACTTCCTGACAAAGAGTCCCTCCCCAGCTCTCCTGTAGCTCCCTTCAGATATTGGAAGGGGCTCTAAGGTCTCCCCGGAGCCTTCTCTTCTCCAGGCCGAACAACCCCAGCTCTCTCAGCCCGTCTTCATAGGGGAGGTGCTCCATCCCTCTGAGCATCTTTGTGGCCTCTGCTGGACCCGTTCCACCAGGTCCATGTCCTTTTTGTGCTGAGGACTCCAGAGCTGGACACAGAGCTCCAGGTGGGGTCTCATGAGCGCAGAGCAGAGGGGTAGAATCACCTCCTGTGACCTGCTGGCCACACTTCTCTTCATGCAGCCCAGGATGGGGTTGGCTTTCTGAGCTGCCAGCACACATGGTTGGCTCATGTCCTTCTCATCCACAGGAACCCATGCAAACAAAGAAATAATCTCAGTTCGGGAATTATCACTTATAAATTAAGAAATGGTCGAACTTCTCAGCTCGTGTGAGTGAAAGGCTGAGCAGTTCTGATGTGCAGTTTGAGCAGTTCGACATGTTCATAGACTAGTTTTGTCTGGTTTTTGTTGTTTTGCTTTTTTTGGTTTTTGTTTTTTTTTGTTGTTTTTTTTTTTTTTTAACTTGCATCATTTTAATTCCATTCTCAAGAACTTTTGTTCAATAAGGAGCTTATATGCTGAAGTGAGTGACATCTCAGAGCTGTAATCAAGGGGTTAACTAAAACGTAGACTTTATTTTGATTCTCAGCTTTGGAGTACAGGAGACCAGTGTTATTTTTACACCAGGGAGTGAAGTAATGACACTAGACTCTTATCATCCCCATTTTACTTTTTCCACCAGGGTCTCCTTATGTAGTATAGTACAAGCTACTTGATTCTTTTTCGCAATATTTTTTTTTCCTAATTTTTTTTTCTTTTTCCCGATTTGTTTCCCTCTTCTGACCCTTTAGATATTATCATCTGATTTTTTTTCATATCCTCCAGAGTCGGTGTGTGAATTAACTGCTATGGTCTCTTTAGTGCTTTGAACTTAATCTTTTATTTATTTCATGCCAGGGTTGGGAATTAGCGTAACAAGCAGTTGAAGAGCAGAAGCTTGTTCCAGGTTCCCCCCCAGCCTGCGGAGGCGGCGCATTCAGCTCTTCCCTCCGGTCCCAGCCCAGTTCTCCCTTAGCCGGGGGCAGCAGATCCACCCTGGGTTTCTCCAGTAGCGTTTTTTCTGTCCCCTGAAATGGAAGTAGTGCACCGCGGGTCGGTCACCTTGATCTCACATGTGGGGATGTGCTGAAGAGAAATAATCACAGGATCACAGAATATTCATGGTTGGAAGGGACCTTTGAGATCGTGGAGTCCAACCACCAAAAAAACCAAAAACCAAAAAAATCCCAAAACCAACAACAACAACAACAACCCCCCCCCGCACCACACCCACCCACAAACAGACACAAACCAACAACCTTGGGCACTAGAGCATGCCCTGGAGAGCTACATCTACACGTTTCTTAAATACCTCCTGGGATGGTGACTCCACCACCTCCCTGGGCAGGCCGTTCCAGTGCCTGACCACCCTCTCAGGAAAGTCCTTCTTCCCAATATCTAATCTAAATTCCCCTGCCCCAACTTCAGACCATTTCCTCTGCTCCTGTCATTATTCCCTTGGGAGAAGAGGCCAACCCCCACCTCTCTCCACCCTCCTTTCAGGGAGTTGTAGAGGGCAATGAGGTCTCCCCTCAGCCTCCTCTTCTCCAAACTCAACACGCCCAGTTCCCTCAGCCTCTCCTCACAGGACTTGTTCTCCAGACCCCTCACCAGCTTGGTGGCTCTCCTCCGGACATGCTCCAGCACCTCCATGTCCTTCTGGTAGTGAGGGGCCCAGAACTGAACACAGCACTCGAGGCGAGGCCTCACCAGTGCCCAGGAGGGAGGCACCATCACTGCCCAACTCCTGCTGGCCACACTACTCCTGAGACAGGCCAGGATGCTGTGGCCCTTCTTGGCCACCCGGGCACACTGCTGGCTCATGGTCAGCCGCCTGTCCACCAACACCCCATAATGGCAGCCCAAAGCTTCTGCTTACGTACTGGGAGGCGAGAAGGGAGATCTTGGGAGAACAGCTCTTCTCTTGCGTGTTGGGATGCTTTGAGGAGGGGATGGGGGGAGGATGGTTGTTTTGGATCTGACTCTTTGCAGGGGTTTTGCACCTTTCTCTGTGATTCTTGGCCGGTGCTGCTGAGGCAAGAACTGGGAGACTGGAAGTGCCCCAGTACAGCTGCTTGAGGAGCTCGTGGTGCTCAGCCCTGCGCAGGGCTCGGCCGGGTGTTTCTGTGTCACGAGGGTGAGCCTTGGCTCGGCCCCTCTCCCCGAGCTGCTGCTCCTGCTGGGTCACGAGGGGAAGGGGGAAAGGGAGGGTTTGTGATTGCAGATGTAGAAGGTGACATTATTCAGGTCCACGGGTGGACAAACGCTGTTACTAATCCCCTGTATGGATTTTTTATACCTGGTTGAAAAAGCGAGGGTGTGAATGAGCACAGAGAGAGATTTCTGCTTTTGTGAGCAAGTGAGTAATTGTTACTTGCAGGATATAGATGAATGTTTTATTTCCTGCTTAAGACTTCATGCATAGGAAATGCAGATTGGTGCTCAGGTTGGAAGAAAGTATGATCTTGAAGAGCAGCAAATAACTCTGAATAAGAGATGACTGGATGCAGGTATCCTCTCGGGAAGAATGGCCAACACACGAGCAGTAGATGCTAACAGGTAAAGGTCAGGATTGCCATTGTGTTGTCATCAGGAGGAGAATCGTGAGGAATTTAGCCTGACTAGAGCTGTGAAAGCAGCAGCAGGTACCTGCCAGGCTGTAAATGCAAGGAGCATCCCTTCTGTCTGTCCCCAGTGGTTGCAGACTGTCTGTGGCCGTAAGGGTTTGGGTGTTCAGAGGGCGGGGGGCAGCTCAGCAGAGCGGAGTTACGGTGTCTGAAGACAAGACAGTGTTCTGAAGGTGGGGATCATCACGCTGCTCTTACTAATGTTTAGCACCAGAATGTGGTTTAAGGCAATGCTTTGCAGATGATTGAAGACCTTGGAAGGATTGAAAGGGAAACGAGGAGAATGCCCAAATACCCATTTTCTTGTGGCTCTGCTCAAGGAGGACAGTGAGTAGAAGATCCTTGAGGTGCGATGGCCGGGTAAACGAAGCAGCAAGTTTTGGGTTGGGTGTACTGTTTCAAGCCTGTTCTTTCCTGTGTCGAGCTATGGTTTGGGTAGTCCGTGTCTCAAAAACGAAGCCAAAATCTGGTCTCACAGAGTTTGAAGGCTCAGCATTCTGAAAACAAGTGTCTCTGCTCAGAGGTACTGTAGCGTGGGATTCCTCCTACTGACTCAAGCAGGTAAAATTCTTAGCGCCCAGCTGAAGCCCTGCAGAAGACGATTCATCTGCTCCTAAAGTACATGAGATTTACTGCTTATAGAGGTGCCCGTCTCTCACTCTTGACTGCAGGGGACCTGGCTTGTGTAGTTTAAATGGGACTCGTAACTCGTAGAAAGCGAAGGTAAGTGTTTGTCACGCACCTGGGTGCCAGGAGGTCTGGGCTGACTGACTCCCGGCGGGGATGTTGGAGCCTCTCACCCAGGGACGTTTCGGTTTCCTCCCCACCCTGAAAACCTTGGAGGTGTCAAACACAGGGAGATGCCACCCGGTGCAGAATTGCCCGGGCTTGCCCAGATCTGAGCTAGTGAGTCCGTAAAGCATTGTCTGTGCACGGAGCTTCGCTGAGGACTGAGGTGCTCGCTGGGTGGTGAACATGAGTCCTGGGTGCCCAACAAAGCTGCAAGTGCATTTGAACACTACCTTTTAAATTTACTAAAAATTTACAAAGTAGATCTGAACTTCTGTTGTGAAACAGTTTGCAAATGATGCTATGAACGCAGGTGGTGATGTGCCATGTCTTCTTGTTCTCTGGTACCACTTCATCTTCAGTAGCGTCTACTGAACTGTATGTGGGGGGTAACTGGGGGGTTGTGTGGGGAGGAGCACCTGCCTGCGGTAAGGACTGAAGTGATTTATTCAGACTTTGTAGAGAGTTTTATTATCACGTCAGACAAAATGAGAAACTCCTGAAGTAAGTGCGTGCGTGCAGGGAACCCCAAGGGAAGAGGCAAAGACAGAGCTCCCAGCGCACAGTCACCAGGGAAGCGTTTACTCTTCAAAGGAGCATCTAGTGCAGGTTACGTGCTGCTAATTTAAAAAATAAATAAATAATAAAAAATTTAAAAGAGGTAGTTAAGCCATGTGTATCACTTAGAGCTCCGTTGGGAATCTGATTCTACAGAGAAACCTGGTGTTTTAATAGATTTAAATAAAGATTTTCAAAACTTCTTGTGGAATGGAATTTTCAACAAGTTATTCTAGAAAACTTGCACAGAGTAATTTTTGATACTGATAGTGTTTTAAATTAAAAAATGGGAGGCTCAGGCTGGTTTTCACATCTGTTGTTTTGATTTTATTTTGCCATATGATACAACATTGAGTTATTTTGTTCCTTTTTACAGTTTGGGTAAAACACTAACCAAGGTCCGTGTGGCTCTAAAGGGCGGGTGGCAGCGCTCTCTGCTGACTGTGTAAACCATTCCGAATGTCACCGTGCTGCGCTGCCACTGTGGTCACTCAATAAATCCTAAGAAGTTATAAAAAAATAATGCAAAAGTGTAAGTCCATGATCAGAACTCGTCACTTTTATAAATTCAGATCTGTAAAAATAGTTCATGGCCTGGAAGACATCCCACGGCACAGGAAAGAACCCGTTCTTTGAGATCAAGGCGAATTAACGACGGACGTTAGAAACAAGCTGGTGTCTCTTGTGTAAAGCTCACACTCGAGCTGAAGGGTGAGCTTGATGCAGATTCGTTTCAGTGTAGTGTTTATGGGGAATCATATCCTCACATTCACCACAACCACTGGCGAAATGGTCAAAGCCAAGTAAGTGGATTTTCTACTTGGGAGGTGCCAAGGGCTGCTTCTATTTTTCGTCTTGTTTAATAACCACAAAATCCATAAATGTCTTCCAGAGGGATTTTAGTTTACAGAAGTAGATTTTATGTGATTTTATTTTTTTCTCAGTACAAATAATACTTGTGTAACAACCAAGTTCCTTTCCCGTGGCTCTCCAACTGTATCACGATATTATACAGACGAGCTGTAATCTGGGGAACATCTATATTACAGTGCCAGCTGAGGTTTTTATATTTGTAAGGAAAACAAGGATTTCCGAGGAAGAAACTTCTCTTTGGAGCTTGTGTTCTTTCTGTATGCCAGATTTCATGGTCTGGTTGGTGTGTGGGCCTTGCACTGCGTGTGTGGTCTCCAGTTGCATGGAAATACAACAGAAAGGGATTGATGTTTCCATTGCCAGAATGGAGAGAGGCACCTTTTTTCTTACAGGTATCTGGGAAAATAGTCTAAAATACTGTATCAGTTAATAGGATTTAATCATATTTGACCTTTTGGGGGCTGAATAGGTAGTTGATTTGCTGAGCAAGATGCCTCGGTTTGCCTGGGGTACAGCACGTGGTACTTTGCCTCCCTCCTGTCCCGGTGCTCCCCAGTGTGGTCAGGATGGATTAAGACCCCACAGATGATGCCCAGCGGCTTTGTCCAGTCCCATCTCTGTGCTACGTCCTCATCTTCTAGAAATCTCTTCCGGCAACCTCTTGTCCCTCACCCACCGATGAGCTTTCATTACTCTGTAAACATAGAATTGTGCTGACATTTTGCTGCTTTCAGTTCTGGCACAGGGGGGCTGCTGGTCCCAGCTGAGCAGCAGACACAGACCAGTGTAACCGCTTCCCCTGGCAGCAGATTATTGACAGTACAAGTGGGGTTGGGATGTTACCGTCCCAAGGACACAAGCTGAGACAGTGGATGCTTTACGAGCCACTTGGGCATTCAGTAAATCTCCTCCTTTAACTTTTCCACAATTTCTTTCTCCAATTAAAAGGTATTGAGCTGCATCTTCTGTGCCCGTTGGCACTCGGTCCTGTCTTTTATTGCAGGGTTAAGATTCTATGTTGTAATGTCCAGAGCTCATGAAGGAGATGGGGATATATATGAAAAGCAGGATTCATCTTGGCTGCCTTTTGGTGCTGGAGTGTGTGGTGTTTGGTTGGATCCCCTGGGGCCAGTGAAGGGCACAGGCACTTCCAGGCACCAGTTACTGCCCCGTAAAGTGGGCGTCTGGACAGGGCTGGGCAGTTCTTCTCCTAGAGACACAGGAGGGTTTGAGTTGGAAGGGATCTTAAAGACNGACCCTGCAAGAGGGGAGATGGAGCTGAGATGTGGGGAAGAACTTGTTTGGTGGGAGGGTGGTGAGAGCCTGGCCCAGGTTGCCCCGAGAAGCTGTGGCTGCCCCATCCCTGGAGGGGTTCAAGGGCAGGTTGGAGGGGGCTTGGAGCAACGTGGTGTGGTGGGAGGTGTCCCTGCCCAGGGCAGGGGGTGGCACTGGGTGGTCTTCAAGGTCCCTTCCCACCCAAACCAGTCTGGGATTCCATGATCATCCAGCCCACTAGGTGTGGGCTGCCACTGATGCGCGTGGTACATCCAGCTGATAATAAATAATCAGGAGGGATAAATAAATGGAGGGATGACCCGGGATGCTGCAGAGATCTCTTGATTTTAAATGTGATTATTTTTCTTTTTGCTCCTTTTGAAGGATAGTTGGACAGCAATACCAAAGAAGGTATAAAGAAGTAACCAACCTTGGAGGAAAGTGTCAGAAAGGTCAAAGTTAACGGCAGCACTTCGGGCTTACCCTGACCGTGATGCTGATTCTTTGAAGGCTTTTTGAAGTTATTAGGGAGCAGAAGACTAGTTTGTGTGCAAGAGCTGGTTTATGGTATTTAATGGTATTTAATAGCTTCTGCTTTTTATTTGGCAAAAGTGGAATTAATGTTTCTTCTAAATTAGAAGTTATTTTAAAACCTCTGATTGCAACAGGAAGGATTATACACATGAAATTTTCTCTTGGTGTGTAACTGGACAATACTTAAGTGGTGTTGGTGGAAGTTTAAGCTGCTTCCACGAGACTGAACACTGCGGCAGTAAAGACAAAACAGGAGGGAGAAAGGGGATGAGATGGCATTTTGAGAGAGAAACAAATTCAGGGAGATGAGTCGTCAGTATAAAAGGCTTTTGTGGAGGAGGCTGCCCCGGGACGCCTGGACTTTAAGGCTCTGATTAGAATTTGAACTTAGGGACAGATCCTTAGCTGGGAAAATCAACACGATTACAATTTGGCCTGGTCAATTGGTTTCACTGTAATAAAACAGCCAGTAAAAACACGTGTACAGCTGGTCCGTCTGTCCCGGCCACTGATGTGAGTCTGTCCCTGCTGAGAGCAGCACTCCAGCCTGCTCTCCTGTGTAATGCCTGGGAAATCCAGTTATGTCCAACGTGGATTTTGAGCTCTAGACAAAAATTCGCTTAATCTTAGTTTTTAGGTGAGAGCCTAGTAATAAAAAACCCTATGTTTTTAAAAAAAAAAAACCATATCTCTATAATAAAGAAAATAAAACTTTATAGCGTGCAGCCTAGCAAGCAGACAGGGGCTGCTGCCCTCAGGTGTCAGAATCTTGTCCCGTCTCTGCTGGTTTCTCATCCAGTCCAGTCCCAGCTTCCTAACACCTGCCCACCTCCCTCTCCTCCAAAAAGAGCTGGGCATGAAACAACGTGATGCATAAACCCTTCCCGTTGTGCTGCCGGAGCTGGGCGGGCAGAGGCTCCGCTGTGTCCTCGGTGTCCCCCATCCCCAGGGCCGGGCTGTTGGGGTGATTGCTGGAGGGTCCTGCCGTCTGCAAAGGATAGAGAAGGGGTTTCCACTTTCTGTGCCAAGTAAGGCCTTTGTCTTGCAGAGCGCCCTTGTACGACATTCACAATGTCGGTGTTTAGCACCAAAATCCCATTCCCGGGCGCGGGAATGATCTACACCTGGCAGATGTTATAATGAACTCCTGTCTGATCCAGCAGCGTTTCTTCAATCATTTCGATCACGTTGTCTTTGGGATGCAGATGGGAGGTCTCTGCAGGAGGAAACTTCTCCGTGTTGCTCACTGGATCTTGCTGCAAAAAGAAGAAAAAGCGATTTTAATTCCTTAACGGAGCAGCAGGGCTGTCTGTGCAGTCACTGTACCTCTTGCCTCCCCCTGCTCTCCCAGACGGGCTGTACGTACCGGGGGGGGCTTTGGGGCAAAGTCTTTCTTGCAGACGTGTGCTATGATGCCAGCGGCCAGAGCATCACCAAGGACGTTGGTCATAGTTCGGAATCGATCCCTGGAAGAGAGAGAGCTGTGAGGATGCAGTTGGTGGCCACAGCCAGAGCACTTGGGGTCTTTTATGGCTTTGAAACATGTCAGACTCCATCCCTAATGTCACTGCCACTGGTTCTGCTATGGGCAAGTTGAAATAAGTGCAATATTGTTCTTGCAAATAAGGAGACAAGATGGTACATGCGATGTCTGTGTGAGCCCACTACCGTGGAGGTGATGGGCCTTCTCCTGTCTCATCGTCCTTGTCTTTTTAGGGCATAGACCTGCCTGTGCCACTTCCCAAATGGATGCATCATTGTCCTTTTTGCTCATGTGGGGGTGAGCTGCCTCAGGGAGTCGTAAAACTCTGCGAAATGCCTCTCAGGGAGAAAACTGTCTTTATCCAGCCACAGCAGCTCTCGTTTACCCAAGCACCTCTCGCATCAGTAGCGAGTGCCAGCACGCAGGGCAGGTGATGCTGCTGGGTCCCGCGTGATGCTCGAAGAGATAACTTGCGTTGATTTTACAAGTTTCACCTGAAAAGTTAAACTGCCTTCTGTGTGAGAGAAAGGGGAAAGCAGACAGGATACGTGGTGCTGTGTCCTCTAGGTCCGGGGTGGCTGCAAAGGACAGATCAGCGACCCGCGTGTCAGTTCTGTGGAGGTCAGCGTCAGCTCTCTCTGTTTCTTCACCTAGCTAATTTGCTTCATTTTTATCCTAGTACTTTAAAATGGCACATTTCACAAACTACGTATGTTTGACTTCTGTTTGTACATGACAAATGTAATCGAGCATCAGGTTTTGTCTCAAGATCGATCTGGTCTTCATCCGTCAAGACGAAGATGGGCTCGTTGGAGACAGACTTTCTTGGTGCTGGGTGTGTTGGATGCAGTCCTTTGAAAATGTCATCCTTACTTTTAGAAACCCCAGCAACATTCTCCTTCTGGTGACATATGGGTTTGAGAGAGAGTTTTGCTTATTAAATGCAGGAAGGGGTTTTGCTACTTCTGTTAAAGAACTGTCTCATTTTCTGCTGTGATTTGGTGTACAGCCAACTGGTGCTTTACCTTGTTACTGGTTTGATGTGACATCTATATCTCCCTCCTTTCCACTTCTTAATTGTGAAAATGCCTGTGTTTCAGAAATAGAAACAGCAAACTGGCTGTGCGCATATTGGAAATAATTACCAATGGTTTAGGGTTTGTTATTGGTTTCTCTGACTTGTGTCTTTTTTTCACTCCCCTGGAGATGGTGTGTTTTTCCTAAACAATTGCATGTTTCCACTCCTTTTGTGGGTCTCTTCTTGTTGTTAGCATCTTTCTGGCTAATTTAAATTTCTCCTTGTATGAAGCCAGGTACCTCTCACCCTGCCTTACCGACCTCGTTCCTCTTCCAGGGATAATATTCCACCAAAACAAATGCTGTACCCTCTACCACTTCACTTTGACTCTTGTCCATCCTTCTTTATTCACAGAGTGGAACAGCTTGGAGAAGACTAGGACTTGAGGTGTTTCTAGGGACTGCGTTGGCTGGCAGCTCACACAATAATGCTTCACGAATACAAGACCATGCACCTACTTTCCTCCTTTTCTACCTCTCGCCGTGGAGGAAAGTAGCATCCATTTGATCTCTTAAAAGTATAAATGTGTGTGTGTTTCAGAAAGATAGATGTTGTTACTTATTTGAGACCTCCAGCAAAGACGTGTTGTACAATCAGATAGGAATTTAGCTAAAAGGTCAGGACAAGTTGGTGCTTCGAACTGGTGACCTCACTGGGAGAGTGGCTCAATGCCATCACCCCTTCTCCCACCTACGGTCCTTGGTGAGGCACCAGACAGCGATGGGCACCTGGGGACAGAAACACCTCAAGTCAGACACTCCCTGAGGAGAGTCTCTGCCTGTAGTTATTGTGGGCCATTTCAAGAAAATAATTGGAGAATTAACAACCTCCTGCTTGGCTCCTGGCCTTGTTCTGTGATGGCTCAGTCTCTGCCTCCCTGAGAGCTGCTCCAAACACCCCCCCACGACCTGGCGCTCGGCACCCGCCCCTGGGAAATACCTACAGAGCCCAGTCGACTGCGATGATGAGTGTGATATCGTCGGTGGGCAGCCCCACGGAAGTCAGCACGATGACCATCGTCACCAGTCCGGACTGGGGGATGCCAGCCGCCCCGATGCTGGCTGCTGTGGCCGTTATGCTGCAAAGAGAAGGCGCCTGCGCAGTTACTGCGGTTTGTTGTTTGTTTTTAAAAAGGCAAGCCTGTTTGCATGGCAAAGCAAGTTATTCCTGTACGAAAGGATTGGATTGGGTCTGGATTCCTCCACCTTCCTGCTCCCTGCTTCTGTCCCAAAGCCTTGCCTGGCCCGTGGTGGCTGAGGGTGCTCCTGGCTTTCTGCTTACACAACCCCCCCTGCCTTCCCGTGCAGGCAGCCCCTGCATAAAAGTGCTAAATATTTGCAACTGTACTTACTTATTTTTATCTAGATAGGTGCTTTATTTCCCTGCTTATAAAATGAGGAGATGCTGTTCCTGAAGGGAGGTAAATGACGTGCACAAACCCTTCTGCGCTAAGGTAATTCAGCTGCGCCGCAGGTGTTGACCTGCTTCAGCCATGCTCTTACTTCTCAATCTGGCTTTTAACTACAGGCAAAGTCTCTGATTCTGCAGCAAATTGTGTGGGTGCGGGGCCTGAGCTTTCCCTGGCGCCCAGCGGCAGGGGTGGGTAGCCACCACACTGTTCCCTGCTCCTCAGCTTTCCAGAAAAGTTCAGTCTCTGGAGTAGCAAGATCTCTGCCAAAGGGGAAAAGTGCGAGAGACTGTTAGAATGGAGAAAAATAATTCAGCTGCTGCAAACAAACATTTACCTTATTGTTATAATTTGTCCCAAATCCAAGTCGTACTCGTTGACCTGGGCGATAAAGATGGCAGCGACGGCTTCGTACAGCGCCGTGCCATCCATGTTGATGGTGGCACCCACGGGGAGCACAAATCGTGCCACGCGTCTGTCTATTCCGTTGTTTTCCAGGAGACACTTCAGGGTGATGGGCAAGGTTGCTGAGCTGCAGAACAAGAAATGCTCAGTAATTCTCTCTGTTGTTTGCGTCAAGCTTTATAAATAGCAATCAGCTTAATGGTGGAGAAATACAAGTCCACCTGAGGGTACATGCCGCAGAAATGTTACCCAAGCTGCTGTAGCAATGAAAAATCAGCTTGCACTACCTGGGGAATATACGTTATTAGCCAAGTAGTGGGTTAGCCCCTGGCTGGCTGATAAACAGCTCTGTGTGAGGGTTACAGCTGCCTCGTACATCCGTGGTCCTCATCTTCATCCCACTCCACCTCCAGCTTTGGTTGGGACAGCATCCCGCCGGACCCCCTTGTCCCTCCTGCCCCACACATGGGGGGAAGCTCCTGGGCTCTGGCACCCCCTGACCTTCCTCTCTTGTTTGTCTTCAGCTGTCACGCTGGATTCTTGATGAGGATGTGGAGGAAGAAGAGTGAATGGAAGAAAGGGAGGAAGCATGGAAAAGAAATGGATGGGATTGGGATCGGCTCTGGGAGGCAGCATTTCCAAAAGGAGCTGGCTGTGGGGGACAGCACGATGTCCCTGGATGGGAGCACAGAGCTGGGACGAGGAGCAGAGGGATCCCAGCCTCCGGAACCGCTCCCCAGGTGCTCCCACCGAGAGAGTGCGGTGGAGCAGAGCTGGAGACCCAGGGTCGGGAGGTCAGGTAGTTAAGAGCAGCACAGAAAGCCTGCATTGGTGGGAGCTGGGGGAGGGAGGCACAATCCTAGATTCCTAGGTGGTTTTATCAGGGTTATGTGAAGAAGCAGTGTTAGGAAGGCCAGAAAAACCCTTTGCCCAGTCAAATGCTTTCTAAGAAAACGTTTTAATTTATGTGACTTCCAGAAAGGAGAGTAGTTTCCAATGTAAAGTTTCTTCGTTGTTATAAAGAGAGTTTTTCAATGAAAATAAAATAAAAAGAATCTGAAGTTATAAAATCTTGTCAAACTAGACAGCACTTTCTTTGGAGGAGCTTGGGATACACAAGAGTTGATTTAGGTTTTTCAGTAAAGTGTTCAGAAGAGCTTTTGTCAATTAAAAGCCAGGATCGTAACCCCACACTGCTTCATAAAGCACCTACAGCAGTCCTATTTTGAATTCTATGCAAGAAAACTGACTGCAGCAATTAAAAGAAGCACAGGCAGCAACGGCGCTGATTTGCTCTGGGAAAGCCCCAGGAGAGGGCGAGCAGAAGGGCAAGGTGGAGTCTGAAGACGCACTGGGGTTCTGCCCACTGAGGACCACAGTGCCAAGCATCCTGCTTCCTACTAAAACGGGAACCGATCTCATTTCAAATATTGCTGGAGCCTCATTTTTCTTTGAATTATGCCTGTTCTCCCACAGCTCTCCTGGCCATACACACAGCCACCTCTCCCGCAACTAAACCAGACACGACATCAGCTCCATCGGCGTATCTCAGCACCTTTTCATACCTGGAAGATGTAGCCAAGGCAATCAGCAAGGCTTGCAGTATCCCCTGAATGAAAGAAAAGGGGTTTTTCTTGGTGATGAGCACAAAAAGGAGAGGTAAGAGAATGAGTCCGTGGATGACTAGCCCTGACACTACTGTAATTGCGTATAGTCCCAGCTTCTGTCCTATAACCGATGGGTCTTCCATCTCCAGGATCTTTCCAGCAATGAGAAATACAATGCCAAAGGGGAAGTACCTGCAAAGAATAAGCATAAAAAAATTGATGAGGACGCAGCAATCATTGAAGCACTACACAATAGTCATTACAGTATTTGGTACCTTATAAAATCGTACGAAAATAAGTGTTGTGCTCACACTGGATACTTTTAGACATTACCACCAGAGAGCAGGTAAGAAAATAACTGAATCAATCAAAAACAGATTTACCAAACTGCCATCGAGACAATTTTCATAACTGCTTCATTCAGACACTGGCAGACGTTGACCAGCGGGGTTCCTCGCTCCCCCATCTTTCCCAGGAGAAGTCCTGCAACCAAGCAGAGGGGTTTGTGTTACTCGCTGTGCATCGCGCTGGGTGGCTTGAGGCTCTGCTGGTCACGGAATGGGTTTCACTGGGCAAACTCACAGCAGGTCAGACTTAATACAGATTTCCACATGCTCTTACAGGTCATGGTAATTCTCTGCTCCAAGCAAATACAAGCATCTGGCCTTTTCTCAAACCCACCAAACCCAAGGCCAGGATTTGGACTGTTCTGATAAACCCTTTGCCGCTGCTCAATATTGGAAGGGTCACTTCTCTGGGTGGATGTGCTGCCTTTTTGCTATTTAGTAATACAAGAATAATGTAGCTCTGGAAACAAACTTTGATTCTTTTTGAAGGACAAAGCTCAGTGGGGTTATATGTAGCTGAGGACGTGACGATATGTTGCATCCCTGCCCTTGCTCTGGAGTGGGAAGAGCCACAGGCCACGTCTGCCGCTTGGATGAACTTTTTCAGAAATGCTGGGATTTGCCGGATCCCCGCAGGCGGTGGCAGGTCTGGGATGGGCTGTGCTCCTGCTGACCAGCTCTTTGACAGCTTTGTCCCTGCCTCACAGACCATCCCGTGGTGGTGACAGGACGTGGCTGTGCAGTAGTACATCAAGAAGGATCCGAGTTCCTTAGATGCAGGCATTAAGCCTCCTGTCTTCATCCTGGTTTTTCTTTTGATGTCGATGTACTAACCTAATTCCAGTTTAATTTTCTGTGGAAGGAATACTAGAGCAGAATTACAGGAGTGGTTAGAGGGGTTATGGTGCGTTCTGGTCTGCCAGTGCAAAATTGGCCAGTGCTAAGTCCCATTGCTGTCACCAGTCAGGAGGTCTCCCCGGTACCCACAGAGCCAAGGAAAATGAGTCTTTGAGCCCATCTAGTTTCTAGCCCAGTGCATGTACTTTCTGTGTGGTCCCATTAGCTAAAATTGCTACTTCTGAGACACTGTTCAGGGGTCTGCTTTAGCTTGGAAAAGAAGATTATGGTCAGGATCATGTTTTGTCCCTCTCATCCCACTTCAGTCTTCAGGGCTGAGGTCTCCTAGAGACCCTTGGCAGGGAGCTGGATCTCTCGGCTTGCTCAGAAGAGAGATGAGGTAGGGTCATCTTTGCCAGGACTTTCAGAAATAAGACAGGGCATGACATACTTAGAACTTAGCACTGTGGATATTTGTCCAGTATTTGATGGCCATAACAGCTAGTTTGGAAGAAACCAATTTCTCTTCAGGTCCTACAGACAGCTGGTTTGGAAAAATAGCAAATCGACAGCTTGCTTCAAGCTTTAATTCTCTTCCCTTTTCTGGGTTTCAAAAGCAACCAAGATGACTGGAGATGCTCGTGGTCAGTGAAGAGATGGCTGGAGCTGTGGTGGCTGTGTGGGGTTCCCATCCACAGCAAAGCTGCTCCGGGTAGTCAGTGGGCGCTGCGTGGGTGCCCTGGTCTCAGTCCCACAAAACTGGCATTTATTGGGCCCAAATACCCTTTGCTGAGAGCCCAGCTGCCTTCCACTGGGCCTCCCCGCCTCGCTGCAAGGAGGAATCATGGAATCACAGAATTGTCAGAGTTGGAAAGGACCTCTAGAGACCATCTGGTCCAACTCCCCTGGTAAAGCAGGAGCGCCTAGAGCACATCACTCAGGACTGCATCCCGTCCTCATTTCCCACAGCACAGAGCCATGTTCCTGCCCTTCCCTGTCCCTCTCCTGTTGTTTGCCAGGTGAAACCCCGTTAATCCAACCTCTCCTCGCAGTTAAAGCTTCCTGCAGATGTAGGAATGCCCTTTTCCAAGCTGCTGGTGATGGCTCTGCCGTTCTGCAGCTCCGTGGAGCTCTAATCCATCCTGAGCAGAACCCGGAGCGCAGCTGGGTGGCCGGGGCTGGCCCAGGCGATCTCCTGCTGGGTCCTAGCTCGGTGCTGATCCCCACTCCCACGCTGGCAGGGTGGGGGGGTGGTAATCTCAGAAGAGAAAAGCGGCTTCTCCTTGCTGGTTTGGCTGGGCTGGAGGAGGGCACGTGTCCTGGCAGCAGGAGCTTGGCATGTTCCCGAGCGCCTGTGGTCTGCAGAAGGTGCTGGGCACTGGGGACAGGAGTCTGCCAGAGGCATCTCTTTGGTTTGTAATGATATTTAAGTGGGTCCATCTCTTCCCAGTCCCACCGTGGCTGTTTCCTCCAGGCACTTACTGCATCCCCAGCCTGTAGAAGTGGCTGCTCTCCCCTGGCTCTGATGGCAGCCTGGCGTGCTCCAGCGCTGGCTACGCTGCCTCCACTGTCAAATCCTCTAATTGGCTTTTTGGTTCCTTATACACTAAGTTCAAGCTCCTTGCCCTCACCTCTTAATCTATGTGTAATCTTTCCTTCGTTGCCTCCTACTCTTTTCCCTCCCGATTCATCTCTTCCTCCGTTTCTCACTCAGCCTTGCACCCAGTGTCCTTTCTGTCTTACTCTTTGAGTCAGCTCCAAATTCCTCCTTCCCATGACTTTCTCCCCTTTAAACCTTCTTCCTCCCTATCCCTTGCACATCCAATCTCTGCTGCTTTCTTCCCTCCTGGAATTGCTGCGGAGCCCCTTGGCCACGCGGGATTGCAGGCTGTTCAAGGCAAGAAGCTGTCTTACCTTCTTTGAAAGTCTTAGAAATGTCCATACATTTATGAGAGGCACTAACCCTGACCCCTCTGTCGTCTGCTGCCTGCTCAGGGAGTTTGAACTCTGCCAGCGGGAAGGGTTTGGCCCATTTGTAATGAGTTACGTCTGAGGGAGCCTCTGAAGAAGGTACAAGATGCGTAAAAAGGTCCGTCCAGCTCATGTGATGATTTGAAAACCCTCAGGACCGGGTGCTCGGGCTCATACAGCAAATCTGGGGAGAAAGCAGCCTTCTCAGTGCCTAACACCTTTTTTGAGCCGCATTGTGGACAGCACTGAATAAGGTGCTGGTACAAGCTCTGTGCCATGTCTGGTTCTCCAGGGGCTTGAGCAGTTGGAGCTAAAATAACCTCGTCCCTCTGAGTGTCCCTGCCTCGACTGCGACGCGGTGGCCGCAGCAGTCACCACCCTCCCCAGCGAGCAGGTACCTATCGTTGCTGAGAAGATGACGATTCCCAAGACGTTCATCTCGTTGCTCGTCCCAGGCAGGGTCCTGTAGGTCATCTCAGGTGATGGCGTCAGCTCGAGGAACACAGGCCGATGAATTTCAGGGTTTTCATCATCGGGTGCAAAGTAAATAAAACTGAGAGATTTCCCGGGGATCTTGGGAAAGCCGGGGGACTTCACCACTGGGACAAGAACAGTTCGATACTGGAACAAAAGCAAAGCAGAGAGATTAGTGTCCTGTTGGCCATGGGCTCCATCCTGCTCTGAACACAGAGGCAAAACCATCACTAGGTGATCCTAGAGGTTCAAAGTTTGTTTTTCAGGCAGTAAAAGGCTGGTGGAAAGAAGAGAAGGAAGAAACAGGCAAAGGGGAGCTGTGGTGGTTCCCTGCAGATCTCAGCACAGCCGTCCCCGAGCCAGGCTGCACCTCTCTGGGCAGACACGAGGCGTCTGGGAGCTGGGTCCCTGCAGGGTCTGGGGGCAGCACTGGGTAAGCTTTGTGGTCTCCACGGAGAGGTGCCTTCACCCCCCCACATCCCTCTCCTGGGGGCTTTACACATACTTTCCCAATGCCACGAGTTTGCTTGTTTTCCCTTCTCCCTTCCACCCTCCCTGGCCCGTCCTCGGCGTCTCCCCTCCGTCCACCCCAAACTTTGCCTCTGGCTTCCTCCCCCGGCCTGCTGCCTGCCCCCCCACCCCACCCCTGCTCCCCGGTCCCCACGGGCTGAGAAGCCACTGCACCCGAGCAGGGTCTGGGGGCAGAGAGGTTGTGCTGGTTTTGCAGAGGAGGGGAGGCTGGGGTGTCACTGTGAGCCCCCCCAGCACCCTCCCACCGTGGGGTGCCCACCCCGGGCTGGGCAGCAGGCAGGGTTGGGGGGAGGGCGGAGGGGAGGGAAGGGGTTTGTGTCCAGGCTGTGGGAGAGGGGAAGAGCCCCCAGATGGGGAGAGCAGCCCCATATGGAGCTGAGCACCATCCCAGTGGTGGGGCTGGGGGAACTCACCTGCTGGAATGAAGCTTCGATGAGATTTGAAGGAAACATGTTTCTGTAAGAGAGTGATGGCACAAGGGTTAAAGCGCATCTTGAGAACACAGAGAGTAACCTGGGAAGCACCTCTGGGCCACCTCTCGGGGCCGAGAGGAGGGCTATTACAGCCAGCTTGATGTCCTTTGTGCAGCCTGAGGGTGAAGACGGGCTGGAAGTTGAAGGAAGAGCAGGACTTAAACTGGACTCCTAGAAAGCCGAAGGCTGGGACGGACTCCTGTCTGCCACCTCCAGCCCCCCGCTCGAGCAGGACTGCCTGCAAAGCTGAGCAGGATGCTCAGAGCCTTTTCCAGTCAAACATCTCCAGAACTGGAGATTCGCCCCCAGCTGCTCCCCAGTTAACCCTTGTCCTCTGCTTTAAACCAGCCCTGGGCCAACTCCTGCTCGTTTTTACCTTGCAAAGTCCAAGGAGCCGCAGGGATTGGAATGTTACAGCTGGGGATGCAGAGGGAGAACCTCTGAGCTTTGCAGGGGATTTAAATCTTCCTGTTTTCTGCTACTGCATCCCTCTTTGCTGGTGGCTCTGGGAGAAGAGCAACTGGGGTGACAGCAGTGGCCAGAGGGACATGTGTGGGGAGAAACGAACCCTGTGTCCTCCCGTTTCCTTTCAGATCTCAGTATCTCCTGGCAACTCAATGCCTTGTGGGAAGATCTTGTCTGTGAAAGGCCATCATAAACTTGGCTCCTCCTGAAATCCTGCGACGTACCTGATTAAATCCAGTAACGCATCAGCGGAGCTGAGCACCACTTTCCCCACAGTGTAGTTGTCTTTCTGGGCGGCTGCGCCGGGGTGGATGCTGACCACAAGGATGATCCCAACAGTCACTGCCATGAAGGTTGTCCAAAGATAGTAGGTGATGGTGATCACCCCCATCTTCCCACAGGCTTTGGAGTCCATGGTGGCCAGCCCGGACATGAGGCTGCAGCAGAAAAGACTGATCAACATCTGCTCCCAGAACTGCACAATATCTGTAGATATTTTTTTAATCAATGCCTAAGGACATCACTGAGCTCTTGCACATTCATGTGCCTGTGCCTGCAGGATCTCACATGCAGGACGGGCTTTGGGCAACCCAGGCTGCACAGGGCAGGAGACACCTCTCTGAGTCCCCTTTCAAGGGCTGGCCACATGTTGTCTGTTTTCTCCAGTGGAGAATAAGTAAATATTCTTAGTGTATTTTCATGGTGACTAACTAATGCTGCTGTTTTGTGTGTGTGTGTGATACTGTTCTCTTAAATCTCAGACACCCTGTGCTGCTGCTGCTGCGTGTCCCTGTGAACGGGGCAGAAAGCTGTCACCAAGGTCTATAAAATCCTGGTGGGGATGGACCCCTGAGGAGAGAGTTGCTGGTTCAGGTCTCAGGTACATGTGAGCTTTCCTAAGAAGTAGCCCATAAGCTACTTTTAAACAAAACTGGACTAAAAATAGAGAGGGTATCATGGGCTGCGGTGGCAGGGAGAGCTGGCTGGCAGCGGTGCCGGCACTGAAGGCAACCAGGAGTGTTTGGGGGTGCAGCGTGCCCCACGGGCTCGCAGACCCACCCCGAGCTCCTGCCTGCTGGTTCTCACTGTTCCAGCTCCCCTGGGGCCCTGCAGAGCCCTGGCCAAGGCTGCTGGAGGAGATCAGCAGTGGCCCAGTGACACCCAGGGCGGGGACGTGATTGAGACAGAGGTTGTGAGAGTGAACACCACCCGGGGGGACACACAAGGGACGGGTGGTTGAGGTGGTGGCCAGCCTACAGATCCCCTCCAGCAGCCATGTGTCCAGGAGGACAGAGACCTTGGGAAGCTCTGGGACAGTGCTTAGAGGGAAGATGCCACTTCACCATCATTCAGTAATTTAAAAAACCTGCTTCAAATAAACGTGCAAGAAAAATCCTGGGAGCCCTGTGCAGACCCCTTGTGCGCAGGCAGGAGAGCTGTGAGCTGGGGCAACCCATTGCTGCGCTGTAAGGAGGGCTGAGAGCACCCCAGGAGCGAAGGAGAACCCAGGCAGCGCATCAGGAAAGGGGGAGTGAGACACTGGAGAAAAGAAAGCAGCTCTACAAGGGCTGATACTGAAAAGACCAAGTGTGGCCAGGATAGAGAGCACACTGCTCCCAAAAATAAACCAAAGGCAGCAAGCAAACTCTGAAAAACAATAGAGAAGTGACATGTCTTCAAGGGAATAACGAGCTAATTGCTTGGGTATTTCTAATGAGCATGTGCCAGCAATTGTTTAAAATATGTAAATCCATGTAAGCTTTTCAAGACCTTTCTTAGACTTGAGTGTGACTCTATCAGCTCTATTTCTTATTTCTAGACTCAGACGGGCTGATAAAAGTGGCATTTGCAAACACAGATGCGACATTGAGAGATGCTTGTGGTTTCTACCTGAATGTTCTCAAAACCCTTTAAGTAAGGAAATCTGCTCTGAGTTTAAACAGCTGCCCATCATCAACGACCCATGGATGGTCCCAGCATCGCCACCTTTTCCCAAAAAGAAGGGAAACACCCAGGCAGTGCAGGTACCTGACCTGGGTACAGGTGTCTGCCAAATCCAGGTGAGGATTTGTCCCAGACCATTGCTGGGAGATCACAGGGTTTGACGGGCACCAGGCCAGAGGAGGCTGTTGCGTTGCCCTCTGCTTGGGGCTGGGGTTATTCTCACCCCAGGTATTTATAGGCTGATCTCCTCCATGAGGGAGTGGGCCAATCTCCTCGATGTGACGGAGAGATGGTACTTTAGAAGAAGAAGATGATGGCTTACCTGGAGGTGATCAAGGGCAGGATCAGCATCTTCAACATCCTCATGAGGAGCTCTCCGGGAAAGGAAAAATACTGCTTCTCCTGCACATAGAGCAGAGCCATTGTGTCAGGTGAGAGCTGAGAAGTGGACACTGATTAATGGCTCAAACCTGATAAATTTGCCTTTTTCCCAATCGGACCCAGCTCTGAGCTTGGTTCTGAGCCGGCAGCCGTTCCTTGTGGCACCCAGAGACATGGAGTCTCTGGCTGTCCCTTACTGAGAGCTGGGTCAGGGATGGGAAATGCTGGCCATGTGGGAGACCTGGCTGTGAACTGGAGAGGAGCGTGTGGGGCTGGGCCCCTCCCAAAAACATCCTTGGGTCCCTTGACCTCTAGGGAGTGGTCCCCATGGGCCCACCACTGGCTCCTCCCAAACATCATTTCAACTTGTTACTGGGGAGCAGAGGCTCGTGCAAACGTGCCCCAAAGCCGTTGGGTGCAGCCTGGTGCTGGAGCAAAAACTGGAAATACCTTGTGGCTGCAAATGGCAAAGCCCAGCTCAGGGAGAGCCTGGGTGTCCAGCCTCGCAGGGCACCGAGGGAGGTTTACCACCCCATGGCATCCGCCCACCCCCTACACTCCTCACATGGGCATGGGGAAGGGCTGCCTGGAGAGAGACCATCCCCCAAGCCCTGGTCCCACCACCGTGACCAAGGGAAGAGTGAAGGTCTGTGACCAGCAGCCACTGGGCCAGCATCCCTCTCTCCATCCACCCTCCCTCCCTGCCCCCTAGTCTTTCCCTCTGCAACTGTAGGGGTGACAGGGACAGATCTGAGATGGCCCCAAGCCATCTTGGTCACTCCAAAGTACCCAACGCCACCAGGCTTTGAGGGATGCTGAGGCAAACTATTAAAATAATTGCTCCCCGCTGCTGTCCCTGCGCTGACCCACCCATGTGGCCTAAACTTGGCTGATTTCACCAGGGAGCTCACGTAGAGCGGAGCTGCCATGGGTCTAGCCAGGTGCAAGGAGTAACAACAGACTTGAACGGCATCTCTGGTGTCAGCAGGTTTCTCAGCTTCGTGACACTGTCCCGTCACGAGGAGGAAAGCAGGGACTGGCTTCTTCTCCAGCCCCTCATCTGCGGCATTGATTTGGGGACAAAAGTCTCTAACAGGGAGAAGTGGCTGCTGGGGACCACGTGCAGGGCTGTGGCAACAGAGCAGGATGGGCCCGAGGCAGAGGATGGATGAACTCGGTGCATGGCAGGACAAGGAGCAGGAACCCCCAGGTTCTGCCGACCTCCAGGGAGGCTGCTGGGCACTTGAAAGGCGCAGGGAGATTACTCCCAGCTTCAATTAAGTAACAAGATCATCCCCGCTGTGGACGGTGATGCTGAAGGGCATAATTGAAGTGACAAGACTTTGCTAAATCCTTGCGGTGACATGGGGATGTTCCAGCCCCAGCCGAGCTCTCCCTGAGGCAGCATCCCCCCTCCTGGGCCGAAGACCAGGGTGGAGCCACAGCTGAGATGCCCGATGTCACCAAAGCCACGTGGAATTTTGTGCGGTGACATTTAGCAGCGCCACGCTCCTAGAAAGCGCTCAGTGAACGCACCTTTGAGGTGCATTTTCTCCAATGCGTTTGTCTCCAAGGGTTCCCAGAGGAAGGCGACCCCTGGGAGCCCCCAGACCCTCCACCAACCCCGGATTTATTTGCTGGGCTTTGTCCGGAGGGTGGGAGCGCGCTTTGGTTGAGCGTCTGCGCAGCTGGGGAGAGTAAAAGGAGGAGCTCGTCCCTCAGACCCCGA
>QJSC01028184.1:17745-82455 GCA_003697955.1 Calidris pygmaea | reverse complement strand
GCATTCTGCAAGAACCCAAGGACCCCCTTGCTGTTCCCTCTCGTGCCCTTCCCGCTGGGTGGGGACAGCCTGGAAGCCACCTGGAATAAAAGTGCTGGCTCTGTCCTTACCCTGTTACAGTAGGAGCATCCTGTGGTGGGAACCGTGCTGGCGCTGATGCAACGTAGCCTGGTTTCCGGTGACCTACAGTAAAAAGGGGAATGGGAGGGAGCAGAGAGGGACTATTTCACATTTTCTCCTTGGCTCTATCACCCACACAGAGGGTCAGAGTTGCCCCGAGCTAGATTAAGTGCAGAGGGCTGCAGGGAGATAAAATTGACTGCATATCTGGATCCAGAGAGGCATTTTTACTCCATGGC
Organism: Calidris pygmaea; assembly: GCA_003697955.1. NCBI lineage: Eukaryota > Metazoa > Chordata > Aves > Charadriiformes > Scolopacidae > Calidris > Calidris pygmaea. The sequence continues at coordinate 82,096 of QJSC01028184.1, read as the reverse complement.
TCATCTGAGGATTTTCTTTCCTCCCAGCACATTGGGGCACACCTCATCAGGGAACTCACTAGGGAGCTTTTATTTTCATAGAGTCATAGAATTGCCCAGGTTGGAAGGGACCTTTAAGATCATCCAGTCCAACCATCAATCTAACTCTGACAAAAACAAAAAAACCACATCACCAAACCATGTCTCTAAGCACTATGTCAACCCGGCTTTTAAATCCCGCCAGGGATGGTGCCTCAACCCCTTCCCTGGGCAGCCCATTCCAAGGCTTAAACACCGTTTCTGTGGAAAAATTGTTCCTAATATCCAATCTGAACCTCCCCTGGGGCAACTTGAGGCCATTTCCTCTTGTCCCATCGCCTGTTCCTTGGGAGAAGAGACCGACCCCCCCTGGCTACACCCTCCTTTCAGGGAGTTGGAGAGAGCGAGAAGGTCTCCCCTCAGCCTCCTTTTCTCCAGGCTGAACACCCCCAGCTCCCTCAGCCTCTCCTCACAAGACTTGTGCTCCAGACCCCTCACCAGCTCCATTGCCCTTCTCTGGACTCACTCCAGCCCCTCAATGTCTTTTTTGTGGTGAGGGGCCCAAAACTGGACACAGCCCTCGAGGTGGGGCCTCACCAGTGCCCAGTCCAGGGGGACGATCACCTCCTGAGTCCTAGCGCCCACGCTGTTCCAGACACAGGCCAGGATGTTGGTGGCCTTCTTGGCCACCTGGGCACACTGCTGGCTCATGTTCAGCCGACAGTCGACCAACATCCCCAGGTCCTTTTCTGCCAGGCAGCTCCAGCCACTCTGCCCCAGCCTGGAGCATCCATGGGGTTGGTGTGACCCAAGTGCAGGACCCGGCACTTGCCCTTGTTGAACCTCATCCCCTTGGCCTGGGCCCATCCATCCATCCAGTCCAGATCCCTCTGCAAAGCCTTTCTACCCTCCAGCAGGTCAACACTCCCACCCAACGTGGTGTCATCTGCAAACTGACTGAGGGTGCACTCAATCTCCTCGTCCAGATTGTTGATGAAGATGTTAAAAAGAACCGGCCCCAATACCGAGCCCTGGGGGACACCTCTCATGACAGGACATCAACTGGATCTAACTCCATTCACCGCCACTCTCTGGGACCAGCCTCCAGGCAGTTTTTAACCCAGCAGAGAGTACTCCCATCCAAGCCATGGGCAGCCAGTTTCTCCAGGAGGATATTGTGGGAGACTCTATTAAAGGCCTTACTTTTTTCCCGTTCTTATGTCCCTAATGATACTTTCCCCCCGGACCAGTGACAAAAGGGAAGGGGTAAAGTCCAAAATGGGTATTTTGAATGTGGTTAAACCCCTAAACTGCAGATTTGTACCACAGTCAGGGCAAGTCCTACATATCTCCATGTTCTCAGAAGCGTCATCACCCAGAATATGCTGCTGCACTTTGTATGATGGCCGGCACACCTACATTCCTGCTAAGATCCCATTGTTTTTATCACCAACCTGGTCAGCCAGACCAACCAACAACTGCCACAAAGATCTGCAGCACATCATCATTCTGCTGGGTTATTGTACCAGGTAATGCACAATCATATACCAGGCCCTAAAAATCGCAAGATTGCCCTGAAAATTAACAAAAAACCCAAACTGGGGCAGGGGTGTAATTCTAGATATTCAAACTTGCCTCAGTACCCATGAGACAAATAAATACTTGAAAACTGCTAGTTTGTAGGACATGCGGAGAGCAGACCCTCCCCCCCTCTACCAGGGTTGCTCAGCCCAGGGACAGGGCTGGGCTTGGTGGGTGACCACCTCCCAACACAACGGCACGGTCAGGCTGAGAGAGGCCTCCAAGCACCAATGCAATAATGACGTCTTATAACAACAACAATAACCAGCTAGCTTTTGCAGTTCTTATAAGGAAAGAAAGAGAAGCTCTACTGTCATGGTTGCCCTCTACGCCATGGCTATGGCATGAGTAATAAGAAACCATCCTTTAAAGGGGGTGGTGAACAAGAACTTAGAGAAGTTGAGAAAGAAACAGGATTTGAAACAAGTTTCCACCACAGTGTGGATTAGCAGAGGGGCAGCTGTTAAAACCCAACACATCTGCCTAGATCTGGAAGGCCACTGTGGAGCCTGGCAGGGCTCATGTCAAATGGAGAACCATGTCCAAGATGCACCAAGTACTGTGTCCCACGGACAGCTGGTAAGGAGGGCACGCCAAGCCAGCACCATAGCTGGCCATAGCTATGGCCATATATGGCTATATGGCCATATGGCTATAGCATAGCCAGGCCATAGCTCCAGTTGTGCCTGGGGAGGCTTGGCAGCTCCCTCAGGCTTGGAGGAGGATGGTGTTTCAGGCAACGTGCTGCCAGCTTCAGAGAGCCTCTGTCCCTTGGCCAAAGGGTGTGTGAGTGCATCTTGCCCATGGGATGGAGACCAGCACTGATCGTCACCAGCCAGGCTTGTCTGCTCTTACAGCCACACAGGGGTGGATTGGTTGGAAAGGACCTCTGGAGTGTCATCCAACCTCCTGCTCAGAGCAGAGATGTCCTTAGAGCTAAAGCAGGTTGTTTAGAGCCTCATCCAGGTGGCAACTGAATATCTCCACAGATGGGGATACCCATCTCCCCAGTGCCTGCTGCAGGGCTGCACCACTCCCACAGGAAAGAGCCTTCTCCTAATATCTGACTGGAACTTCCCCTACTGCAGCTCATGCCTGTTGCCTCCGGTCCTGTTCCTGGGCAATTTGGGAAGGGTCTTGCTCTATCATCTCCTCCTGTTGGGTAGCTGTGGGCACTGAGATGACCTTACCTTCAGTTGCTCTCCTCCCAACCAAACAAGCCTGGGTCTTAACCTCTATTTTCCCACATGCTCCAGCTGCCAAACATCTTAGTGCCCTGCACTGGGCTGACTCCAGTTTGTCAGCATCCCTCATGTTACTTGCTCCAACCCTACTCCCTACACCCACCCCAGAGCCTGATACCTGTCCCCAGCCAGGGACAGGGAATTTAGTCCCCTTTGTTTCTTCACCAGGTGTCCTTCTCTCTCATTCCTTTCTGCATGGTATGGCTAGAAAAGCTCCTTTGGCATTACAAGCCCCCACCTCTCCATCAGCCCCCCCAGTATTTACATCTCCCAGAAGCTCCAGACTGTGACTGGGGAGATTTTCCTTTCTGAATGAGCTGCATCCTTCTTTGGGGGACTTGCAGGTGCCTGGCCATACCCAGCTGAGCGCTCCTTAGCGGCTCCATGGCAGGACGGACGGGTGTTGCAGGATATGCAGCTGCACCAAACTTCTCCAGATCCACGACAGGAGGGCGCCTGGGCTTGGCCGGCCTCGCTCCCAGCACCTTGACGTGCGGCAAAGGCTTCCTCCGAGGCACAACTGGGTGCCCCGTCCCATGGGGCCTTCCCGCAGCGTCCAGGGAGGCTGCAACAGCTGGGCCTTTGGCAGGAACAGGTGGAGAACCCTTGTCTCTGGCAAGTGGCCGTGTCTGCTGGGTTGGGTTTCTCTGCTGGGTTGGGGGATCGGAGGCAGCTTCCACTTCCTTGTTCAATGCGTCTCCTCCTTCTGGCTTTGCAGGGGCTGAGGGGAAGCTGGCATCTTGCGCAGTCCCCTTCTTCAGTCGCACCATCCATCCTGGGGTCTCACCGACGGGATGAGGCGGCGAACGCTGTCCCACACTCTGACCTTCACCGCGAGTCGGAGAAGCCCTGCTGAAGTCCACCCTCCTGGTCCGGGGGGGCTCAGGAGGTGGCTTTCCCTTGGAGCCCCACGCAGGGGTCTGTCCCGGCTCCGTTGCAGGGGATGCTGCAGAGCGACTCTCCAGCCAGCCACCTGCTTCGGGAGGGTCTTTCCTATTCCCTTGCAGCTTTGCCCGTAGGTGCCTCACCACGGCCTCTTTCCCCTCCAGATGTGTCTGCAACAATTAAGAAAAGCTCCAGTTAAAACACCATGGAGGAACACTAGTCAAAGAGCCTTGGGGAATTTTGGGGAATGGGGTATTTCTTCAGCATGGCCTGACACTAAGCCTCCTCCATGAAATGTGGTCCTGGAGAGTGCCTGAGAAAACAACACTAGGCTGCACCACATCAGGAACAGGTCCCACCACCATGGGGACATCCAAGAGGCATTTCATGGATTCTTTTGGTCTAATCCAGCCTCATCCACTACCAAGAACCATCAAAACAGAAGGATGGGATGGGGGCTTATACCCTACTAGTAGCAAAGCTCCTGAGGGCAGAATTTGAGATCTGGAGATTGCCCAGGGTTCAGATAGGAGCAACCTGCCTTGCCCTGGTCCTGGTTCCCATGAAATCCATAATGAATCCAGAGCCATCAGCATCCCCCCCGGAGGAAAACCCAGGATAGTCCTGCTGAAACTCATCCTGCCAAAGCCTGCGTGCAAATAAAAAGGCTAGAAGGCAGCAGATCTGCCCTACTTTTCTGACCAGTGTGTTTCCTGTTCTGCTCACACCAGGCACACGTGAACTGGGACACGGCTCTGGCTTCCTGAATAACCAAAAAGCACCTTTTTCTGAAGCCTCCAGAGAAAGGCTGCCAGGAGGAGTCTGGATGACTTTTGGAAGAGAGTGGCAGGTTTGGGGAACAGCACAAAACTCAGGTGGGATGGGGTTACATTTTTCCTAAGCTTCTCAGATGGACCATACGAGAGGGGAGGGATCATCTTGCCCTGCCCCATCTTTCTCCCACCCCCGTGTCCCTGGACCACAGTGCACCAGAGCTGGCTGCTCCACTTGCCCTCAGTAAGCCACAGGCTTTGATTCTGAAGTTCTCCTCCATCTGGGATTTCACTTTGGGTTTGTGCTTGCATAATTTTTTTCTTTCACAACAGAAGGGCTAGTGTGCAAAGAAGCTAGCACAATATTTTTAGACGTAAATGCTCAAATGTATATGTACCTAAAAAAGTGCAAGCTCCCCTCACATCCCCGGGCAGCAACCCAAATTTCCCTGGTAAACGCTGCAAACGCAGCACTCTGAGCGCAGCCTGCAGTAAAGCACTGCGAATTCACTATTTCCTTCACACCAGGCAGTGGAGCTTTCACCCAAACTAGTGAAAAAAAGCAACTTTTTCCAGATTCCCAAAGATGCCGCCAGGTTTTTTGGCACCTGAGTGATTCAGAGGTTGTAATCATCAGTTTTAGAGCTGTTCCATGAGCTTGGACTTGCCCATAGCCCCAGGGTGTACCTGTGGGGTACAGCACCACTGGCAGCGCAATCAATTCCAGCTTTTTCAATACGTTTTGCACTGGTGGGTGCTCTCCTGGACTCAGTGGCAGAGTATGGCCTCCTCCTCTTTCACAGATTTTATATCCAGCCCAACATCACCCAGCAAATCTCACACTGAGCCCAGGAACTGGTCTGAGACCTCTGAAGCTCCAACCAGCTCAGACGTACAGGAGGACTTTGCCTTCCAGGAGGAGCGAGGGTCTCAGCAGGATGCAGCCCCTCGCAAGGACACTGCCAAAGCCTTTCCAAGCAGGAGACATGGCTCCACTCCCCACACCCTGTCCCCAGATCCGGTGTAGCCCAGTTCCGATTCTTACTCACCATTTTCCATTAGCGGACGCTTTCCTGCATGCTCATCTCCTTTCCAAAGGCCACCGGAGGCATCCAAGCAGAAGGACTTGTGCAAGGCAAGTCTCTCTGATGTCCCCTTCCCCTGAAACCAGAAGCTCTTTCCTAACGGTTGGCGAGAAACTGTGTGCAACGCCAGGAAGTCGCTGTAGCCTGACTGTGAAACAGCCCGAGGAGGAGGAGGAACAGAAAGAGGAGGAGGAGCAGCTTGGTGCACTGTTAGCTTGGATTCGGCTGCTGTTGGGAAGCTTGAAGCCCACAAAGCCCTGCTGCCCATAAGAGTCCCACCCAGAAAAAAGCCTGGGGTTCAGGGAGTGACTCTTGGATGTGAGGAACCGGCCACCGCGATGACCGGGAGGGTGGGTTCCGTTCTCATCTGATGCTGGCCAACGTGAACCCACTGAAGGTCAGGTCTTCAGAGCCCCACAGAGGGCTGGAGGTGACTCGCAGGAGTTGCATGGCAAGACCAGCATGGCCCTGCATGACCGAGCTCTGCAGGAACGCGGGAGGGCTGGGGAGAGGGCTACGGCTTCCATCGTACCCAAACCAGGGGACTTCCGAGCTCTGCTGGGAAGCAGGGGAAGTGCTCTGCACAGCACGGTGCCGCGTTGGGCCATCTCTGTGTTGAAATGTCCTGGTTTCACCATTTATTGCCTCAGAGGCAAGAAAGGTCTGAGAGGTTGAGTCAAGCCCTGTGGCAGGGACGCTCTGGCTGGCTGTGAGCCGGCACTGATGTCCCTGCCCCAGGGTGGCCTCCAGCCCTTTGGGAAGATGTCCCACCAGCAGCGCCTGTGGTGGATCCTGCCCTCAGGTGGTTTTAGGGATAAGACAGTGTGTGGAGGAGGCGGGGAAGCCTGGGGTGGGCACGCATTGGCCAAGGGTGGTGGTCCCTGGGGGTCCTGTGGAGGGTGGTGGGTGCCCAAGGCTGACACTGGAGGGTTTGACAGAGAGTTGGAGCCAGAGGTGGGATGGAGATGGGGGTGTCTGGAGGTCCCACAGTGACCCACAGGGACCTGGCATGGGGACACAGGGCTGGTGGTGACCGGAGAGGTGGGTCCCCATTGCCGCCTGCCCCACTGCCAGGGCCCTGTTTGGGGGCGAGGGAGGCCAAAGGGGGACAAGGGGTGACGGGGAGGCCCCAACGGCCATCTTGGAGGAGGACAGGGACGATGGGGACCTCAAGGACCGTGTTGGGGGTGCTGAGCTCCCCGGACCCAGGGCGGCACGGCTCCCGGCCCCGCTGGGCTGAGGCTCCACCGCTCCCCGGGGCCGGGCCCTCCCCCGCCGCCCCCCGTCGCTCGTCCCTCCCCGCGGCGGTTCCGCGCAGGCGCGGCCCAGGGCGCGGGATGGCGGCGGCGGCGGGGGCCGTGCCGGTGCCGGTGCCGGTGGCGGGCGCGGAGGCGGCGGGGCCGGGGGAGGAGGCGGCGGGCGCGGGGCCGCAGGGGCCGGCCCGCCTGGCCCGGCTGCCGCTGGCGCGGGTGAAGGCGCTGGTGAAGGCGGACCCGGACGTCAGCCTGGCCAGCCAGGAGGCCGTCTTCGTCCTGGCGCGGGCCACGGTGAGGGGCGGCGGCGGCCGGTTGGCGCGGGAGGCCCGGGGGCGGGCGGGGAGGCGGCCCGGGGGCGGGCGGGGAGGCGGCCCGGGGACGGGCGGGGAGGCCGTAGAGCCCCGCGGCCGGGCCGGGCCCCGCCTGAGGGGGACGCTGGGCCGACGCTGGAGCCCTGCGAGCCGCTGCGCTCGGTGTCGGCGGGGCCGCTCGCTTGGCTTTTTCCAAGAGGGTTTTTGGAGCGTTTTTTTGTGGGTTTTTTTTTGATTTGTTTTTTTTTTTTTTTTTTCGGGGGGTTTGAGGGGTTTCCTCTCCCCGGCGGCGCCTCGGGCGGTCAGCGGGCAGAGGCAGCGAGGGCAGCTGGGCGCCCGGCCCGAGCTCTCCCGGCGGGAAGCGGGACGGGAACCCCGGCCCTGAGCCCGTCCGTCCCGGATTCGCTCGGCCCCGAGCAGGGGGTCGCCGGCAGAAAGCTGGGGAAGCTGCGGGAGAAGGCGGCAGCGCTACCCGCATTAGCAAGGCGTCTGCCCTGTTCAGGGATGCCGGCGGAGCCCGGCCACCGAACACGGCTGTGGAGCCCTGCTCTGAGGGAAGCACCGGGGCTTTGCCTCTGCCGGACGGCTCTGTGCCCGCTCGGGTGGGTTTCCAGCAGGCCCCGATCGGAGGCTGAGGGTTTGGGATGTGCAAATCCGAGCCGTGTGCGCCGGAGGGGTTTTTCTCCTTTGGAGAGTGTCGCCTGTCACACAGGCGAGGCGTGTTTGTGGGGTGGCCTTGGTGTCGTGCGAGAGGATCCCTGTGTAGGACTTGGGTCTTTTTAGTCTGGAGAAGAGAAGGCTGAGGGGAGATCATATGCTTATAAATGCTTAAAGGGTGGGTGTCAAGAAGATGGGGCCGGTCTTTTTTCAGTGGTGCCCAGGGACAGGACAAGAGGAAATGGGCACAAACTTGAATATAAGTTGCATCTAAACATGAGGAGGAACTTCTTTCCTGTGAGGGTGGCAGAGCCCTGGCAGAGGCTGCCCAGAGAGGTGGTGGAGTCTCCTTCTCTGGAGACATTCAAACCCACCTGGACACGTTCCTGTGGGACCTGCTCTGGGTGGACCCGCTCTGGCAGGGGGTTGGAGGAGATGATCTCCAGAGGTCCCTTCCAACCCCATGTGATTCTGTAGACTTCGGTCTTTCACATCTGCCTGTGGTAACCCCTAGGTGTTCTGCTGGGCATCTGCTTCCCGCAGCTGTGGGACGCACTGGGTGGCACGCGAGGACAGTCCTGCTCAATGCACCCCCTGAGCACAGGACACCTTTCCTCCTTCAGAAGGTGCCCTGGGAGCGGGTGGTGTGTAGCTGGTCTCCTAGCCATGTTCAGAGGATCCAACTCTGCCCAATACACTCTCAGCTGCCTCTCCTCCCTTGTTACTTCTCATCTGCGTCACTGTCCAACAATTTCATTTGTTATTTTCAGAGCTATTTATTGGAAAGGAGAAACATTAAGATGGAGATTCTGGTTTCTTTCTGAAGTCTTACAGGACCTTTCCTCTGGATGTTCTCTCTTCTCTGTGTGATACTGTCTTGTTTTTGCTTTGCAGGAGTTGTTTGTTGAAACCATAGCCAAAGATGCTTATGTGTACGCTCAGCAAGGAAAAAGGAAAACTCTGCAGAGAAAAGACCTCGGTATGGGAGCGTATTCTGTGCTATCCTTAACAAAGGGTTGTGAGAATGCAGGATTTTTCCACCTGTCCTGGTGCAATGAAGCAATCATAGGTGCTTTTCTTTCTGTGTCTGAAGATGGGAGAGAAAAAACTTTTCTTCTACCAATTAATATGTTAATAATTTCACATACCAGCTCCAGAACAAAGTAAACCTCTTTGTAATTGGTCACTGTACTGTGATGTAATTTCAAATGCTGCCATTTGAAACAGATGCAAATATGGAGTCATCTATCTATGTTAATTGTTTTCAATTTGCTTTGCAGATAATGCCATTGAAGCTATTGATGAATTCGCATTTTTGGAAGGTGAGTTTCTACTTGGTTTCAATATTTTGTGTAGTTTTTTTCTTGGGAGAGAATGCATTTAATCACTTTCAGAGCCCTCTGTTTCCACGTCTTTAGTAATTAATAGTGGAACTTGTTATATCTCTCACTAAGAGGTGAAACACAAATCAAATGGACCCTGAGACACATAATACTTATTAGCTAGATTTGGTTTTACTCATGTGTGGTTTGCTTAAACTTTAAAAAGTTACTCCATATTCCTTTGGCAGCTTCTAACAAGTTTCATTTGTTCACATAACTGCATTTTCAGTTCCCGAGACTATAATTTTTAATTTTTTTTTTTCATTTTCAGGTACTTTGGACTGAGCTGGACAGAGATGGTACTCTCTGGAGAAAGAGGCTGCAGAGATGGACGTGGGGTGGAAAACAGGACGCTTAGAGTTCAAAAATAATTCCTAGAATTGAGTTGTTGAGATGGCAACTATAATATTTTGTATAAAGTTTAAGTTGTTGTAAGTTCTTTATTTAAAATGCATATTTTTTCATAAATATTTTGTATGTCACTTACCTGTGCCCTGCCGCCAGCTCTCCAGCTTTGGTTGCTCGGAGAAGTGGCTCCTGCCTCTCCAGGTACCCGGCAGCACCTCAGGGCTGGGGATGGAGAGTGGCTCAGATGCCCAGGCACGGGGAATTTTTTTTATGGAAATGTATTTTTCTTTGTATATGTTTGTTTCTTGGCTGAACACAATTAAATTTATATTTTTTTTTGGTTGAACAACTGCCCCAGTTTCTCGCCTGTGCTGCTGGGCCAAAGGGGGTGGTGTTCCTGTAGCACTGTGGTGAATGGCGTGGTTTGGAAAGGATGCCTTCATTCTGCTTTTGCTCATTGTTTCCTCGAGGCATCTGTCTCAGTGAAGCCCAGCTGTCTTCCAGGAGCTATGTGTGAGCTCCAGGGAGACTTGGCTTGTTCCTAGGGGTGTACAGCTTCCGTAAATTTCTGTGATTGCTGCACCTGTAAGTAATTGTAGCCAAAATAAACCCCCACAACCCAACCCCCCTATTTTGGATGCCGGAGCGGTGTCGGATGCGTTACGCTGCCATCACTGTTCTCTTGGGTGCTCTCATTCCTGAATGTGGCAAAAAAAAAAAAATTCTCTGGGAATTGGATCTAGTCCCTGCCACATGCACTTGGCCAAGTCGGTGCAGAGACCCCAACGTCTGTAATTAAGAGCCACGTGCAGCCAGTGTTGGGGATGCAGCACTGCCCCCAACCAGCGTGTGAGTCCCTCACAGCCCACAGGCTCTGTGCCTCTGCTGTTTCCAGGACTCGAGAGACTAGCACTTTCCTATGTGTATTTAACAAGCCAGAAAAGAAAGATGCCTCTTCTCGGCTCTGGGGCTCAGTCACGCTGAAAAGAGGCAAAACCAGAGCTCAGGCCTTTCTGTGTAGTTGTGGGGAACACACTGGTGTGGTCGAGTCCCACTGTGTTGCCGTCTTTATCGAAGAGCTGGCTCCGTCTTGGGTTGGTGGTGTGGAGGGACAAAAGCAGGTTGCTCCTAGATAAAAAGGCCACTGAATGCAACGAGTGAGGATGAAGGATGCACGTTCCTTTCAAGTGAGGGAACTTGAAAGTGACTCTGAGTCACCACAAACTTGGTTTGCAAGTGTTGACAAGAGAAACACCCCCAAAGGGGGCTTCCCCAGACTGGGAGAAAAACCAGTTGCTCTCATGAAACACTTTGAAGTTTGCTGGATGCCTGATCCCTGTAGACATGTTGTGGAGGAGATGCCATCACTGCCTGGGCTGTTCAGGTGTTTGGTCAGATCACAATCTGGAGGCGTTTGCTGGCGATACCGAGCCCGTTTGTCTCCGAGCTGTTCACCTTCTCGCCTGCTGAGGGAGGGCCCAGTGTAAGCCTGGGAGGTACTGGCCACCTTGCTGTGTTTCCAAGGCGCAGTACGCAGCACTCACTAGCCGTAGTCCTCTTTGCAGGGCTCTTGTGTGCTCACATCTTTGCCAGGAAGTTCCTTTTTCCTTCTCGTTCTCTTTGGTGCTGCTTTGGCCTCTTGCATAGGAGAGAAAAGGGCTTGTGTGGGTGTGTGGTGCGAGGCCGTGTGCCGGTTTCGCTCATGTCTGATGCTGCAGGATGGGCATGGTGTATTTCTCCAGTGAGCAGCGTGGAGGATTGTCTGCTCTCAGCAAATGGTTTGGGGTCTGTCTCCGAGGAAGCTGCTGTGGGAGCTTAGTGTCCATGAGCTGTGTTGTGCTGTGTGAGATTCCTCCTCTTGCCCAAGCTTGCGGGGTGGTGATGTGGAAGAGAGCAGAGGACTGATGTCCTAAGATAAAACACTGCTAAACACAGCCTTTTCCCAGGATAATTAATCAGACAGGGTCTTTAGCCCAACTGGCCAGGTCTGAGAGGTTGGATGGGTCGTGTCCATTAATAAATCCTCTCAATCTCTTCCTTGTGCTGAAGCCGTTTGGTTGAGGACCGCGGTGGCTGGAGACTCGTGTCAGCGCCCAGTGCCTCCTCCCAGCCCAAGCAGGAAAGGCGGTGAATGATAACTGGGGTCATGCTGGGCTGGGTGGTTTGTGCCTTCAGGTGCTGGAGCCATCAGCAGAGAGGATGAGGGAGAGAACTTGTTTACAGAGAGGGGCTGCTGCAGGAGGCAGAGCCATTTCCTCCTCATTAGGCATGGTGAGTCCCCTCTGCCCGTGAAAAACCCAGGTCCTCCAAGATTCCCCACTCACATCCCGCCCATTGTCCCTCAGACCTTTCTTTGTGTTGAAATTATCCTAGTGACATTTCCCTCAGGGGATGAAGGACAGAAATCCGCTGGGGACTCTTCACCCAGATAATCCAACACTTAAAGCATGTTCTGTAGAACAGGAACTGCTGAGGGGCTCCATCTCCTGTGCCCATGCGCTGCCGTGTGGTCGAATTCTGTGTTTGGTACTGCGGAAGTGCAGGATTACTGCAGACTTTTGGGTCCCAGGATTGTCGTTGCAAGGGCTCTCAGCAGGACAACAGCACGTCCTGACTGTGCAGAGAGAGAGGGGAACAGAAAAAAAACAGTCTGTGGTCTTCATAAGCAGCCATTAGTCTCCATTCCCCTTGCAGCGACAGTGAGGCTACAGAAAATGTGCTAAAATCAGGCTGAAGCTCAGAAATGTGAAAATAGCTTTACACTGTATGGCGGAAAAGTCTGAGGTTTCTGAGCTTTTCTTCTCAGTGCGTCAGAGCAGCACTTGTACAAATTTAGCCTTCAGTGTTTGCAAAGTATCGCGTTCTTACATGAACGGTAGGAAATATGAAATGATCGTATTCAAATATGACAGCTTGTCATCTCCAGGGGAAAGAATTTTATAAGAGTAAATAATGATGAAAATAGTAAAAATAGTAATATATAGTGATAAAAATAATAAACATGGCTTTTATCACTGTGGGGTTGGGAGAGCAGGGGTTAACAGTGTCTTCAGCTGGCAGTCACAGAATCACAGAATGATATGGGGTTGGAAGGGACCTCTGGAGATCATCTAGTCCAATCCCCTGCCAAAGCAGGTTCACACCAGAGAACGTGTTCAGGTGGGTTTGGGATGCCTCCGGAGAAGGAGACGCCACCACCTCTCTGGGAAGCCTGTTCCAGGGCTCTGCCACCCTCAAAGGAAAGAAGTTCCTCCTCATGTTTAGATGGAACTTATATTCAAGTTCGTGCCCATTTCCTCTTGTCCTGTCCCTGGGCACCACTGAAAAAGGACTGGCCCCATCCTCCTGACACCCACCCTTTAACTATTTATAAGCATTGATCAGATCCCCCCTCAGTCTTCTCTTCTCCAGACTAAAAAGACCCAAGTTCCTCAAGTTACTCATCAGAGAGATGCTCCAGGCCCCTCATCATCTTTGTAGCCCTCTGCTGTCCCCTCTCCAGCAGTTCCCTGTCCTTCTGGAACTGGGGAGCCCAGAACTGGACCCAGTGCTCCAGCTGGGGCCTCCCCAGGGCAGAGCAGAGGGGCAGGATGACCTCCCTCCACCTGCTGCTCACACTCTTCCTGATGCCCCCCAGGATGCCATTGGCCTTCTTGGCCACAAGGGCACAATGTTGGCTCATGGTCCACCAGGACTCCCAGGTGTTTCTCCTCAGAGCTGCTCTCCAGCAGGTCACCCCCAACCCGTACTGGTGCAGGGAATTATTCCTCCCCAGGTGCAGCACCCCGCACTTGAAGTGTCACCTTTATACCAGCGGAGTGTGTCCTTGCTGTGAGTGAGAAGCATCCTACAGGGATCACCCAGGGATCGGATCATACATGGCAAAGTGCTATCTGCCTCCCCGGGCAAAGAAATCCCTGGACAGCCTTTTCCTGCTGCGGCGCAGTGTGGCTGGGGGGGCTGTCTCTTGCTCGGATGCTGAAGGTCAGTTTTTAAATCAATGCAAAATTAAAGTTTTGCAGCACATGCTGGGTCTGCGACTCCAGCAGGTTAAAGCTAATGAATTGTGGTGATGTTGAACTACTCAGCAGGCACTTCAAAGGCCAGTTTTCTTCCTGTGATGAAATGGGGATTTACATCAATCAGCCCATTGAGTACAGACAGCACTATTGGCCAAAAATAGCTCACTTTAGAAAGCTTTCCAGAAGCAGCAGCCATTAGCCAATAACCACGGATATTTTACAAACTCAAAATACAGCAGAGTGAACTGATCCAAACCTGGATGCCATGGTCCCACATCTCCACGCTCCCACCTCCCTGTCCTCTGCCTGTGGTGCTCATGTGGCTCTGTGGCAGGTTTGGGGACCAGGGAAATTGGGGTTTGGGGGGGGTTACACATGGCAGGTCTTTTCAGCTCCGTGACCGCGTTCAGCAGCTGTTGGCGAGGAGAACTGGGTTTCTCTCTCTGCCCTGGATGCACTGGGTGCTCAGGCTTGTTCGGTACCTTCCAGGTCTGCAGTTCAGCCACAGCTGAGCGTTCACATTTTCCCTTTGCTAATCAATGTGTTCATCTATTCTCACCCCATCCTTCATGAGCTCACTAACGAATATAAAACCTGCTGCTTCCGAGTGAATTTTTAATTGCGTACTTTTTATTCGGTAGCCCATTTACAAATCTGTTATGAAATATGTTCCCTCTGGTCTGCAGACCCAGCAGACGCGTGTGCAGTGCTAGTGCGGGGCTTTCTCTCTGGGATTTCTGCAGATGCTCGGGCTGAAGGAGTCTCTCTCCCAGGCAGACTTCCCAGGGGTGGACTGTGTCTTCTTCAGTGGTTTGCATCATACTTGGCCATAGTCTGAGCTTGGGTCTCCCCAGCATCACGCAAATGGTGAGGAGAAATCCCTTTGTCCTGGTGTTTCGCAGATGTCTCTGGCAGTCCGGTCAGCGTGGATGTCGGAAAGTGGTAGTCCAGCTGCCCATCCCAGTGGACCAGCTTCCCCCACCCCGGCCTCCCAGGGCTTTCCAGATACTCCATGCTCGATTTCCTTAGAAGCAAGGTGAGGAAAGTGTGTCTCTGTCCTCCCTGTTGGCTGCTGGGTCTGGTGAAGGTCGTACTCTGGTGCCTGGGGCTGTGGTTTTATACATGTTTTAAAATATCTGCTCTTGGCTTCTGCATTGCAGAAAGCCCATTGCTGAGCCTCTTGGAATCATGGAATGGTTTGGGTTGGAAGCTGAACTGGTTCATCCTGAACGGGTGTGCTGCCTTGTGAGTTCACACATAAACTAGCCCGAGAGTCACTTCAGGGAAGATGAAATCATCCATTTTTATCAGGATGGAAGGTCACATTGAAATGATTTTCCACATCTGCTTGATAAAATCAGTTCTCCTGGAATTTATTGATGTCACTTTATTGGCATTTCTGCGTCTAACCCCATCCCGCTAAAGCCTTCTTGGCGGCTCCTGTGACAGGGCTGTGCAGCAGCCACTAGAGAGGGACAGAGACCAGGGCAAGTCCCAGTAGGACCTGGAGGCTCCAGCAAAGGAGCTGGAGGTATTGGGGAAGCAGGAGGGTGGTGGGGAGAACCATCCCCAAAGGGTTCCACTTGTGGCTGAGCATCCCCCGTCCTGGAGAGCTGGAGAAGGACTCTCCAACTCCCTGAAAGGAGGTTGTCGAGAGGTGGGGGTTGGCCTCTTCTCCCAAGGGAATAACGACAGGAGCAGAGGAAATGGTCTGAAGTTGCAGCAGGAGAGGTTTAGCTTAGATATTAGGAAGAGTGACTTTAACTGAAAGAGCAGTCAGGCACTGGAACAGCCTGCCCAGGGAGGTGGTGGAGTCGCCATCCCTGGAGGTATTTACGAAGCTTGTAGATGTGGCACTTCGGGGCATGCTCTAGTGGCCAAGATTGTGGGGGTCTTTTCGTAGAATCATAGAATCATAGAATTATTCAGGTTGGAAAATAGCTTTGAGATCATCAAGTCCAACCATCAACGCTACTGTACAAAGTTCTCCCCTATGCCATATCCCCCAACACCACATCCAAATGACTCTTAAACACATTCAGGGATGGTGACTCAACCGCCTCCCTGGGCAGCCTATTCCAGTGTCTGACCACTCTTTCTGTGAAGAATTGTTTCCTAATGTCCCATCTAAACCTACCCTGTTGTAGCTTGTAGCCGTTCCCTCTTGTTCTATCACTAATTATATGTGAGAAGAGACCAGCACCAACTTCTCTACAATGTCCTTTCAAGTAGCTGTAGAGAGTGATGAGGTCTCCCCTCAGCCTCCTCTTCCTCAAACTAAACAGCCCCAGCTCCTTCAATCACTCTTCATAAGATTTTTTTGTGTCTTTATGGTTGGACTCTGGGTGATCTCAGAGGTTTCCAACCATGAAGATTCTGTGTGAAGGCTCTGCTCCTCCATCCCCAGCCCTTCTGTGACCCGGCTGCAGGGCACAGCCAGGGGGAAAGAAAATTAGGCAGCGTGAAGTGCTTTTTTCCAGAGGTGGAAGAATCGGCATTTACTTCCCAGACGTGTGACTGGAAGGTGCTGGACGAGGCTGTTGTCCCTGGGGTGGCTAATGGACGGTGGCTCATTCGGTGATAATGGCCCAGGGCTGGGAAATGTGGACTCGCCCCGAGCTTTGCCTCTGCCCTAGGGCAGGTCTCGGCACTTTCCTTCTGGATTTTCCCTCTAAAGTCAGGCTGACACTTTCAGTGTCATGTTAAAGACTGGCAATGACAGGGGTGGGGGACGTTAAAAATCTCACCAAGATATACTGGCTTCTAAAAATCGTTTGTCATTTTGTGTCCCCCTCTTAAGGCGTCCCAGAGAGATTTGCTTTCAGAAAATGCTTTTCCCTCTCCTGAAAACACGGCCCCAGCCTGAAACAAAGAAAACTCCTCCAGCAGCTGAAGAAGGAGCTGGGAGGGGGCAGGAAACTCTCACAATCATTTTAGAGTCAGGAACCACACACAAATCCTGAAGGACCCGCATCCAAGGGCTGGGACAGGGCAAGACTAGGTCCCACTTAGAGCCAAAACCCAAGACTGACTGAGCCATCTCCTCAGCCTCCCTTCGTCCCTTCCTCTAGCTAATGCAACAGGGATTTTAATCCTAATTTAATTGAGAGAGAGAAAAAAAACTGGGACGCTGAGCAGATAAACTGTTTCTTTCTACACAGAACGTAGGTTGAGGCTGAGCCAGGCAGGACAGGCTGTGCCTGTTCCCTTCCAACTGGCCGTGAGTTATTGCTGGAGGAGCCTCTGTCTCCTCTCCAGCTGTGCAGACCCTGTCAGGGCCAGCCGGGACCGGCATCGGTGTCATGTCCTGGCCTGGAGGTGACACGGCAGCCCAGATGTGGGCTTTTGGCCTGTCCACCCAAAGCCCCCCTTCGCTCTGCTCACTGCAGAGCTTCCTTAGCAGCCAGACTAGGGATGTCCAAGCTGAACGTAAGTTTTTTTTACCCTGGGAATTTTTCATTGAGTTAAAACTTGAATAGGGAAAGAAAAGGGGAAGCAGGACTGACTTGGTCCTGCACCCCCAGAGCCAGGGCCATTGCCTGCCTCCCCTTTCCTCCTTTCTTGTACCAACATTCCTCCACCCCACGATGTAATAACTCAAGAGGACATGGCCTCACAGAGAGGATGGATATTAGGAACAATTTCTTCACAGAAAGGGTTATCAAGCCTTGGAAGAGGCTGCCCAGGGCAGTGGTGGAGTCACCATCCCTGGAGTGATTTAAAAGCCAGGCAGATGTGGTTCTGAGGGACATGGGTCAGTGGTGGTTGGGGCAGTGCTGGGTTGATGGTTGGAGTTCATGATCGTAAAGGTCCTTTCCAACCATAACGATTCTGTGATTTTGTTCTAACTCATGCTGAGGTGGGGAGATGCTGCCTCCGTCACCCCAGCCCTGGCCAGCTTGTCTGCCTGTATGGGAAGATGAGAGCCCAGCCCAGAGCAAAGCCTTTGGAGATGTCCATGGGAATATATCTCCAGGAGAGCTGGCGACACCGGGGACACCGGCTCCAGCATCTGAGAAGCCCGTGCAGGGCACAGGCCCCTGGCAAATCCGGAGAGAAATGCTGCGTGGGTAAATAGTGAATAATGTTCCCTGGTGTGAGAGCATGTCTCTGGAAAAAGCGCTGCCATGGATATTTTATGTTCAAAGACCTTTTTTCTTAAAGATAAGGTGTAATAGCTCAGGCTGTGTCTCCAGTGATGGGGCTTTCACAGGGTCAGGTGCAGGATTCCCAATTTGGCCCAGAATATCCTCTCTTTGCCTGGTGGTCTGAGACAGAGATGGAGGAGAAAAAGCTATCACTGAGCCTCTGAGCTGGTGAAGGAATGAGCCCCAAACTCAAGGTGGGGACCCTCACAGAGACAATGTCACTCTCTGTGCTAGGTGCTGGACACGGGGCACCGCGCTGTGTCTGTGCCACCCGCCAGAGCCTTGGTGAAGATGCTGCAGCCGTAGTGGCCTCAGGTGCAGCCCCGGGTTAAATTTCCTTCTTATTCCCTTGCAGATGGACTTTTCCACATGCCCACAAAGTTCAACACTGCTCTAGTCAAAAACTCACACCATGGGGAGGTGGTTCAGATGCTGGAGAACTGTGAAATGAAGGAAAAATGCTGCTGCGTTTCCCAGGTGGAATATTATTATGAAATTGTGCATAACTCTGTGGGACACAGGGGAACGGCTCAAGGGTGGTTTCCTGTGGCTTGGTCTCCTCTCGTGTGGGCTCAGACATGCTGCTGAGCCCATGGTGGGGTTTGAACAGCCGGGTGGGTGCTCTGATGTGGGCAGCTTCATCCTGACCTAAGCATGCCCTGGCCACAACCCTAGTGGCAAAAAGCGCAAATTTCTATTATCTTATGCTATGAAATCTAATACATTAATTTATGGATATATCAGTGGCGTAAAGTAACAAATGGGCTTTTCTTTGAGATAAGGATTTATTTAAATAATAGTTAAGGGAGCGGTGTGATATTTCTTTTTTAAATTATTTAATCATTAGATATGTCTTCAGCTCAGTTCAACGGAGACTCTACTTCAACATACCTTTGTGCACAGGGACCTCTGACTGGTGTGCCCCCAAGATACTTCTCCTGACAAGCTTTGCCTCGCTGCGGCAGTGTCTCGGGGGGCTGTACATTCAGGGCGAAGTGACAGGCACAGCCGGTCCCCTGGGGTGTCCCCAGTGAAGGTGCTGCGGGGGATTTTCACACCTTTGTTCTGCAAATCTTTCCAGGAAATTGATGTGGGAAGGTGCTTGGGCAGCTGCTCCTCGGGGGGATCCCTGTGTGCTTGGGTAAGCACAGCTGCCAGCATCCAGCCATTCTCCTTCCCGGGCACATCCGCACACATTCCCAGGCAGATCTGAGCCGTCCCCGTTCCTGCTGCCTCCCGGGCAGGACCTGGGAGGGTGCCATGGGGATGGATTTTTGGGAAGCACCCGCGGCTCACCCTCTGGGCCGTGCCTGACTGTGAAGGTGAAGCAGAGCAGTGTTTGCAGCGGTGCCACAGCAGCACACAGCTCCGTCACTCCACAGGATAAAGAAAACCCAAGGAGGATGCACAATTCGGGGTGTCGGGCAGCTGGTTATAGCACTTGTGGTCCCTATGGCAGCAGACACAGATGGGAAGAGGGTCCTGACAGTGGCTTTCTCCAGCCTGGGACGTGCCATTCCTGCTCCCTGCCTGCGATGCGTGGGGTGGGAGGAGGAGGAGAAGGAGGAGGATGCTCTGGGGCAGGGTTGGTCCAGACGGTCGTCTCAGGCCAGGGGGGCAGTACTTTGTGTCACCTACAGACACAAAAAAAGTAGCAAATGCAAAGGGAAGCAAATCAAACCACAACGTAAGAAGTAATCCCTGCTCTGCACAGGCAGAGAGGGAGGAGACAGTTCCCTGGGCTACCCCAGGGGTGAGGAACAGATGCTGCCTCCCTTCTCCCCAGCCCTGGTCCAGGGCATCTGCCCTTTTTCCAGCCAATGGCACTTGGAGCCCCGGGGCCTGTGGGGGCAGGGAATGTACCGTGTTTGTCTCTAACTGCAGGGGCTCCCAAGGCAGAGAGAAATGTCTGGTTTGGGTAGAAGCTGTGTGTGACGTACACACCTTCAGGAGTTGCCGGGACCGTGGTCGCACTGTCATTGCCATCCGGCAAGTGCAAGTGCTGGGGGCAGCGGGGCCAGGGACCTGCAGGTGGGGTTCCTGCAAGACCCCTGCCAGACTGTCTGTAGTATATGTAAATGAGAGAAGGCTATTTTTTTGAATAAAAGCTGGTTTGAACAAAGTTTGTATAAATGAATCCTCCACAAAATGTTTTGCAGCCTGTAAAATTAACATCACGGGCAATTTGCAGCTCCCTGGGGGCTCCACTGCGCAGCTCCCCCCTCGCTCTGCCCGAGCATCCCGGGAGGATGCGGCACGAAGAGGGACACGGCCGCCTGGCAGGAGCTGGGGGTCGCATGGGCCCAGCTGCTCCCATGTACAAAATGGGAAGCAGGAGTGGGAGAGGAGAGGGAAATGGGCAGGTGGGCACGTTGGGGCTTAGAGGTCCCTTCTGCAGGCAGCCCCAGTCGTCCTGCAGGACACTGGGGAAGTGAGCGGGGAAGGGGAAGGAAAGGATCCAGAGGATGCGAATAGTTTCCTCTATCAATTAATTCAAGCCTGCCATTGCCTCCCTGCCTCTTCTGGGTAATTAACAGCCCTTTCACCTGCCAAGTGTTGTGTTAGAAAAAATTATAGCCACCAGCTGGGCAAGTAGCCTTCAGCTTGTCTCCTGTTGCACTGGCCTGGGAGTGCTGTGGGCAGGGAGCCCCGCTGAGTCCCAGCTGGCGGACAGACAGATGGATGGTGCTGGCTCTGCTCCTGCACCTTCCCCTCTCCATGCCAAGCCTCTCGCAGAGCCTCGTCCACAGCGGGGGTCCCTATAAGACCCAACAGGCTCTTTCTAATACTGCTCATTTTATCTGATGCACTGGCAGGTATAATGCTAATTTCTTCTGTTCCGTCACATGGCATTAAAGCAAACGGCAAACGTAGAGTCCACGTGCACTGTGTCAACACGTCCACCTTCACCAACACAGTCTCTCTGTGTTTGGGGAATAAAAGCAAAAGAATTGGCTTTTATCCTGTCATCCAGAGGACATAGGGTTCTTGTGATATTTCAGGAATTAGCAGCAACGGCCTTTTAATCCCCAGGAAACTAACTGGCCATTTTTTTAAAAGACAAAGCTTAATGGTGGTTTGATTCCTCCTGCTGCTGTTACTGCTACAGCCCAGGCCCAGCAGTGCTGCAGAGGGGGCTGCACCCCCTGGGGCTGCCGGTTCTCCGCTGGAAACCCTCTTTCCCCGTGGTCTTGGCTCCTCGGGCTCCATCTCACGGGCATCACCATGGGGAGCGTCGGGGGATGCTCAGCCTGGGCCATCCCTGCTGTGTGAAGGAGCTCCACTCACCCACCCCACTTGTCAGGGACGTGGGATGGGGACAGCAGTGTGACACCGACACTCGATGCTCCTCGCTCCTGGCTGCGGCGCAGGGAAGCAGGGGCTGCTGCAGCAGGAGAGCGGTGGGAAGGGGACACTCGTCCAGCCCCCTCTGCTCTGGAGTGGCTGCATTCCTCCACACAAAGGTCCTTCTGTTTGTCCCATTAGTGCCATCATTAAAAACAAGTTAGTCTCCTACCGAGAGCAAACGCATCCCAGCCAGGACCTCACCAAGGGGCTGCACGGCCCCGAGACCCCCGTGTCCCCTGCCAGCCCCAGGAGCACTGGGGTGAGCCCACCTCCCTTCCCACTTGTGTACTGGGGCTAATTGGTGCAGGGTGCCCAGGAGCCCAGCTTCACACCTTGTTAGCATGGCAATTAGCTCTCTTTACCATCCTGATTGCTCATGTGCATATTTGACTCCAATCCATCTTTCCAGTGAGTTATAAATGCAGCAGCAGGCAGGCAGAGGGAAGTGGAGCTGGGAAAGGGACAGCAGAGCCATGCTGGGGACTGTCCTGCTGCTGCTGGCCCTGTCCAAGCCGGCGTGCCCGAGTCCGGACAGCGTGGCAAGCCGGAGGGCTGAGGCTCTGAAGAGACTCCTGGAGGTCTTTGGCATGGAAGATCCTCCACCTCCCCCCTCTCACTCCAAGCAGCCACCCCAGTACATGGTGGATCTGTTCAACACTGTCGCCAACGCGGACGGTGTCACCAAGAACCCCGACATCCTGGAGGGCAACACAGTCCGCAGCTTCTTGGATAAAAGTAAGGACAGGGGGTCCCCGCAGTGCTGGGGACGGGGCTGCGGGAAGGGGCCAAGCGCTGCTGGTGGAGGTGCAACGCCTGCTTTGGCTCCGCTTCCCAACTGTCCTTCCCTGCAGCTCACGGAGAGAAGATGCGGTTCCTCTTCATCCTCTCCAGCGTGGCCAAGAACGAGAAGATCCTGACAGCAGAACTGCATCTCTTCCGCCTCTGGCCAAGGGCCACCAATGGGCCCAAAAGGCACCACTTCTGCCAGGTGAGGAGGGGGATGGGATGGGGACAGGATGGGGATGACAATGAGGGTGGGGATGGAGACAGGGACAGGGATGGGGCACATTCCCAGCCTATGCCTCAGGTGCTGCGTCACTCACCTGCAGCTGGGGCATGGTCTGGGTCCTCGAACTCCATACTGCATTGCACAGAGAATCACAATGATTAGATGTTGTTCTGACCTGTGCACGGACCAGCCAAGGCACTCGCAGGGTGTGACAAATCCAAGCTGCCATCTCCTCCAACTCCTGCCTTTTTTTCTCCCCAGTCCCTGTGTCAGGGTCTCTCCCCTCTGGCAGGACCCTCTGGTGGTAACTGCCCTTTGCTGCCTTCCCCAGGTCAGCGTCTACCAAGTGCTGGAGAAGGGTGAGCCGGACGCACCCGGAGGGAAGAAGCTGCTGGGGGCCAGGCTGGTCTCGCTGCAGAGCTCGGGCTGGGAGGTCTTTGCCATCACGCAGGCGGTGAGTGCTCTCTTCTGGTTTGGGTGGCACAGAGGGACTTTGTGTGACAGAGCTTTTTTTAACCCATTTCAACCCCAGCAGCCTCTGGGGCTCCAACGCAATTTGCCATCCAGACCCTCTGCAACAAGGGGGGTGGGGAAGGAAGAGCCTTTGGGAGGGGGGTCAAAGCCCTGCCAAGAGTGTCAGGGGCTGCTCCGTCCTGCCCCAGGCTGGTTCCACTGCTCTGCAGGTGACACCGGTGCTGGCTCCTGCCGTGGTGTCCCCTGTGCCGCAACAGCACAGCCCCTTTGCCCAGGGCTGGGGGACACAGGTGGTCCCAGCTCATGCCACCGCGCTGCTGAGGGGCCACCAGGTCTGCTGGCCTGGCAGTGCTGCGGGGACACCAGTGCCGTGCCTGTCCTGCCACGGTGACACTGGTTTGGCTCCCCAGGTTCGTGACTGGATGGAAGATGAAAGCAGCAACCAGGGTTTGCTGGTGACGGTCCAAGGCCTGGGCGGGAGCCCGCTTGACCCCCCTCCGCTGCAGTTTGCATCCGGCGGGGACCACCACGAGAGCAAGAAGCCCATGTTGGTCCTGTTCACGGACGATGGGCGCCGGGGAGCATCCCTGCCCATGACCGGCTTCCCAGGTGGGTCCCGTCCGCCCCTGGCACAGCTCTTGTGGTGCTGCCGTTCCCTCGCCCTTGGGGTGCTGGGGTGCTCCACTCGCATGGGTGCCTTCAAATCCACGGCTCCTTCTCTGGCCAGAGGGAGAGGTCATCTCCTTTCTGGCTTAGTCCGTGCAGGGGTGCAGGCTCGCAAGTGTAAATCCGCGTTTTGCTTGCCCTGATGGGCACAGCTGTGGGGCTGTGAGGTTGTCACCTCCTGGTGGCTCTGCCTGGGCTGGTGACAGGCTGTGACTGAAGGGCTTGCTGCAGCAGGTGGCGCAGACAAAACGTGTGAGGAGGGGAGGGGTGGCTGGGGGGGAACACACGCCGTGTTCTCCCTCCCCCCAGGCTTCTCTGATGGCTGATGGCATCGGGTCCTCATTTCTGGCAGATTTACAGCCTCAGGCTCCTGTTCTCCCTGCAAAGATGCCGATGCCCAAGCTGACTGGGCCACGCAGCATCCGCTCACTGGACCGGCTCCAGCCCTGCCAGAGACATCCCTTGTCCGTGGACTTTGAGGAGATCGGCTGGTCCGGCTGGATCATCTCCCCACGAGGGTACAACGCCTACCACTGCAAGGGCTCCTGCCCCTTCCCGCTGGGCGAGAACATGCGGCCAACGAACCACGCCACCGTGCAGTCCATCATCAATGCCCTCAAGCTGAGCGAGGGCGTCAGCAGCCCTTGCTGTGTCCCCGACAAGCTCTACTCCATCAACCTCCTCTACTTTGATGACGACGAGAATGTGGTCCTCAAGCAGTACGATGACATGGTGGCCGGGAGCTGCGGCTGCCACTGAGGCAGGTGGAGGAGGAAGGTGGAAGTGCCACCATGGCAAAGGCTGCTCCTGCTCCCTCCAGAGCATCTTTGCAGGGGTCTCCATCCCACAAGACTCCACAAAAGAGAGCAGGGTGAGGAAAGCAAGGGATGCCCATCTCTGCCCTGGGTGGCATCACCCCCTGGTGGTGCCCAGGAAGGCTCAGGGCCAAGCTCTGATTAAATCCACCTGAATGAGCCCACACGACTGCAGCCCAGGGACGATGGCTCCATTTTGGGGTGCCCTGCGTGGGAGTGCAGGTCTCCTTGCCCGCGCAGAGGCTTCCCACAGGCTGTACTATATGTATATAGCAAGAGCACTAATATATGACAGAAACCGCCTGTACAGTGGCCTGTAAATGTCTGTACATTTCTGCATTGTTGTGACTTGTAAAATGAATTCAGAGGAACTATTAAATGTGCCATTCTCCGAGGAGGTGTTTGTGGAACCACTGCAGGGGTGGGGGTGGCCAAAACATGGGAGGGGGGTGCAAGCAGAGAGATGAAGACGCAGCCGCAGCGCAGTCTCTGGGGAAGGGTGTGTTTGGCTGCCGAGCCCCATTCCTTGGAAGCCAAATGATGTCAGGCTCCATCAGCCAGCCCAAAATGGAGGGTGGGGGGCAATTCCTGAGCAGGCGATGGGGACATGTGGCAGGATGCGGTGATGGGGTGGGAGATGTTAGAGGTGCCCACAGGTGATGCTGCCAGGGCGGGTGGGTGGTGGGCAGCTCTGGGAGAAGATGGTTGGAGGAGGCTGCGCTGCACCGAGGGAAGGTTCCTCATGGAAGAGCAATGGGGTGGGAAGCAGAGCTGACCAGCAGTGCGGGATTGCATTTATACTGGGGAGGAGCAGAGAGAATGGGTGTTGATGTGGGTACCAGGGAGCGGGTGTAGGTGCAGGGGGGATGTGGGCAGGGGTCCCTGTCTCATACTCGCTGGCACAGACCCCTGCAGTCCAGGACTCTGCAGGAGCCTGGCTTTCCCTGCTGTCCCTCAGCCCCTCCAAGCCTCTTTCCATCAGCAACAGTTTGCAACAGCAGCGGCTTAATGGTGGTCTCAGGCTTACACCAGGACAAGCCCCCCAGCAGCTCTTCATCTCCAAGCCCAGCTTGCAGGTGTCCCAATCCCACCCTGGTGGGCACCAGTTCCCTCCCACTGCTCAACCCAAAAGCAGCACCCATGGCTGTTGGCCCTTCCCCACTACTGCCTGGGGTCCCTCTCCACATCCCACCCCAGGGCAGGGTGAATGCCCCCCAGGGAGCCCACTGAGTAGATACGGAGGGAAAAATCCTTCCCCTGTGCCCTGCAGACATGTCCCCCGCTGTCACCAGGACCTGAACACACAGCAGAGCCAACCCGTGTGTCCTAAGCTTGTGTAGACATCCCAGTTCTGCTTCCAACACTCCCCAGGCCAGGTACCTCATCCCCAAACCAACGTGCAGCCAGGCTCCTCTGTGTCCCATGAAAGCTCCCGTCCTCCCCCGACTGGCAGGAGAGGTGGTTGTGAGCCCCAGGGTAAACGTCCCCTCCTCACCCCACAAATTACAAGCAGTTTATTGAATTACATGAAGCGGCAAGACCTCCAAGACAATGAATGGGTTTGGCCCGGTTTATTACATGCCTGTTCCTGGGGATGCTCTGGCTGCCGGCTCTGCACCCCAGGGGTGCCCGTGGTTTCCATGGCAGCAGCATCCCGAGCCAGGACCCTGCCCCCAGGCTCCCAGGGCAGTGGGAGGTGAAGTGGGTTTGCCTGGAAGGGCTCGTGGCTGCAGACATCCCGCCACGGCTGTACAGTGAGCTCTCTCGCTAGTCCTTTACTGACCACTCTGGGGGACAGCAGGCTCCAGCACGCAATGGCCACTGTGTCACAAGACAGTCACGGGCACGTTTCACTCCTCCAAACAGCCCCCGCCAGCAGTGGCACCTGTACAACAGCACGTCCCTGCTACCACTTGCTGCTCCTGCCTGAGTGGTGGAACCTCCCCAGGGGACGGGACCTGCTGAAGAGACAGCCAGGCTGCAAGGCAGGACACGTCAGGGCGGAGGGGTGTGCGGGCGGTGGTCAGTGGTGGCTGCGGGGGTCAGTGGTGGCCGCGGGGGTCAGCTCTGCAGCACTCCGACAGCTTCCGCACAACTCGCTCCTTCAAGCGGATCCTCCTGGAGAGCTTGAGCGAGTGGCTGGCCTCATTCTCATGGGCCTTCAGCTTGGCATAGTAGTCAGAAAACTTGTTGTAGAGGATGGAGATGGGCATGCCATTGAGGATGATGCCGAAGGAGATGCAGCCAAATGCCACCACCCTGCCCAGCAGCGTGTCGGGTACAGTGTCTCCATAACCCACAGTGGAGAGGCTGACCTGGGCGAGGAAGGAAAAGGATAAAATCCTACGTGAACGAGCTCAGCAGACCCTGCCTGCCCATGCCAGGGCTCACCACCCTCTGCCCCTGGGAGCTGGGTATCACCTGAGAACAACACTGTGGCTGCAGCCAGCCTGGCTGTCCCTCCACGGCCAGGGCTCAGTTTCCCCAGCCTGGAGAACCCAAAGACAGGGCTGGATGAAGCCCCAACAGCAGAGACCAGAGGCAAACGGCCCTGCTCCCTCCTCTCCTTCGCGTGCGTCTCTTCAAAAGCAGCTGGATGTCACCGAGCCGAACTTTCCCCAGCAGCCAGACTGTCTGCTGGAGCTTCCTGCCCCCACGGAGCGGTGGCTCCGGTGTTTCCTGGCCATAAGCTGCCCAGTCCCTCGGGAACAAAGGTTCCCAGACCCTTCCTCCAAGGGAAACAGGCACTGCCCGGGAATGTACCCAGAGGAACTGCGTTTCGATGAGAGGGGACCAGGACTATGAGGGACAGGGGGAGAGCTGAGGCAGAGAGGTTTGGGCTTTGCATGAAGCCATGTCGACCGGGGACAGGATCAGCCTGTGACGTTTAAATACTCAAATCTGGTGATTTTGCTAAGTGATTTTGCACTTCCTCGAGGCGGGAGGAATTTGCAGCGGGCAGCCTGTGGTGGCCAAGGGGGATTATAAGAGCAGAAGTGATCTGTGGGATCGCTTCATCCGTAAATCAAAATGCCCTCCTAACCCCTGGCTCTCAAGTGCTTTAGCTGCTCCTCATCTCGGAGGTAATCCCAGGTTTATTATAGCGCTCGGCTCAGCAGAGCTGCCGGCTCCCAGCACCACAGGGCAGCAAACAAGGGCTGAGCAAAGGCTGCAGCACACCCCGGGCTGCGTCCCCTCTCAAGACATGGGCTGAGGCACGGTGTGACCGTGTTTCGTTGATTCCCACATGTAGTCCTGGGTCCCCCATGAGCAGCCCCACAAGCTCTGACCCTCTCACACCTCCCAAGCCCAACCGGGCTGTGATGCTGCACAAGCCTCAGGCTGTCCTGGGCAGCTGTCCCCATGCCCATGGGGTCTGAATCACATCCACTCAACACTTAGGTCCCATGACAGAAAAAGCCCGGGCTGAGTTACACTCCCCTTCTCACTAACCTAGCCCTGGAGGTTCCAGGCCACCACCTCTGTCCCACCATCCCACCCCAGCACCAGCTTTTGAGCCTCGGAGCTCATTCCAAATCTCTGATTTCTTTTCTCAGAGGGTGCAGGGCCCTGGGTTTCCCACCATTACTGAGCTGATGGGAAGACTGGGCCCTTTTCTACCTCCTGGCCCCCAGCAGCGGTGAATCCCTCAAGCACCAGGGCAGCCCCCTACCCACGGAGCCCCACCGCACCCTCCTCTGGTTAGAAGGAGCTCACACCTTACCGCTGCCCACCACCATGCGTAGGGGATACTGGTGAAGTTGGTGCCTGGCACATCATGTTCCACCGAGTGCATGAGAGCAGAGAAGGTGAAGACCCCCATGGCGATGAAGAGGAAGAGGCAGCAAACCTGCTGGTAGCACTGGCGAATGGTGAAGCCAAAGGCCCGGAGGCCAGTGGAGTGGCGAGCCAGCTTGAGGATGCGGAAGATCCTCATGAGCTTGATGAGCTTCAGGACTTTGCCCAGCTTGCTCACATTCTCCACCTTGTGCAGTTCCTCATGGTAAAGCGTGTCTGCTTCGTCCAGATTTTCAAAGAGGATCTGGATGTAGAAGGGCAGGATGGCGACCAGGTCTACAGCATTAAATGCTGCCCGCAAAAAGTTTTTGAAGCTGGAGGAGGATATAAGCCGCATGAGGTATTCAGAGGTGAAGAAGATGGCACAGATCATCTCCAGCTGCTCCATCCACATCTTCCCTGTCTTGTGTTTCATCTCTTCCACTGTGCTCAGTGTCATGCCCACGATGGAGATAAGCACAAAGAAGCTTGACATGACAGCAATGATCTTGGCTGGGACAGAAGAGTATGGGTTCTCAATAAGGTTCCAGATCATCTTCCGAAACCGTCCCAGAAATTTGCCCTCAAAGTGTTCTGCTGAGTCCAGAGGCTCCAGTTCTGCCTCCAGCTCCTTCTGTATTTTCAGGTACTCGTTCAGTTCATCTTGCTTTTCCTCAAACAGGATCCGGCAGCAGCGCTGGGAGTATTTCAGATGTATTCCCCAGTACTCAATTTCCTCCACAAAGTTACTGGGGCACATCTCATCCATTATCCACAGGACCCCGCTGCAGTAGAAGTGGAAGATGTAGTGGAAAATTGAAGGATCTCTGTCAAAGAAGTACTCATTCTTCTGCACTGAGTAGTCATCGCAGAGCTGCAGCTTCTTCATAGGGTCGGTATAAAGGGCCAGCTTCCCAAGCCTGGTGATGGGATAGCGGGCCGCTACCTTGATAGCTATCTGGAACAACTTGCCACCAACATTAATGTTGAGCAAGTACTTGTTCCTTTGGATGGGAGTCTTGCTTTTCTCCTGGTTTCTGTCCGTCACGTTCTGCATGGAGCTCCATGGCTTTACCAGGCTTTCCTGCGCAAATGGGATGTAGACTTCCTCTTCCTGTGGGGTCTGGCAGCAGCCCCGGTGGTCCCCGATCTTCAGGCTGGCAGAGAGACTCGCACGCCTCGTCCCCAGCTGCCTCATGGTGCCTGACCCTCCGAAACAGTGATTCCCGTTAGGGGCTGTGGGACAGCAGCTCTGGCTTCATGGGGATGCTCCTGGCGGGCACAGGCGGACTGGGACGCGCGGTGTGAGCTCAGAGGAGCGGTGGCAAGCTGCTGCCCGAGGGGCACTGGCCATGTCACGGTGCCACATGGCACCTGCTGGGCTCCCAAAGCCGATTGCTGATCAGATTGCGGTTTGCATTGTCGGAGTCGGAGGCAGCTAAGTGTCCGCTTCTTAAGACAATAATGAGATTGAAGCACTAGCCCTTTACGTAAGGAACTATTTCCAGCTCTCACTTCTCTTCTTCTTTATTCTGTTCTTATTAGCTCTTTGTGTTTGCCACATGCTACCCTGTTTCCAAGGGGGGCGTCCGTGATTGCAAGTGGAAAAGAAAGAATGAAGTCGCCTTGGTTGAACCCTGAAAGACCTGTGCCCTGAAAGGCATGGAAAGGTGCAGACACGCAGGATTTGTACCAGCTTTGTACCCCCACAACAGATGCTGCTCTTGGCACCGGTCAGTCGTTAAGCACACGAGTGCTAATGCCCCTGCTCCGTCAGCTGTCACAGCCCGGAGAAGGGAAGCGGTTGTTGCCGCCCAGCTCATCCCTCAGAGCCCCAGAGCGCAGATTTACAGGGGAAGAGGCGAAGGAACCATCTCACCCTCCGTGCAGTGCCTGAGCAAGTCACCAACATGACAGGTCACTCCTGCAGCACTGCCCTGTGCCCCTTGCCCATCACACCCACCTTCGGCCCCCACACCACCCCCATTCCAGGAAGGTGGAAGGGGACGCTGGACACGCAAGCGCACAGCGAAAGTTCCCCTGAACTACAGGGACTGAAGAGGAGGAAGTAATCCTTTGGATTTGCAAGCAGAAGGAGAAGCAAAATTAAATGGGCTGATCTTTGATGTCTGACCCAGGAACACAACCCTACCTCAGCAGGTGAAACTTCACGTTGATTTCCATGAGCTGATCTAATTAAACACAGAGACCTGGAGCACAAAGCTGCTCCCAGACTGAAAAGCAGCTCAGGCTCCACTGCAATTGAAGTCTCGGAGCCTAAGGATTAGGACAACAAAAATGCTTCTGGCACCGGTCAGAAGAAGGGAAATTGCTGTCACAAACATGGCCCCAGGTTTTGGCACAAGATCCATAACAATGTGTTTCTTTCAAGCCTGAAACACTCAGCTCAGGGATGAGCGAGCAAAACCTGCATGATCTTGCAGAGGGAAGGGGCTGCAACTGCAGAGTTTACCCACCAGCCTTGCCCCCCGTGGCACAGAGCGAGGGGCAGAACAGCCCATCTTGGCTCAGCAGCACCACCGGGGACGATGTGGGACAGGCTGGTGGCAGCTGAGCTCTGTCACACCACAGCCCTGGCAGTGCCGGCCCTGCCAGCAGCCCCAGCTCTGCCGGGATTGCTGAAACACCACCCTGCTCTGCTGGACACCCTGCTCCTCCCACTTCTCTCGTGAAGAGGGAACAAGCTCACACAGTATTAAGTTTTACACCTTATTAAGCTCTTTCCAGTTGTTACTTCTTCTGCAGTAGTGCGCCTGGTGCCAATGCCACCTGTTCCTCATCTCCATTCACTCTGCTCCCTGCATTTCATTTTTAGAATCATAGAATCATCTAGGTTGGAAGGGACCTTCAAGATCATCTAGTCCAACCATCAACCTAACTCTGGCAAAAAAAAACAAACAAAAATACCCAACAAAAACCCCATCACTAAACCATGTCCCCCAGCACCACGTCAACCTGTCTTTTGAATCCCTCCAGGGATGGTGCCTCAACCACTTCCCTGGGCAGCCCATTCCAAGGCTTAATAACCCTTTCCATGGAAACATTTTTCCTAATTTCCAGTTTGAACCTCCCCCGGTGCAACTTGAGGCCATTACCTCTTGTCCCATCGCCTGTTCCTTGGGAGAAGAGACCGACCCCCCCTGGCTACACCCTCCTTTCAGGGAGTTGGAGAGAGCGAGAAGGTCTCCCCTCAGCCTCCTTTTCTCCAGGCTGAACACCCACAGCTCCCTCAGCTTCTCCTCACAAGACTTGTGCTCCAGACCCCTCACCAGCTCCATTGCCCTTCTCTGGACTCACTCCAGCCCCTCAACATCTTTTTTTGTGGTGAGGGGCCCAAAACTGGACACAGTACTCAAGGTGGGGCCTCACCAGTGCCCAGTCCAGGGTGACGATCACCTCTTGAGTCCTACTCCCCACGCTGTTCCTGACACAGGCCAGGATGCTGGTGGCCTTCTTGGCCACCTGGGCACACTGCTGGCTCATATTCAGCCGACAGTCGCCCAACACCCCCTGTTCCTTTTCTGCCAGGCAGCTCCAGCCACTCTGCCCCTAGCCTGGAGCATCCATGGGGTTGGTGGGACCCAAGGGCAGGACCCAGCACTTACCCTTGTTGAACCTCATCCCCTTGGCCTGGGCCCATCCATCCATCCAGTCCAGATCCCTCTGCAAAGCCTTTCTACCCTCCAGCAGGTCAGCACTCCCACCCAACTTGGTGTTGTCTCTGAACTTAGTGAGGGTGCACTCGATCCCCTCGTCCAGATCATTGATAAAGCCACATAAAGACATTGATAAAGTCACTGGAGTCTCTTCAGTCCTGGGGAG
The DNA here is from genome assembly GCA_003697955.1 of Calidris pygmaea. Classification (NCBI taxonomy): domain Eukaryota; kingdom Metazoa; phylum Chordata; class Aves; order Charadriiformes; family Scolopacidae; genus Calidris; species Calidris pygmaea. Next base: position 50,454 of record QJSC01028184.1, on the reverse strand, counting down.
CTTGCCCTGCCTGCCCACCACAGCCCCCCTCCCCAACGAGTACCCCTTTACAAGGATGTGACAACTCAAAGGCCATACAGCCCCCTGCCTCCCGACTACAGAATTCAGGCCAATGTACAAATCCAAGAAAAATAAAGAAATCCAGAACTCATCGGTTTCAAGTTCTTTATTCTCCTATGGCATTTACCAACAGCTGTCTCCACTTGTCCCTACGGAAACAGAAGCTCGGCTGTGTGCACCCCCACAAATGAGCTCCTGGTACTAAAAACAGCAGCACTGGAATAACTTCATACTCCACACCACAGAGACGTTTCTCCCGTGGGGTGCAGCACCCCATGCACACACTGCCCAGAAGTGGACGACTCCCGCTCTAGGGCTGATGGCCCATATCTGCTTGGCAAGGCAAGTGCTCACCTTTAAGGCACNAGGGATGGTGCCTCAACCCCTTCCCTGGGCAGCCCATTCCAAGGCTTAATAACTCTTTCCATGGAAACATTTTTCCTAATCTCCAGTTTGAACCTCCCCCGGTGCAACTTGAGGACATTTCCTCTTGTCCCATCGCCTGTTCCTTGGGAGAAGAGACCGACCCCCCCTGGCTACACCCTCCTTTCAGGGAGTTGGAGAGAGCGAGAAGGTCTCCCCTCAGCCTCCTTTTCTCCAGGCTGAACACCCCCAGCTCCCTCAGCCTCTCCTCACAAGACTTGTGCTCCAGACCCCTTACCAGCTCCATTGCCCTTCTCTGGACACGCTCCAGCCCCTCAACGTCTTTTTTTTGTGGTGAGGGGCCCAAAACTGGACACAGTACTCAAGGTGGGGCCTCACCAGTGCCCAGTCCAGGGGGACGATCACCTCTCGAGTCCTACTCCCCACGCTGTTCCTGACACAGGCCAGAATGCTGGTGGCCACCTTGGCCACCTGGGCACACTGCTGGCTCATATTCAGCCGACAGTTGCCCAACACCCCCTGTTCCTTTTCTGCCAGGCAGCTCCAGCCACTCTGCCCCCAGCCTGGAGCATCCATGGGGTTGGTGGGACCCAAGGGCAGGACCCAGCACTTGCCCTTGTTGAACCTCATCCCCTTGGCCTGGGCCCATCCATCCATCCATCCATCCAGTCCAGATCCCTCTGCAAAGCCTTTCTACCCTCCAGCAGGTCAGCACTCCCACCCAACTTGGTGTTGTCTCTGAACTTAGTGAGGGTGCACTCGATCCCCTCGTCCAGATCATTGATAAAGCCACATAAAGACATTGATAAAGTCACTGGAGTCTCTTCAGTCCTGGGGAGCTTGCCCTGTCTGCCCACCACAGCCCCCCTCCCCAACGAGTACCCCTTTACAAGGATGTGACAACTCAAAGGCCATACAGCCCCCTGCCTCCCGACTACAGAATTCAGGCGAATGTACAAATCCAAGAAAAATAAAGAAATCCAGAACTCATCGGTTTCAAGTTCTTTATTCTCCTATGGCATTTACCAACAGCTGTCTCCACTTGTCCCTATGGAAACAGAAGCACGGCTGTGTGCACCCCCACAAATGAGCTCCTGGTACTAAAAACAGCAGCACTGGAATAACTTCATACTCCACACCACAGAGACGTTTCTCCCGTGGGGTGCAGCACCCCATGCACACACTGCCCAGAAGTGGACGACTCCCGCTCTAGGGCTGATGGCCCATATCTGCTTGGCAAGGCAAGTGCTCACCTTTAAGGCACAGAGATCAGCAGCCGAGGCAGCAGCTTTCTGTCTTTTGTGTACTTAGTGAACACTCGTGCAAGGAGCGTGTGGTCAACATGAACTAGAGGCACTGGTCAGTAATACCCTCCTCCCACTGTCAGTTCTTCTGGAAAGTGTACAACATTGAGCTGTTTGCAAAGAGCTACAGGTGGCATGACACACAGGCAATGTTTGATCCAAGACGGGCAATATTTCAAGCTGAAAGGAAAAAAAAAAGGCACCAAACACTCAAAACCTCATAGAACAGAATGGTTTGGGTTGGAAGGGACCTTGAAGACCACCCAGTGCCACCCCCTGCCCTGGGCAGGGACACCTCCCACCACACCACGTTGCTCCAAGCCCCCTCCAATCTGCCCTTGAACCCCTCCAGGGATGGGGCAGCCACAGCTTCTCTGGGCAACCTGGGCCAGGCTCTCACCACCCTCCCACCAAACAAGTTCTTCCCCACATCTCAGCTCCATCTCCCCTCTTTCAGGGTCAAACCCTTCTCCCTCCCCTGTCGTGACAGGGTTTGGTAAAAACCCTCTCTATCTTTCTTATAAGCCCTCTTTATATATTGAAAAGACACAATAAGGTCGCCCCACAGCCTCATCTTCTGCAAGGGTTGCCCCAAACCCAGATGCAGGACCTTGCACTTGACCTTATTGAACTTCATGGTGTTCACATGGGCCCACTCCTTCAGCCTGAGGTTTCCTCTGGATGGCATCTCCTTCCTCAAGTGAATCAACTGCACCACTCAGCTTGGTCTCATCCACAGATGTGCCAAGTGTGCTCGATCCCACTATACACGCCACCGATGACGATATTAAACACTATTGGTCCCAGTATGGATCCTTGAGGGACACCACTCACGTCAAAACAGTTTTAAGGAAGTCACCTTTAACGGTGTTAGAGAAGCAGCATCCAGAGCTCAGGACTGGGGTGGAAAGTGCAGTTCTGCAAAGGGCAGAGATCCTCGCTGGAAGGGAGTGTGCTGAGAAGCTGCTCGCCCCACACTGACTCCAGGTGGCAAAGCCAGGAAGCTTCTCAGCTTTCCAGCCTGTGGTTGACCTGTCAGTAAAAGCTTCCTGTACATGGGATCGAGCAGCACCAAAACAGCAGTGCAAATGTGGAGTCTGACGTGTGTGAACCGTGTGGAGTCAGAGAGCTCCTACTGAAACAGAGGAGAAGTCCCTATTCCCTGAAAAAATCCAGGGGGAAGCATGGGGCAGGTGGAAAAAGTCTCTTGGCTGGAAGTGGAAGAAAACAGCTGAATAGCACCTAGCACCTCTCATTTCAAGGAGAGTAAAATCTTTGGGTCCAAGGCCACACTGGTGAGAATCAGCACTAAGAACAATGGCGGCAAGAACAATGAAGAAGTTTTACAACCATTGTCAGGGTGATTTCACACCACCAGGGAAGGTCCTGTGCTATTTCCAGTGCCAAACCAGTCCCACAATCTAAGGTCCATTTCCAAAGGGAGTGTTCTCTTGTTATTCCAGTGTAATAACCTAGATTTGAGAGCTTAATTCCAATTCAGTCAGCCTCTGTGGTGAGCAGGACGGAGACCAGGCCAGTCCCATCTTATCACCTTATTGTAAGGACGCCTGTTATAAGAACAGAAAAATAAACTGGTTATTGACAGTCCTTTGGGCAAAAATCTGGTTTGACATCAGTTTGTGCAAAGTGGAGGAAAACAACCCACACCAGAAGATTAATATCTCAGCAAGAGTGCTCAGTGTCCTTGGCAGTAGAGGAAGGACAGAGATCAGCACTTCACTATCCAAAGAAGTCAGCAGCTCCTCAGATTAAGCTGCGCAACTATCCCTGCAGTCAAGCAAGAGCCTTCATGCCTGATTGCGAGGAAGGAAAGGGCAGATGGAAACCCTGAGCATGTGGCTTAGGGAACAGCTGGGAAAAGCTACCCCCAGAGGGAAAAGCTCTAGAGAGGCTAAAACCACAGAGCAATCAGGTATTTCTCCCTCACACATGCAGAGTGCATGGGGTGCAAGGAACTTACCCATCAGGGAAATGAGCCCGTCTGGCTCTTGTCAGGCATCAGCTGCTCCCTGGATGCTCCTTCAAGACTGAAGATGTCAGATCTGCCTTTTGCTCTGGACAGGCCCCACACAATGATAGAGCCCACAGCTACCAGGATGCTGAGGAGCACTAGGGAGAGAAGAGCGCACAAGCAGAGGAGCATTCACTGCACCAGGTCAGGACATCAGCACTGAGCTCTGCCGTGCAACAGCATTAGCCAACAGCCAGAGATCAGCAGCTTCCCTCGAGGATAAGGGACAGAGAGAGGAAGGGAGTTAGTGTCAGCTCGCATGGAACAGCCTTTCCAAGGACACAGCACGTCCAGGTCAGAAGAACGATTAAACTGCTGTGTAAGGTCCCCTCTAAGGCCTAGTGACAGCAGCTACTGACACAGGCCTGGAATTAACTTGGCATTTACAGGCCAAGCCTGGAGTCAGACCAGGTACAGCACTCTGAGCCTCACGTACCTGCAATAATCAAGACCCACATGCGGCCTTGGCTCCTCGATGGCACAGAGCCCCCCGGCACAGGCGTAGCTGAAGCCTCTGTGGTGAAAGAGCAAGAAATCCATCAGGCTTCCAACTCACCTCCTGGTGAGCATCCAAAGCAGTCTCCAGTCCAAACCTGGCCAAGTTCCCAGTTCACCTCAAGAGTGCCAACAGGCCTTTTCCAATTCAAGCAAAACCTTATCTGCCTTCACTGTGCTCAGCCTACAGCAGAGGCAAAAACGTCCGACTGGAGATGCAGGACTGGGAAAGCTGGGAAACTTCCCAGCTGCAGCATCCGATCCTCTCCGCGTGGCACAGGGAAGCCCCAGGGACAACCAAAAAGCAGCTTATCTCCTCAGCAGGCACCAAATCCAGCCACAGAGCCTCTCAGGCCTGCAGTAACCCCCTGTGCCCCCCAGCCGCGGTGCCCCAGCTCCCAGCCGCCAGAGACCCAGGGTAAGGGAGGCTGGAACCGCACTTTCAAGCGCCTCACGGGCCAGGGGCCACCCCAGAGCCGCTTGGAGCAGGGCAGCAGACACCAGCAGCGCTGGGGTAACACAGACGCACCCCACCAGCCCGCCAGGTACCAGCGTCTGCTGCTTCGCTCTTGCCCACACGGCCCGGGAGCGCCCCCTCAACCTTCCCCTTCAGCTCCTCCATTCTCCAGGGACCGGAGGGGCTCGGAGGGGGGAACAGAGGCTCCGGTGTCTCCGGCTCGTTGGGAGGAAGCAGCCAGAGTGGCGTGTGCTGGAGGAAAACCGCTCCACAGGCGCTTCCGAAGGAGCGGCGGGAGGGAGCTCGGAGGGGCTGACCCCGCAGCGCTCCCTCCGCAAGTCGCGAGGTCGCGGAGGGGCTAAAAGCGACCGAGATGAAAGGCTTCAGTCCGGTTCCCCCCCAACGCACCCCCCATACCTGCGGCGCCGGCGGGCGGCACCTCCGAGCTCCGCGGCGCGGTCACCCAGGCGCCGTCCGGTGTCGCCGTCCCGCAGCCCAGCTCATCCCCCTCGTCCTGGCAGTCGGGGTGCCCGTCGCAGCGCCATTCCTCGGGGAAGCAGGGGTCGCCGGGCTGGCACTGGAAGCGGCCCGGGGGGCAGCGGGGCCTGAGGGCTGCGGGGCGGGAGGGGTGAGGGGGATCCGCGTCCCCGCCCCATCGCCCCTGAGGGGAGCACGAGCGCGGGGCGGGAGAGGCGCCCGCCAATAAGAGCCAAGGGCGTGCGCGGGGAGCCAATAGGCGCGCGGCCGGCCCCACCCCCCACTCACCGTTCTCTGGCGGAGGCGGCGGGAGCAGCAGCAGCAGCGCCGGGAGCGGGAGCAGCAGCACCAGGAGGAGGAGGAACAGCAGCAGCGGCGGCGGCGGCGGCACCCTCGCCATACCGCGACCCCGCCTGCGGCACCCGCCGCGCTCCTATAAGCGGGCCGCGCGCTGGTGGGGCGCATGCGCACGGGTACGCTCCGCACCAATAGGACGCCCGCTGGGGAGGGCGCGTGCCCTCGAGGAGGCCACGCCCCCCCTCGCCCTGCCCGGGGGCGGCCCCCGGCGCGGTCCGCAAACCCCCCCCCCCCCTTTCCCCGGTTCTGCCCTTGAGGCAGCGGGGGAACGGCCGCCCGCGGCAGCGGCTCACGGAGAAGCCAAGAGCGCAGCGTGGGCCCCGCCCGCCCGCTGTCACCGGGAAAGCGTCGCTGCAGCAGGGCAGAGCAGGGACACCCGCCCCCCTGCGAAGCGCCAGCACCGGGACCCCCTGAGGTGAGGCCTCAGGCGTGTTCCTTAGTCTCACCCTGACATGGAATCACAGAGGGTCGGGTCACGAACCCACTGTCCCTCAGAGCAAACACACCTGCCACGTTCTATTCAGAATCACGGACTGGTTTGGGTGGGAAGGGACCTTAAAGCCCCCCCCAGTGCCACCCCCTGCCCTGGGCAGGGACACCTCCCACCACACCAGCTTGCTCCAAGCCCCCTCCAACCTGCCCTTGAACCCCTCCAGGGATGGGGCAGCCACAGCTTCTCGGGGCAACCTGGGCCAGGCTCTCACCACCCTCACACCAAAGAAGTTCTTCCAGACATCTCATCTCCATCACCCCTCTTTCAGGGTCAAACCCTTCCCCTGCAACCCATGGCTCCCTTCCCTGATCCAGAGTCCCTCCCCAGCTTTCCCAGAGGGAAAAGTCCCCCTTGAGGGACTGGAAGGGGCTCCAAGGTCTCCCCGGAGCCTTCTCTTCTCCAGGCTGAACCCCCACAACTCTCTCAGCCCCCGCTCCCAGCAGAGGGGCTCCAGCATCTCCGCGGCCACCTCTGGTCCCTCTCCAACAGCTCCATGTCCTTCTGCTGTTGGTGGCCCCAGAGCTGGAGGCAGCACTGGGGGGTGTCTCCCCAGAGCGGAGCAGAGGGGCAGAATCCCCCCCTGGCCCTGCTGGCCACGCTGCTGGGGATGCAGCCCAGGGGGCGGGGGGTTTCTGGGCTCCAGCGCACGTTGAGGGGCCTGTGGAGCTTCTCACCCACCAACAACGGAAGTCCTTCTCCATCCAGGCTGCTCTCCAGCCATTCTCCGCTCAGCCTGGGGTTGTGCTTGGAGTTGCCCTGATTGCTACTCCCTCAAGAAAGCCTTACACACAAAACAATATTAAGGAGCAGTTAATATGGGTAATTCAAATCGAACAAACAAAATGGTGGTGTGGGGAATAGTCAAAGCTTTAAATATATTTATTAGTTATGCATCAGCAGCACTAAGGACAAGTTCCACACAGCATTGCTGTAGCAAAATCTGCAACAGGCCTCCTGATTGGAGTGATGCTGTGTAATGAACTTTGACCTACACATCCAGGCTCGTCATGTTTATTTCTCACAAGTAGGGCTGGTCTTTTGAAATTTCCCATTTCTTAAGTACTGGTCCTGGCGTCACTGGCTTTTTCTCAGCTGTTGTCACTGCAGAGCCTGAGCTGGGGTAAAGATAGAAGAGGCTTTAGTAACACCATGAAAACTAGCCTCCGATTTAATCAGGAGTACAGATATTACCACAGAGTCATAGAACCATTTAGGTTGAAAAGATGTTTAAGATCATCGAGTCAAACTGTTAACCTAACACTGCTAAGTCCAGCACCATACAGTACAATCATCAGATAGTTTGGGTTGAAAGGGACCTGGGACCTTAAAGATCATTGAGTGCCACCCCTTGCCCTGGGCAGAGACACCTCCCACCACACCAGGTTGCTCCAAGCCCCCTCCAGGGATGGGGCAGCCACAGCTTCTCTGGGCAACCTGGGCCAGGCTCTCACCACCCTCACACCAAACAAGTTCTTCCCCACATCTCATCTCAATCTTCCCTCTTTCAGGGTGAAACCCTTCCCTCTCTCCTCCTAGGGCTCCCCTCCCTGATCCAGAGTCCCTCCCCAGCATTCCTGGAGCCCCTTGAGGGACTGGAAGGGGCTCCAAGGTCTCCCCAGAGCCTTCTCTTCTCCAGGCTGAACCCCCACAACTCTCTCAGCCCCCCCTCCCAGCAGAGGGGCTCCAGCCCTCCCAGCATCTCCAGTGCCTCCTCTGGCCCTGCTTCAACAGCTCCATGTCCTTCTGCTGTTGGTGGCCCCAGAGCTGGAGGCAGCACTGGGGGGTGTCTCCCCAGAGCGGAGCAGAGGGGCAGAATCCCCCCCTGGCCCTGCTGGCCACGCTGCTGGGGATGCAGCCCACGGAGCAGGGGGTTTCTGGGCTGCCAGCGCACGTTGAGGGGCGTGTGGAGCTTCTCACCCCCCAACACCCCCAAGTCCTTCTCCTCAGGGCTGCTCTCCAGCCATTCTCCAACCAGCCTAGGCTTGCTTGTGTCTGGGATTGCCCCAACGGAAGAGCAAGAGCTTACACTTGACCCCACAAGCCTTAAATCAACTCAGGTTGAAGAGCGCCAGCTCAGACCCACCTGCCAGCTTGAGCCCCTGCAGCGATGGTCTTCTGCCCGCCCGCGACCACTATGGGCGGGAGAGCCTCTCTTCGGCCATCCCGGCTGCAGTAATAGTTGTTAGCGAACTTATGGCTGGGGCCCACCGGGAGCCGAGGTGGCGGCTGAGTTCTAGGCAAGAACGGGTCCAAGAACGTCAGTAGCGGCCGGCGACTGGAAACCTCCCAGCCCTACCCGCTCCACAGTACCTCTTGGAGATCTCGTCGTAGCGCAGCGCCAGCTTGGCCTGGAGGTTCCTCTGCAAGGCAAGGCGAGAGCGTCTCAGGCGATGCTAGGCGCTGCGCGAACCCCGCCGGCGCCGGGCAGCGGCCGGCGGGGATCGCGCAGCGCCCGATAGGCTCGGCGAAGCTAAGGACGGACGCCAGGGCCGGCGCCGCTCTTACCCCCGCCAAGAAGTTGCGGAATCTCTGGATGATGCGAGTGGCCGTCGCCATCTTGGCCGCTATGAAGGGCAGGGACACGCAGGCGCGGGGGCTGCCGGGAGCGGGGTTGCTTCTCGCGAGATTTGGAAGCTATAGAAGGCAGCGCCCAGGCTGGTTCTCGCGAGATTTCGGCGCTGTATATAAAACGGGGCGAGGAAGCCACGCCCCTTTTGTTCCCCGTCGCCGCCATGGACACCAGCCGCGTGCAGCCCATCAAGCTGGCCAGGGTAGGGACTGGGGGGGGGACACTGGGACCGGAGAAGGGAGGTCGCTGGGACCGCGGGACCGTGATTTATCTTCTTCTCTGTTTCCGCAGGTGACCAAGGTGCTGGGCCGGACCGGCTCGCAGGGGCAGTGCACGCAGGTGAGCGGGGCGGGCGGGAGCGCGGCCGCCATGTTGGAGGAGTACCAGGAGCAGAGGGCGTAATTAACCGCTGTAAATAGTTAGTGGGATGGGGTCCTGGAGGAAGAACCGGGAGGGTACTGGGCTGGATGGGGAAGAGTATGGTCAGTAGGTCGAGAGAGGTCATTCTTCTGCTCTGCTCTGCGCTGGTGAGGCCACAACTGGAATAGTGCGTCCAGTTCTGGGCTCCCCAGTTCAAGAGAGACAGGGAACTGCTGGAGAGGGTCCAGCGAAGGGCAACAGAGATGATGGAGGGATTGGAGCATCTCCCTTACGAGGAAAGGCTCAAAGAGCCGGGGCTCTTTAGCCTGGAGAAGAGAAGGCTGAGGGGAGGCCTTAATCTATGTTTACAAGTACCTAAAGGGTGGGCTGAAGGAGGATGGAGCCGGACTGTTTTCAGTGGTTTCCAGCGATAGGACGAAGGGCAACGGGCACAAGCTGGAACATGAGAAGTTCCATTCAAATATGAGGAAAAACTTTCTGGTGAGGCTGCTAGAGCCCTGGAACAGGCTGCCCAGGGAGGGTGTGGAGTCCCTTTCTCTGGAGATTTTCAAGCGCTGCCTGGATGCTCCTGAGTGATGTGCTCTGGGTAACCGTGCTTTAGCAGGGGAGTTGGACTGGATGATCTCTAGAGGTCCCTTCCAACTCTGACAAATCGGTGATTCCATACTGTGAATTAGCCAAAGGAATACCGAGCTAAGCTGAAGGGGAACAGAACTGTTAACAATACTATAGAAGAAGTCACTGAACTATGAGTGAGTTGTCATAATGAACAGAGTAAAGCACCTGTGCTCGGGTAGGGAGAGACCTGGCAGGGGAGAGACCCCTGCTAACAAAAGGCTCCTCCTCGTGGACCATGTATAGTGAAAAGAGGGAATGCTGTGGCTTTAGGTAAAGATGAAGCACGGTAAGAACCAGTGGGAGTCACAGAATGGTAGAGGTTGGAAGGGACCTTTAGAGATACCAATCCCCTGTCAAAGCAGGGTCACCTGGAGTGGGTTGGACAGCTATGCACAGCTGTAGGAAATACTGATAAATGTTGATTCACTTACTCAGAAGATACAAATGCTTACTGTGTGCAAGCCTGTGATGTATGAGCCTTGTGGATGAACCATCTACACCCATCTCTGCACAGAAATGAGATAAATATCTCACCTCTGTGTGAATATTGGCATCTTGCACACTGGGATAAAAAGAACATAGATTTAAGACAACATGCTGATGCTGTCTCGCCCTGCAGGTGCGTGTGGAGTTCATGGATGACACCAGCCGCTCCATCATCCGCAACGTGAAGGGGCCAGTGCGTGAAGGTGATGTCCTCACCCTGCTGGAGTCAGAACGGGAGGCCCGGCGGCTGCGCTGAGCCAGTGAGCCCCGGGCTCAGCCTCCGCCATTCTCCTTCGGGTGATGGAGCCTTATGGCCGGCTGGCATCTGCCCGGCCAGACACAGGCTGTGGATGGAGAGGAGCGTGGCAGTGGCCTTGCTGCAATAAAGGGTTTTTCAGTAGTCCCTTGCCTGGGCCTTCCTCATTGAACATGTGAGTCTGTCACAGCCCTTAGCACCTGCCTCTTGTTAGGTTCAGCAGAGGGACAGAAGCACACCTTGGTTCTTACTGGGGCTACATGTAATGCCTTCATTGAAATATTACTGTGTCCTTGCATTTTTACTAACCTGTCACAACAAAAGCAACTCTGTTTTCATTACAGCAGCTTTAATCCTGCCCTTTCTGGTAAGCATCTTTCTGTATATAACCACTAAAGCAGCAGTGTGAAACTTACTGGACTTCTGTGGAATGTAATTACAAGTTGAAAGCCAAGTTTTGTACCAGCTTGCAAAGCAACAGCCGCTGCTTCTGCCTTCCTGTCCTCAGTAAGCTATTCTATAAATGCTGCTATAAATACACTTACTTGCTGTCCTTCCTGGCAGTCACCCATAGAGAGTGAGTGCTTATCGCTCTCTCTTAGAGGAGTTAATAAATCAGTCTCAGTCTCAACTTATTTTCTTACTCAGGGTCCCCTTCTGCCACACGGCTCACTGGAAAGATTTATTGTTTTAGGCTATTTTAAAGTGAAAGGATTAGGAATGAGCTGAAAAAGTGTCACAGTTCAAGGGCTGTTTTTTAAGTAGAGTTCTTTTCCATCTGGTAATATAGTGATACTGGGTCTGTGGCTCCTGATCCTCTGGTCTCTGATGGGAGTGTTCTTCATCCTTCAATGCCCTTCCCTTCATTAAGGCACTTTAGTGGCAGATGGCACTGAGGGTTTGAGTACCCTAAAGCTGAGGAGAGCACTACTGGAACAGATGTTCAAATTGCTGAACCTTGGGCCAATAGCGAGTACTGCTGCTAGGGTTGGGGTTGAAAGAGTGTTTGGGTAGTTTTTTTCCTTCCTGCAGGTGTTAGCTGTAACCTGGTCAGCTCCTGGGTGGCCTGAGGTGCATTTTGTGCTCTAGAGAATGCCCTTGTCAGTATGTGCTTGTGCTGTTGCTTGATTCTTCCTTAGTGGTGGTTCAGTATTGGACCACTGGGGGAGTCTGCACTCCCCTAATTCCTGTGACACAGCAGAGCTCTTGGGAACTAGCTATGAGCGCAAGAAGTCCACCTTGGAGTTTAATTCTCTGGCTGTTGTTAGTTCCCCCCACAGATTTAGCAATAACCTAAGAGCATTGGCTCTGGCAGCTGCCAGCCCTAGCTGTGCTGAGTGACTGTGACAGGAGGCATTGGCTGTGAGTTGGTGGCCAGGCAGGTGTGGTGGGGGCAGCTCAGAGCAGCTGTAGCCCTTCCCCAATAACCTTGTGGGGTCAGCGTGGCGCTTGGCCACATGAGGAGGGAGGTGACTTTGCATCCCCTCTCTCCATCTGATGGTTATCCTTTAATAATGCAGCTTAATACCAGCGAAGGGCTACGTCTGGTCCCAGCATCCCGCTTGGTGCTGTGGAGTGAAACAAGCCAGAAGACACCATGGTACCCAAGTCAGGTTCCTGACTGGGACAGTTCAGCTGGAAGAAACCAGATTGATGGATGCAGCCAGTTCATAAACTTGCAGGGAATGAATTGAAATGTGCGGGCAAGTGCTTAGGGCGAGGGCTGTGCCAGGCTGTCCCTTGGCTGCAGCTGCTCTGTGGTTTTTAGCTTGAGCCAGACAAGGAGGCAGGAGAATGCTGATGGTCACTGTAATGTTTCAAAATAATTTTCCTTAAAGTTTTATTTATATCTTAAAAATAAACATCAGTATTAAAATACCAGTAAACAAACTTGTGAAACCAAAGCAGTGAGTAGGGAATACATACAGAGCAGTGTGCTAGAGAGTGGCTGTGAGCATCATGTTAACTTCAGTGCAAAGCTGAAAGGGGCCCACTGCGAGGACAGCAGTGTGTTGCCCAGAACAAGTTCCCTGGGGGGCATTTCCCAGCTGCTGGCGTGGCTCAGACCAGGCCTGGTGGGCAGGGGGGCGGCTGGGCCGAGGAGCAGAAACGGGGGCTGCCACACGTGATACCTTTGTGAAGGATTTGGAGAGCAGAGCCCGCTTCGCATGCAACAGCCTCTTTCTTCTTCCTCCTGGTCCTTAGTCCTTACTGTGTCTGTCCCCACCCGGTGCACACACACTCGCACAGATGCACACACGTGCTCCGACATACATGGCCATCTCCAAGGGCCTTTAGGCTCGCTCTCAGCTCTTCTTGCCCGTCTTTTTTTCCTGGAGTGCTCCTCAGCTGTGCTCCTCCCTTTTGGGAAGGAAAGCAGGCAGAGAGGGACTCGGCTGTGGGCCCTGGTTGCCTTCCCAGTCAGTGGCTGTGAGGCTGTTTAAAATGGGAAAAGTTTAGGAGGTGGTTTCTCTCTTTCCCTTGGGAGAAGGTTCCTGCTCCCCATGGCGGGTATAGGTTGGGCTGTCTCAGTCCCTAAATGCGTCCGTGGCTCTTGGCCCCCTTCTGTCAGCTTGGCTGCAGCCCCAAGTGCCCAGGGGTTTTGTTCCCATTGAGCACATCAAACCACCGAGTGATTTCATGTTGAACTCCCATCATTTGAATAAGCAATATAATTTTTTTTTTTTTTTTTTGCTTTGTGTGCATGTGCTAGAAACAATTCTGATTTCAGCCAGGAAAGGAAATGCCACAAAAGAAGGGCAAGTACTTCAGTCTGGAAGCGCTCCCAGCCCAAGGCAGCATTAAACAGCTGGTTTGTCCCTGAGCACCATTTCCCTGCTGGCACAGCAGGATCCACGAGCTGCTGCTCACCCTCCCCCGGCCCTGTTTGCCCCGGGAGCTGCCCGAGAGAGCAGAAACCAGGTACTGGGTCTGTTTTCTGCTGTTGCAGTGAGTTTGCGACTTGCAGAGGGCTCCGAGATGGCGCAGCTCCAGCGGTTGGTGGGGGAAGCAGAGGGGACAGGGACGGCTTCCACCCGCTGCATCTCCCACCCCAAGGTCACTTGATGCTTGGCTCCTCTGACACTTACAGTGGAGCAAGGTGGCTATGTGTGGGCTTCCAGCAGTGGAGATGGGAGAGTGAGGCCCTGGGACGCCACCTGCTCTGGTGACAGGAGGATTAAAGCATCTGCAGCCACAGAGAGCGATTCAGCACGCAAGGGAGCAACAGGAGAGGGGACGTGAATTGCAGCCTAGTGCTGATGGTGGCACACAGCTGGCCCCTAGCTGGATCCGAAGGTCACTCTAATTTGGTTTCTTTGGGCTTCCAGGGCTCTTCGTGGCTGTCGGTGATGTCCCCTGCTGCAGAAAGAGCAGTCAACAAATGTCACCGGTGACATCTGGTCAGGGCCAGCCAGGCTGGGACCCTGCTGCTGAGGATGGACCAAGCCTGTGGTACCCGGGATGCTCCACTCTCCCCCCTGCATCCCCTTCCTGGGGAGCATCATCTCTCTCCCTGCCCGGTCCCCTCCTACAGGGCCACCTGCCCACCGTGTAGCTGAGCCGGTGGCATGGTGCCACCTCTGTGGCCCGTGTGTGGGACAGGGCAGGTGGCAGGAGCTGAGGGGGCTGTGATACTCACGGGCAGCTGCGCCTTCGTGCCGTTGAGGTGGGCGTAGAGGAGCACAGCGATGTTGCTGTGACCGGCCTCCAGTGCAATGGCAACAGCATTGTTGCCATCCTAGGAAGGAAAGGAGAGCAGCTGGGAAGAGGTTTGGGGACAGGACACAGGGTGAGCGAGTGTGCCCAGGCCCCCGCGGCAGAGGCTTACGCTGTCCACGATGGAGATGTTGCAGGTGGGCTGAGCCAGCAGCAGCTTCACCGTCTCCACGCGGCCGTGCTCGCAGGCACACATCAGTGCAGTCGAGCCCTCCTCGTCCTGCAGGTTCACGTCGGCTCCGCAGGCGAGCAGGGCTTCCACCATCTCCTGCCGGCCGTGGCTGACGGCCAGCATCAGCGCCGTCTGGCCAGCCTGCAAGGCAAGGGACACTGCCAGGCTGCTCCTGCCCAGGCTGAGCCTGCCCAGGCTATGCCACCCGCTCTTCCCACCACCATCCCCAGTGCCCACAAGGTCTTTGAGCACCTCCCTGGCTGGAGATGAGGGGTGGGTGAGACTTGGAGAGCCCTGATGCCAGGTAGAAGGAGCTCCTAATTTGATGCCCTCCTCATGTACCGGCCCTTCCAGGCTTTGGAGCCACAGTCCTGCCCTTGGAGGAGCCGAGTGTGGCCCTGGCAGTGTCTTGAGGGTGGGGGTAGAGGGTCAGGATGTGACGGCCCCCAACCCACACCAACCTGGCTGGCCTTGGCGTTGACATTGCCCATGCTGAAGAGCCTCCTCACCACGTTCATGTCGTCTTCCTGCTCGACGGCTGCCAGTGCTGCCAGCATGAGAGCTGTGTAGCCAGCTTTGTTCTGGTGGTCCACGTTACAGACCCCTGCAGGGATGGGCACAGTGGGGGGGGCTTGGGGTGCTGCGGGGATGGTGGGGGGCACAGACCCAGCCACGTGCCTGGCACCCGCCCCTGCTCAGGGAGCTGTGAGCTGTCCCACAGCCCCACAGGCACAGACCTGCTGATGGGTGTCCCCTCGTCAAATCTGGGCTCCCAAAGAGCTGGGGTGGCTGCCCAACCCTCCTCCCCCAGCCCAGGGCAGCTCTCCCTGCCTCTCCACTGCCAGCACCTTCCCCACATACTCAGCATGGCCAGGATGTGACCCGGAGTAGAGGGGGACGTTCCCAGGGGTGGGGAGCACTGACCCGTGTCCAGCAGCAGCCGCACGATGTGGAAGTTGGAGTGGGAGACGCTGTAGTGCAGGGCTGTGTTGCCGTTCCCGTCTGCCAGGTTCACCACGTGGGCCAGGAGAGCTGGTGAGATCTCGGCAAAGGCCAGGAGGTGGTTGGCGACCATGTCGGGGACAGACAACTTCTGGCTGGAGAGACGGAACCACTCCTGCAGGACCAGGCTGTTGCTGGCGAGCTGCGGGCAGCGAGTGGTGCTGAGCTGGGGGGCCACGGCTCCCCCCGACCCTCTGCACAGCCCTGCACGACCCCCTGCACCCACCCTGCTCCAGTGGGGACTGTGTGAAAGCAGGACCCTGAACCCCAAAAACCATGCTTGGATGGCCCAAGTCGAGTCCACACCGGTTTTGGGGCATATGGGACAAAGCCTGGAGCAAAGGGGGGATTTGGGGGGAAGGTGCTGAGCCGAGCTTTGCTGGCCCATCTTTGGGGAGGGCCAGCCCCAGGGGGCACCCCAGCAGGGGCCAGGCCAGCCGTCCCACCCGTGGCACCCAACTCACCACCTCTTTGCTCTTGGTGGCCCCGGGGTGGCCCAGGTGGGTCTTGACGATGAGGCAGGCCTCCCGCATCCTGGGGCTCAGCTCGAACCTGGGGAGAGCACAAGGGCATCTGCAGTGTGGGGCTGCGTCACCCCCCCAATGCCACGCTGGCAGGGGGCACCCTGAGTGCCTCCGCGGGGGTTCTGCTCCTCTCCCTGGTGCCTGGGAGCCTCCATGAGCCCCCCCATGGCACAGTGTCCAGCCTGGTGGTTGCACCCTGGCAGCTTCAGCCTCTGCAAACCCCTGCTGAACCGAGCCTTATACGGACGTGCTCAGGCATGATTTATCCATTTTTAGGCCAAATTTTTTCCCTTTGTTGAAAAATGCCATTAAGGGCTGTTGGGTTTCTCTTTTCCCCCTCCAAACTCTCTTCTCCAGCAAAGAGGCATCTGGGGCCTCAGTCTCATCCTTTCCTTAGCAGACCCAAGAACCTGGAAGAATTTTTTTTTCCTGCCAAATGGTTTCTGCAGGAACTCAGTATGTTTTTTTTTTCCATTGGGTGCACCAAAACTTGGGCAGACACCCTGAGTGAGCAGGGCTGGTGCCAGCCCATGGCTCCCAGCTGTGTGGGGCGACAGAGCCTTCCCCAGCGACACTTACTTCTCCTTCACCTCGGGGGGCTCTGGCAGGGTCACACTGGCCCCCTCGTCCTCCTGTCCTGGCTCGCTCTCGCCTTCCCCGGCCTCCTCATCTGAGGTTTCGCTGTCCCCCGGCTCCTCGCTGTCGGAGCTGTCGGCCGAAGCCTTCTCGGAGGAGCTGTCTCCTTCCTCCTCCTCCTCCTCGCTGGATGTGCTCTCATACCTGCACAGAGGGAGGATGCTCAGCGGCAACGTGGCACCCAGCTGGTCCCCTCCAGACCCCCCATTGCTACTGCCCCCAGCCCCGGAGGGGGATGCTGAGGGCTGGGGCTGGCCCATAGGGGTGCACGTACTCCCCGTTCAGCACGCCCACAAACTGCAGGCTCTTCTTGCTGCCCTCGGCCTCACTCCGGGGGGGACCGTTCCGCTTCTTCATGATGGACTTCAGAGCTCCTAAGGGCAGAGAGATGGGTGTCAGGCGACAGCGAGCTGGTACCTCCTCACCTGGGCACCCCAAGCCCCCTAGACCCCAGGGTGGGCATGGGAGGGACATGGGTAGAGCGCTGGCAGCTGCTGTGACAAAGGTAGTGTTGGCCCTGCAGGTGCTGTCCCCAACAGCTTCTCCCTGCAGGAATGTCCCAGCTCAGACCCTGGTGTCATTCCCGGAGCCAACTCACCGGCCACAGGGCTCTGCGCAGCTCCGCCATCCTGTGCCGGGGACAGGTCCTGGCCGCTGGGCATCACCTCTGGGGCGGCTGCCCTGGAGGCTGGGCTGCCCTGGCATGTCCCCCCCGTTGATCCTGCACCCTGTGCCGAGGGGCTGATCGGGGCATCATCCACACCAGGCTCCGTCTCCTCACCCGCCGGGCCAGCACTGCCCACCTCGGTCTGGCTGCCTTTGTCTTCACACCCGGTGCCTGAATCGGGGCCGACGGCCACATCCCTCCGGTCGGGGCGGCAGCCCACCCCGACGCAGATGGTGCGGGGGCAGCACTCCACGCCAGCCTCTGCTGTCTCCGGGGGGTCGCCAGCCGCCCGGCTCTGTGTCGCCACCGCTGCCTCCACCACTGCCTCAGCCACCTGTGGCTTGGCCATCACCTCCTTGTCCACCCGCCCGCGGGGCCGGCGGGCGCACACCTCCAGCCGCAGCTCCTCCAGCTCCCGCGTGGCCTCCTGCAGGTGCCCCTCCATCATGACGATCACCTCCTTCTGGTGCCCCACTGTCTGCTGCAGCAGCTCCAGCTCCCGCTCTGCCTCGCTGGCCACCCCCAGCGAGGACTCCAGCACCCAGACGGCCACGTCCCTGCGCTCCCTCACCCCACCATCTGGCACATCACCGCCCTCCTGCTGCGACCGGTAGTAGAAGACGGCGTCAGTCATGGCCCGGTCCTCACCCACCGCCACGGAGCGGCACGACCTCTCGACAGCCCTGGGGCTCCTGCCTGGCCAAGCCCTGCTGCCCCGCTCGGCCACGGCCAGCTTCTCCGTCAGCTTCCTCAGCTCCACGATCTTGCTTGCTCGCCCCTTCGACGGTTCTGCTTCGCTCTCCAGCCCTGCTTGGGGTGGCTCCTCGCCCCCCGCCGCTGCCTCGGAGCCAGGGGGGTGACCGAAAGCCTCACCGGGCTCTGCCGACAGCTTCTCCATCAGCTTTGCCTTCTCCCTCTTCAGCTCGCAGATCTGCATCTCCAGGAGGGGGATGGTTTTCACCTGCTCCTCCAGGTCCCGGAGCTGCCGCAGGGCTGCGGCCATCTGCTCCCGCACGTGCTGCAGTGGGGCAGCGCTGAGCCCCGCTGCCGGCGTGCTGCGTCCCGAGCTGCCCGGGCTCACCCGTCCCCAGCCCACCTGGCCCTCGGTGCCCACCGGCCCCCACTGGGACACCTGACTCGGGGCACCTGGCGGGCCACTGTGGGAGAGACCACCAATACCCTGCAAATGGCCCTGCTCCTCCTCCAGCCTCCTGCTCGTCTCCAGCAAGGTCTTCTCCACCCGTGGGTTTCGCACGAGGCACTTGCGGGTGGGGATTGAGAGCAGCCGCAGCGGTGGCGGTGGTGAGACGGGATGGGAAGTTGGCTTGCTCGGGGGGTCCAGGGGTGCCCGGCCGTGCGGGGACAGCAGCAGCGCGGTCCTGCCATCCTCGCTGGCCATGGAGGTGAGGGACTCGGTGGAAGTCCAGGTGCTGGTATGGCTGCTGGGGCTGCGCAGGGCACTGGGTGGCTGCCGGGCCCCTTTTGCCTTGCGAGGCAGCGGGACTTTCTTGAGCGTTTGGCCGCTTTCAATGTCATCGACGTATTTCAGGAAATCCAGGTCCAGGAGGAAGCCATAGGGGGTTTCCACTGAATACGAGCTCTTCTCCCCATCGTCCTGGTCCCGGTACAAGAATGGGCCCCCAAGATCTGCAAGAGGGGTAAGGACAGTCAGGGAGGGACCTGGTGGAGACAGGAAGGCTTTTCCAACTGGGTTATATTGGGATTTACAGCCTGCAGCCCCCCTCCCCACCAAGATGCTGCTGGCAGTGGGCCCAGCAGATGATCTGTCCCCAGCACCCTCGGGGCTGCCAAGTGTCAGGTCGGTGCTGGGGTGAGGAAACCCATCAGGACGGGATGGGACGGGACAGCTCAGCGCTGCCACTCCCCTCGTGCTCCATCCGCTGTCCCTGCCTGGTGACAACCCCGGTCCCTTTACCTGGGAGGTTCTGGTTCAGGGGTGCAGGCTGAGCCATCTTCTCCCCAGGATGCTGCCGACCAGGGGACCATCAACCTGCAACAACAACAAGGCCACGGCTGGTGAAACCCTCCAGACGGGGGGCTGGTGAGCCCCCCACGGCCACCCCCCGCCATCCGCCGGGCCCCCTCGCCTGCCCCAGCCCTGGTGCAGTGGGGCTGAGGCCAGAGCCGGCTGCGGGCGGGCGAGCGCGCTGCTGCCGGCGGGGCCAGGCAGTGTTTGTACATTTAAGGAATGCTCTGCAGCCTGGGCCGGGGGGGCCGCGGCGGTCACGCTGCCAGCTCCGAGGGTGCAGTCATGAGTCAGAGCTCGGCCACACCGGGGAAGCAGGCTGGGGGGAAAAAAAATAACAAAAACAAAAACCCAACAACAAAAAAACCCACTGCAGACTTTACGGGTACAATTCTCGGTGGAGAAGTTTGCTTTGGATAAGGGGAATTGATGCTTTTGCAAAGGCACGTGACGGCAGGGCACTGCCAGCACCCGCCGGTCGCTGGGTGTGATGTCCATCCCCGCTGTCCAGGCTGAGCAGGACCAGGGTGCCCTGCCCTGCCCACCTCCACCTCGGGGCTGGAGACCCCAGAGGGGACCTGGCTGCTTCTCCCTGTCGCTAGTGCAGGATAAGGCACGGCGGGAGGCACGGGGGAGTGAAATTGGAACCTGGTTTTCCCAAGAGCCAGGCACGGGCACGCTGGAGGAGAGCGGCCGCAATCCAGGGTGAGTTCACAGCTGGGGGGTGAGCTGCCAGCTGTGAGCATTTAGCTGGGACCTGCCACAACATCTGGCAAAATCTGGGTGCCAGGGCCCAGGTGGGAAGCCTTCCTGGCAGGAGTGGGACGGGGGCAAACTGCACCCCGGGAGCACCCACAGCCCTGGTGCTTGGTGTCTCCCTCCAGGGACCGGTGGGGTCCCTGTGTGACGGGGACACAGTGGCCCAGCCCCCGGGTGCAGGTGGCCATGGGGCTGCACAGCTGTTGGTGGGCAAAACATTTGACACTGGGTTATTTTCAGAAGAAAGCAGTGGAGGAGGCATGTCACAGAGGAAAGGCAGCTCAGACACAGCCCTAAGGGAAGGCAGGCCTCAGCACTGCCCAGAGAAGGGCACAGGACCAGAAGAACACCTACATCCATCCCCAAATCCCCTGCCCGTGACAAGCGGAGGATCCAGACGGTTCTAGCAGTGATGCTGTGGCCGCCCCCATCACACGGCCCAGCTTGGGGATGACGCACTGGCCCCTGGCTCACACCCACTGCCCATGATGATGCCACCTGCTGCTCCCCCGCCCCAGCTGTGCCACTGTGGTTGCCAGCCCATGGCTTTTCTTGACCACACGACTACCAGAAGCCAGAGGAGCAGCCGTGGCACAGGTGGCACCAGGCCGGGCTCAGGCTCGGCACCCAGGAGACGTGGCAGCCTGCCACCGCCAGCCCCAGCACATGGGGTTGAGAGGTTGAGTCTAACTGGGTAAGGATGCTTCCCCCAGTCCCCAGGCTGGATCCTGGGGCCCTCCTACTCCTCTACCAACCCATCCACAGCCGAGGCACATCCCAACTTCCACCTCCCTTGGGATCATAGAATCATGGAATGGTTTGGGTTGGAAAGAAGCTTAAAGCCCACCCTGTGCCATTCAGTACACACCTCCCACCACACCAGATTGCTCCAAGACCCCTCCAACCTGCCCTTGAACCCCTCCAGGGATGGGGCAGCCACAGCTTCTCTGGGCAACCTGGGCCAGGCTCTCACCACCCTCCCACCAAACAAGTTCTTCCCCACATCTCAGCTCCATCTCCCCCCTTGCAGGGTCAAACCCTTCCCCCTCCTCCTAGGGCTCCCCTCCCTCATCCAGAGTCCCTCCCCACCTTTCCTGGAGCCCCTTGAGGGACTGGAAGGGGCTCTAAGGTCTCCCCGGAGCCTTCTCTTCTCCAGGCTGAACCCCCCCAACTCTCTCAGCCTAGGAGAGAAGATTCATCTCAGCTTTGTGCTGGCACCCCTTCCACCTCCCTTGGGAACATCCCATCTCCATGCTGGTACTCCACCACTGCTGTGCCATAGGCTTTGTGCTCCAAAGGGTCCACGCATCCCCCACCTTGTGTAATCCCTCCCACTCCGGGAAGCAGCCGGTTTCCTCCTCCGCATGACCCTCGCTGCAGGTAGTTAAACAGGCCCAGGGCCAGGACAAACCTCCCACCGGGCTCCGCGCAGACCATAAATCAAATGGGAGGAAGAGGGAGAGCAGCAGGAGCCAGAGCCAACGGGTGCGTTTCCTCAGGGGAAGCGGCCAGCAGCTCCCTTCCGCCGCCCCGACGGGTATTGTCCTGCCTGGGGCCTCGCCAGGAAAAGCCGCCTCTGCCGGGAGGTCTCCCGCACGGCTCCCCCCCGTACGGCAAAGGTGCAAGCGCTGCCCCACTGTCCCCTCTGCGGACCCAGGGACTCACTGCTTGTCCCCCCTGCCACCTTGTCCTGTCCCTTCAGCCGACGCCAGCAGCTGCTGTCAACCCTGTGGCTGCGCTGCCCATCCCTAAAGCTGGGGGAGATCCTCCTGCAGCTCCCCCCCCCCCCCGGCTCTTGGCCCCCTAATTTTTGGCCCGATGGGATGGGCTGGACCCAAGGCAGCAACTTCTGCCTTCACCCAGATCCAAAACAAAGGGCTGGCACGAGTGATGGGACCTGTAGGCTCCCAACCATGCACAAATTTTCTGGGGTCCCTGCGATGTGCCAACCCCAGTGGGGTCCCTGTGATGTTCCAAAACCCCCCTGGGGCTCCCCGTGATGTGCAACCCCCCCCCCCCGGGCTGCTGCAGGGCTGGATGGCGAGGCGAGTGGCAGGTTGGATTCAAGCCGGCAAGGACGAGCAATGGAGGCAGAGGGCCGGGGCACGCAGCAGCGGCGAGAGGGTTAAGTCCCCACACCCACGGCCCCGCCACCACCGGCACCTGCCGCCCGGCTGCACAAAGCCAGCCTTGTCCCCGGCCGGCCGCCGTCACCGCAGCACTGGTTCAAAGAGAAGCCGCCCTCCACCTGGGCTGAAGTCCCCACAGAGAAGACCGCATCGGCCACTTTGGTGCCAAAGGCTGATTTTCGGCAGCTTTGGCCGCTCCCCTGGGCACCGAGGCGTGGTGTGGCCGGGACTGGGCATAGGGACACCCGGGTGCTGGGGGCAGAGCACCCCACACCATCCCAGCTCCCTTCAGAAGAAATGAGAGAGTTGTTCCTAGCCCTGGTGTTTCCACAGAAAAGCAGGACAGTACAAATCGAAGCGTGGCTGGGGAGGCCGGGCAGCGAGGGGAGGATGAGGAGGAGGATGCGGAGGAGGATACGCAGGGACCCGGTTGTCCCCGCAAAGGCAGCACTACCCTTCACCCTGGGCTCGCACCTCTATTTCCCCTCTTGCTGTCGTACTGATGCCAACACAGGAAACTGGGGCCAAAACTGGAGCCGCTCCACTCAGTTACAGTAAAAAGCCCTGTCAGGGATGGGGCAACGTGGGCACCTCACCCATCTCAGGCACCATGCAATACCCAGGCCCCAGCACCCTGGGAGCTCCAGCCTCATGGTTCCTAAGCCCCGGGGGTGGCAGGGGACAGGCCCGGGAGAGCTATTTTTAAAGCTCTGGACTCTTTTGGGCGCTTTCCCTCTCCAGGGGCACAAGTGGGGCAGCCCCCAGCCCGGCTCGGCCACATACCACTGTGCAGCCCAAGCCACTCCACCGGCACGGCCAGGACCGGACACAGGGAGGCTCTCCCCAGCTCTCCTCTGGAGCCAAAATACTGAGGTCATGAGGAATGTGAGAAGAACAGAGTCCAGAGCAGCCCTGGCCAGCACGACTTGATTTATCTCGGCCAGGCACGCTTCCCTCGAAGCTGCGCACAGGCGATAAGCGCTGAAGCTTGGTGCTGAGGCTGTTCCAAAGTTAAAGGGAAACCACTGAGCAAGCACACGGCTTCCTCCACTGCCAGCGACCTGCTGGGATTTGGGGTCCTCGCACGGACCTGCCGTCACGCGTACCCATCACCTGCAGTGTCACCCGCCAGCGCTGGGGTGTGGACGGGAGGTATCCAGGGCTCATCACATCGCCCCGGCCCCATCTCCTGCCCCGGGGCTGTACGGGACAGCCCGTGCTCCGTGCCACCCGCTATCCCCGCACCCGCTCGCTCAGGCCACCTTGGCCACGCTGTCCAGGCTGGGGCTGCTCATGGAGGAGCCAGATCCTGTGCGGGTGGGTGCACCAGCGCTGACCCAAGGAGGGGAAGGGAAATGGAAACGCTTCCGTCTTCTCAACAGCCTAATTTCAGGGTTGGGCTGTTATTTCTGGAGTTGTCATCATCGTCGGCCTGGTTGGTCAGGAGGCTGCTGCGACTGCTCGGGCTCTGCACCCACTCCAGCACCTCGGGGACCTCCCCGAGCTCACACAACTCCTGAGCAACAGGCGCACAGTCCATACACAGATGTACTCACATGGGGATCGGCTCTACGAACCCTGTCACGGCTATAGCTTTACAGGGCTCCTGTATCCCCACTAGAAAACATCTACCACTTGTCCTGCACCCTCGCCACAGCTGCTCACCAGCATTTTTCACCAACACCTCACCAATTCCCCCAGGGCCGGTGACACACGGGCTTGGCAATGAGCCCCAAGGGCCTGGGATCACCCTGCTGTGAGGAGATGCTTGGGGATTAAATGGTTAAATTTACACCTAGGGTGCACAGGCACAGCTGGGGTACACGCACAGTGCTGGGGACAGCCCCACGGTGGGTTCCCCATGTGCATGCAGGGAACACCCCAAACCCCACAGCACCCCGTGTGCCCTCCAGCACCCCAGCAGGGCCTGCAGCAGCCCAGGGTGCCCTGCCCTGCAGCTCCCCACCACCCGGGGGTCCCCCCAGCATCCCCAGTCCTGCCGGTCCCCAGTGCCCTGGGGTGCCTGCAGCACCCCCAGCTCCCTAGGTCCCCTGTACCCTTGGGTGCTCCACAACACCCCTACCCTCAGCAGGTCCCCAACATCCCTCGAAGCCCACCCAGCACCCCCAACCTTGCGGGTCCCCAGCACCCCGGGGTACCCGCAGCACCCTGCGCACCCCCGCACATCGGGGTGCCCGACCCCAGCCCAGGAGATCCTCCGGGGACTCCCCGCCCCCGCCAGCCGGGGTGGGCGGCCCGGCCTGGCCCCGACGGTACCGGACCCTCCTGGGAGCGTCCGGTAGAAACCGCGCTCCCGGTGCCGCCCGGGCGGAGCCCCCGGGACGGGGGATGTCGGGGCCGCCCCAGCCCGCCGCGGTCCCGGGGGCTCCGGAGCGTCCCCTCGGCGGGCCCCGGGCGGCGGCGGCTCCGGGGGCCCTGAGGGGCGCCGCCGGGAAGAGCCCTCTCCCTGCCGCCGCCGGAGCCGCTCCCGGAGCCGCCTCTGCCGCCCGGATCCCGCCGCCCCGTCCCGTCCCGTCCCGTCCCGTCCCCGCCGCCCCTCACCTCGCCGGCCGGACGTCTGGGCTGCAGCCGGGCCCCAGCGCGGGGCCCCGTCCCGGGCCCGGCGGCTCTGGGCTGCACCGCGGCGCCGGGCAGCGCTGCCCGCCGCAGCCCCGGGCCGAGGGCGGGCCGGCAGCGGGGCCGGGCGGGAGCGGGCCGGGGCGGGGCGGGGGGGGGGGACGGGCGGGGATCGCCCCCGGGGCCCGGCCGGGACGGGCACCGCCCCTGGGCCGCTCACCCCCGGGGGGGTCCCCGCTCGCCCCCGGCATGGAGGCCCCACCGCCCCCCTGTCCTCGGAGGAGGGGGAGTCCCTGTCCCCGTGGCCCGCCCCGGGTGGGATATTCCCCGTCCCAGTCGCACGGTGGGAAGGGGTGTCGCGGTGGGGCCAGGAAGGTGTGTGTCCCCTGCCCTGGTCGCCCCGGGGGTCCCCTGTCCTGGCTACCCTGGGGAAGAGGTGTCCCTTGTCCCAGTGGTCCCAGGAAGGGGAGTGTCCCCTGCCCCAATCACCCCAGGGATGGGGGATCCCCTGCCCCCGTGCCCCCTGGGATGGGATGTCCCCACTCCAGTCACCCTGGGGATGGGGACGTCCCTGTTCTGCTCACCTCGGGGATGGTCACCTTGGAGACAGGGGGATCCCCTGCCCTGAGCTCCACACCACCGCTGGCCGGGGGCCTGCGGGTGGCTGGGGTCCAGCTCCTCCCCCTCGCACCCCCCTCCAGCCTGCCTGGCCCCTGTGGCCTCCTGCGCGCCTGCCCTCGTCCCACCCATGGCCGGCAGCCCCGTGCTGCTCGCCCTGGCCGGGCTCCCCGGGCCTGGCCCCGCGGGGTTTTTGGCAGCCCTTCCTCGTCCCAGCAGCAGGCTGTTTGTCTCCTTTTCTTGCCAGCTTTCTTCCCCGCCTGCTTCATGCGCGGAGCGCTTGGCTGCCAAGGTCTGGGCCATCCTCCATCCCGCAGGGACCTCTGGCAGTTTCACACCTTAAAGCTCACCCTCACTCAGTGCTCCAACCCCTCTCAACGCTGACACCCTCAGCGAGGAGTTTTACTTCTTTTTCTTTCCTTTTCAGCTGCTGAACCACCCCAGGTATTTTTCCACAGCTGGCTCTTCTGTAACACTACTCATGGCAAGAGCAGGAGAAACAAGATGTGCTTCCCGGCGTCCCTCCCAGCTGCCGGCTGGCAGCTTGGGGACTTCCTGAGAAAGGACTTGCATCCGGACGGAAGTACCTTAATAGCCCTAATGGATCTACAGCCACCTACAGACCTCATCCCTCTCCAACCCATTTACATACTTGGCCTCTCCAGCATCCTGTGGTAACGAAGCTGCTGATTTCATGCCCTCGTTCTGTCTCCAGAGCAGGTCTAGAATAGCACCGCTCCTGTCGAGTCACTGACTACTTGGCAAAGAAATCGGTGGGGTCCTCCGTAGCCTTGCAGCTTGCTTTCTCCATCCAGATCTGGAAAGGTGAAGTCTGGTGCGATGAGTGAGGTCCCACTGGTGTCTGCTCACTGGCCGTGCTGCAAAGCTCATGCCCCACGGCCTGGCTGAGAGCTCCATGGATGGCCCATGTCCAAGTGTCCCGCTCTTGGACATCCGACAAAAATGTCACCCATTGCCAAACAGCAATTCTTCTTTCCTCCTTGCAAAGGTAGGGAAAAAATAGCATAAAGGAGGAGTTGAGGAAAAATGAGCTTGGGAAGGCGATGACACCCCCGCTCTGTGGGTGCCAGACCTCACCCATGAGACCGGGCACTGGGGCAGGGCTGGGAAACAGCGGGGAGGGGCTCAGACCACCCAGTGCCCCCAAGGAAATACAGGCCTGGGGGTGCCTAAATTTGGTGCTGGAGCACAGAACTGTGGCAGCTCAGAAATATTTCTGGGCTAAAACTCAGCAGCAGCCTTTGAATTGTTTCCTGCGCAAATCAAACCCCTCTGGCTTCTCTGGTGACTGAGAAGAATTAAACCCAAGGGACAGGCCTTATTTCTAACATACATGGTTTTCTGCAGAAACTCTGCAAATCTCAAATACGAAGACGTGGCCAGAGAAGTCACAAGGGGCCAGCTGGTCTTTTAACCCCATGTAAATCACGACGGCACCTGGGAGGTGGCACGGAGAAAAGCACTTCCCAAGTCTCGGCTGTTGGCCGACGCGGTGGTGTCACCCCCGGGGCAGGGACACTGACCCAGGACCGGTCTGAGCTGTGGCACTCACCTGCCTGGGCCGGCAGCCCCCGGCACCCACAGCCGAAGCCGAACCCAGGCTTGGAGGCAAATGGCAGAGCTGCTGGCTTTCCTGCTGCACCTGTGTGCACCCTGAGCTGCCAGTTAGCAAAGAGGAGACCCTGGGGTTGCAGAAGTTCAGGTGGGTGCCTGCGTGGGTGAAAGACGCCTGGATGCTCAGTCTCAGAAAGGATCAGGAATTGCCACAGCCTGGGACTGAGCTCTTGTATTCAGCATCTCTCTTACTGCCCCGTGAAGTGTGGCGGGGAGGGCTAGACAGGCCTTTCTTACTGTTGCAGGGGCAGTTTTGCCGGAAACCTGATGGTTTTCTGGTGCTGGAATGTTGTAGTTCAGCTGCCTGGGGCTCTGCAGACTTACATGGCACCGTGGCAGGGCCTGGCACAGCTGTCCCCAGTCCTGGACCTGGAGACTGGCCCTGACCCTCCTGAGAGTATCCATCTGAACAAAAAACTCTGATGAGTTTTCAATTTATCAGAAACATTTAAAAGCTTTTTTTTTTTTTTTTTTTTTTTTTTAGTCCAGAAGAGGGTCTCAAAAAATGGCTTTTGCTATGAATCCCAATCCTTTCCTCTCTGCCAGCCCTGACTGGGGCTGTGCATGTGATCGTGCCTCAGTTTCCCCCTGAGGGCAGTTGCAAAGCGAGTATGTGCATGCAAGTGTTGTGATGTGTACCGGTGTGACAGGGTGCTTCTCCGCAGCCTTCTGGGGAACAGCCCCAGGAGCTGAGAGTGGCTGCAAACTGACAGGCTGTGTCCCTGTCCCTCCACATGCAGCACAGAAATTGAGTGGTGTTGGCACACAAGGAAACACAGCCGGCTTTCAGCTGGCTGGGAGGAAGCTTTTGCTGTCACCCTGCCTCATTCAGGTGGCCCTTGGATGGAGAGAGCCTGAGAAATGCTGCCGGAGATGCTGGTGGGGAAGGGCTGCAGCCCTGCGTGCTGCTGCACGAGCTGCCCTGCTCGCTGCAGCTCTGGATGACTCCGTTTGCTGCCTGGGCAGCAGGATCCCAAACCCTTGGGCACCCCAGTCCCCTTTGTGGGCAGCAGGATCCCAAAGCCCTGAGCATCTCTGTCCTGCCTAGGGCAGCAGGCTCCCGAAGCCCCGGGTGTGCGGGGCGGGCTGGTGGTGGCCCATGGCTGGGAGAAGCTGTATGTGCTCAGGGTGCACCTGGAAAAGCAGCTGCCTGAGTTCATCTCCACTTGCTCCTGCTTTGCCACCCCTCCCCAAGCCTGGCTCCTGCCCTCATCGTCCCCTTCACGGTGTCACGAATGGGCACGGTGTGTGGGACCCACGGGCAAAGGCTGGCCGGGCTCTCCCCGGCGCGGTCCTGGAGGAAGGTGCAGTGAACACCTCCGTGCTGCAGAGAAGAAGTGGCCCCTCTCGCTGCCCTCCCGGCAGGCTCGGCTGTCTCTTCCCAGCCGCCGCGGCAGGATGTCCTTGTTTTTCTGCCTGCAGGTTTGGGAGCGGCAGGAAGCTCGTTTCCTTTCATCGCCTCTTCGCTCGGATCCTTCCTCTCCAGGATGCTGCAACAAAACAAAGGACCTGAGAGCAGAGCAGGAGCAGCTTCCCCAGCCCTCCAGCTGTGTGCGGGCCAGCAGGACCTGGGGAAGGGTCCTCCGGGGATCACAGGACGGCAGCACTGGGCTCAGACCTGGCTGGGCTGGTGGGGACGGGGCTAATGGCAGAAGCTGAAGCCAACGGGGGAAACCGTACCCCGACAGCAAGACAGCCACCTCACAGAGCCCTTGCCAACAGCTTCCCCCCTTGCCATCTCCCACCAGCCCATCACCTCCCAGGGACTCCCTCGAACCTAATTTAGGGCCATGCTGTGGCAGCTGCATCAAATACACCACCTGCAATGTCAACCCCTCCCTGGGGACCTCCTGCTCCATGCCACCCCCTCCTACGACCCCCTGCTGCCTGTCACCCTGTGCACCCTCTCATCCCCAGTGAGGCCCTACAAAGCCTCACCCAGGTGTGGGGTGCCCTTGTCCCTTTCCCGTGTCCCCTCTGATCTAGCCGGCTGCAGGTGACACTTGGTGCCTGTGCAGCACGACGGGCACAGGCTTTTATCTTGGGCCGTATTTTGCGCGCTTGGCCCAACACCCAGGCCAGGGTGGCTTTTTTTTTTTTTTTTTTTTTCCTTTTTTGTGGCTCCGTTTGCAGGTCAGCCTTATCAGGGCTGAGGAAAACGCCATGCGGGCTTTCTGCAGCTGGGATTTGCTTTGGCCGGCAGCCAGCCCCACCAGCAGCACCAGGGGGGACCTGCCCCACTGGCCGGCAGCTTCCTGCCGTTCCGTGGCCATAAACACTCCCCAACGGTTGGTGGGAGCCGCCACCGGGATGCTCCTGGGTCTGGGACTTTCCAGGTACCCAGGTCACTCTGCAGACAAAGGGTTTGCAGCCTGGGGGTGCCTTGAAAAGCTGTGGCCTTGGCTTAAACTTGGCACTCCTTAAATGTCATTTATCATTTGGGACCTCGGGGCTGTGTCCCTATGTCCATCTGTAGCCAGCAGGCCGCAAAATGTGTTTTGAAAACAGGTGCCCACACTGATTCTCCCAGAATGGGGTCACTCCTGGAAGGGGGCAGTCAGGGAGGACATCTGCTCCTGTGAATTCATGTGACCTCAGGGTTGGTCCCACAGCAGCATGGACTCTAGGCTGTCACTCTGTCCCTGTGAGAAATGCTCTTGCACAGGAGCAGCAGCCCTGGCACAGCTCTGAGATCCCTGGCTCTCAGCAAGATGGTTTGTGTGGGGATATGGGTGTCCCCACCACCTGGTGGGTGACATGGGCTCAGCTTCACACACCCATTTCTAGCTCTTCCCTTCGCCCTGTAGAACAGGATGGGGATGGATGTACACCAGGGGGAGAAACCCAACCCCCAAATACCTTCTTCTTTTGGGGTCTCTGGCCTCTAGCACACAGCACAGATGCCAGCTGAGTCCTTAGGACAAAGAGGCGATGTCCTGCCCAGCAGATGCCCTTTTGCCCTGCCACAGCCACCAGCAAACCAACCTGTCACTCTCTCTACAGGCAGTTATTTCCAGCGTTTCCAGCTCCCCGCTGCCAGCCCCCCACCGCAGAGCCCTCGGGCTGATGGCTTCCGACTCCCTTTTGACATTTCCAGCGCAGCCGAGAAAGGCCGTGTGTGTCTCGGCACACAGAGCGCCCTTCTCCACCCGGCGCCCCACAGCCGGCAGGATCCTGGCCGCCGGGGATCTGGTGAGGGCCGGGGTGGTGCAGTGGGACCTTCCTGGCAGGAACAGCATAGATCTGCCATTGAAAGGCAGCAGAAAAGCCTTTCTGTGCCGCCGCCCGAAGCGGCACATCTGGTCCCAGCGTACAATCAGGCCATTGAGTCAGTGACAGCAGAGTAGGGCCAAGGAGATGAGCTTTCTCTCTCCTTCCCCTTGGTGGGCTGGTTTAAAGCCTGAATATTCCTCCCAGTTGTTGCCTTCTGCTCTGGAGTCTCTGCCAGGAGCTTCCCACCCCATAAACAGGAGAGAAACAGGTTCCCCGAGTACTCCCCATCATCTCTCAGAGCTCCCTCCTGCAGGACCCAGGTGTCCTGGTGAGAGAAACAGCCTTGCTGCTGACACCCAGCTGGTTTTTCTTTTGTTGTGCCATGCAGAGGGACCCGGACAGGCTGGAGAGGTGGACCCATGTGAACATCATGAAGTTCAACCTGGCCAAGTGCAGGGTCCTGCACCTGCGTTGGGGCAATGCCCAGCACAACCCCAGGCTGGGTGGAGAATGGCTGGAGAGCAGCCCTGAGGAGAAGGACTTGGGGGTGATGGTGGGTGAGAAGCTTCACACGCTCCTCAATGTGCGCTGGCAGCCCAGAAACCCCCCGCCCCCTGGGCTGCATCCCCAGCAGCGTGGCCAGCAGGGCCAGGGCTTGGCTGCCACTCTGCTCTGCTCTGGGGAGACACCCCCCAGTGCTGCCTCCAGCTCTGGGGCCACCAAAAGCAGAAGGACACGGAGCTGTTGGAGCGGGGCCAGAGGAGGCCCCGAAGATGCTGGGAGGGCTGGAGCCCCTCTGCTGGGAGGGGGTGCTGAGAGAGTTGGGGGGGTTCAGCCTGGAGAAGAGAAGGCTCCAGGGAGACCTTCCAGCCCCTTCCAGTGCCTCAAGGGGCTCCAGGAGAGATGGGGAGGGACTCTGGATGAGGGAGGGGAGCCATGGGAGGAGGGGGAAGGGTTGGACCCTGCAAGAGGGGAGATGGAGCTGAGATGTGAGGAAGAACTTCTTTGGTACGAGGGTGGTGAGAGCCTGGCCCAGGTTGCCCAGAGAAGCTGTGGCTGCCCCATCCCTGGAGGGGTTCAAGGGCAGGTTGGAGGGGTCTTGGAGCAACCTGGTCTGGTGGGAAGTGTCCCTGCCCAGGGCAGGGGGTGGCACTGGGGGGGGCATTAAGGTCCCTTCCAACCCAAACCATTCCATGATTCTGTGATTCTTTCCTGGCAAGCAGAAAGGAGCTAGAAGGTGGTTGATCTACAGCAGGTTTTTCTACAGATGATTCGTAGCTAAGTTGGGGCCTCCTAACTTGTTGGTCCAAGTCCACCTGGCAGGGACAGCTCTCTCCCTGAGCAGCCAGGGAGCAGCTGGACATGCAAGACCTTCGTCCCTCCTCCCTGGAGGAGCAGGACAAAAAGGACAGCTCCAGGCCTGCAGCCACAGGATGTGGGGCAGGGGTGCACCCACCGCAGGGCTGGCACACAGGGGCTGCCAGGATGAGGACTGTGGGTGCTGCTCCAGCCCTGCTGCTCCACTGCAGGGTGGAGCAGCACCCAAAGGTCCCCTCCAGATGTGTCTCCCCCCTAAGTGTGGGACACCCGGCAGCGTTGGCACCCAGTGAGGGTAAACACCAGAAAGGAGGGACATTTGTTGATGATTAACGTGTGTTTGGGGGATACAACACCGGCTGTGGGTGCCGACCTTGTGCTGAGGCAGGGTGAGTTGGGGAGAGCATGAAGATGAGAAAGGGTCCTCTGAGCTGATGTGGCCTCCAGGAGATGGGGAGCAAAAGCCTTGCCAAGTGCCAGAACAGCGTCTGGTGCAGAGCAACCGGCCCCGCTCAGAGCAGGATGGAAACGCTGTGGGGTGGCTGAAGGGCCACCAGCTCCACAGGTCACTGCGCCTGGGCCCCGGGAAGGGGGGCAGAGGCAGCAGTGGGGGGAGCAGGGTTAGGGAGCAGGGACCCTTGGCAAAGCTGGGGCTGGGGGGTCTGCAGGAAGCGGTGTCAGGCTTGCCAGACAGGTGGGTGGCACATCTGGGTCCTGCCCCAAATGAACCCCTGGGGCTGGGGCTAGGGGGCTGTGGGAGAAGGTTGCAGCAGCCAGCAGAAGCAGCTGTGGTGTGGTGACAGGGTGACAACGTGAGGGAGTGACAGGGGGAGGGGGTGACGGGGTTACAGGGTGGTTGGTGCCCTTGCGCTTGCCTCTCCAGAGGTGGGATCCCAAAGCCGCATCCCCAGGCGCCCCCACTCCTGCCATCCACGTGGGGGAGCAGGAATCACAGAGTGTGGGTTCTGGGGTCAAGCATCTCTGCTTGGCTGGGGCTGGGCCAAACCTCCCCCTTGGCTGAAGGGTTGCCCCTTTCTCTTGCAAAAAAAGTGGATGGGACATCCCTCACACTCAGTGTCTCGTGCTCCCACTGTGGCCTGACCTGCTCGGTGCTCCCCTCTGTGTCCGTGGTCTGCTCATCTTCCACTGACGTGGCTTCAGTCCTGCCCAGCAGAGTGGCCTTGCTGGGAGAGCCCCTCCGTGGTGGCTGCAGGGGGTTTGGAGAAGCAGTGGTGGAGAAGGTGGCCTCCCTGTTCGCCGTGGACTGGTTTTACACCGGGGTTTGGGGTAGGGATGTGCTGGGCTGGCGGCACCAGCCCGGGATGGCCGGGAGGGGGCGCTCCTGCACCGGGAACTGCCGCGCCGCCGGGGTCGGGGGGACACGGGG
>QJSC01028183.1:347306-370337 GCA_003697955.1 Calidris pygmaea | reverse complement strand
AAATCTGTCGTGGTTTTGACCGAATTGACCAACCAGAACGACAGATGGCCCCTCCCTCCCCCCCCTAAGAAAAAGAGAGGAGAGGAAGAGGGGAATAAAAAAAAATTATGAGTTTAGAAAAAAGACTAAACTACTTTAATGAAAATATAAATAAATAATGAAATGAGGAAAAAAAAAAAGAAAAGGAAAAAAAGTAAAATAAAAATGTATACGGTATATACGAAACCGTATCAAGCTCCCAGGATGACGATCACGTCACCAGCCGGCGCAGGGGAAGGTCCCAGGCCGGACTCGGTGATGGACAGGAACCAGATTCCGGATCTGGAGTCAGGAACGCTCGGATCGGGATCAAAGGCAGACAAACAGACAGGGTCCTCCTTGGACGTCGGCCATTGAAGGAAGAGGGTTGACCCTTTGATCCCTCAGCTTTTATACTGAGCATGATGCGGATGGGATGGAATACCCTGTTGGTCAATTTTGGGTCACCTGTCCTGTCCATTCCTCCCTACAGGTGGGACCCCTCTACGCTTTTCCGCTTCCGACCCTCCAACGGGGCAAATAACAAATTTGCCTGACCTTGGTTGTTATAGCAATAAGTATAAGCAGGGGCCTCTCTGCATACCATTCCTTGGTATAATCAGGTCTTATCACTGTGAGAGTGAACGGTTTCTGAACAATATGCTGTTAATTTCAGAGTTTAGTTAGTTAGAAGAGGCCTAGCTAAAAAAGTAAAATTACTGAACAGAAAATTAGTTCTGTTTTACCTCAAACCAGGACAGTAATGGATAAGAACTAAAGATAGTTTTAAAAGCTATGACATGGGCAAACTTGCTGCTGTTCCTGTTTTTGAGTATTCAGAAGACATTCTAAAGCTGATGGATACTATAAACCAAACAAGCAGGTTTAAGAGTTTGTAAGAAGCTTTTTTCCAATCTGGTAGTATTGTCATCTTCAGTTGAATATGGTTTATTTAGGCAGTGACCAGTGACCCTTCCCACAAATGTGGAAAAGTAACCTTCCTCTTCATAGTTTCACTGATTCTTCCTATGGATTTATAGAGGATCAAGGAAGGACAGGTCTTTTGAATTAAGACATATCACATCTCATCTTGTTAGGAAGGGCACCTGCAAGGAAGCTGGAGAGGGACGTTTTACAATGGCATGTGATGAGGGTAATGGCTTCAAACTGGAAGAAGGTAGATTTAGATTAAATATCAGGAAGAAGTTTTTCACTGAGTGTGTTGAGGCATTGGAATACGTTGCCTAGAGAAGCTGTGGATGCCCCATCCCTGGAAGTGTTTAAGACCAGGCTGGATGGGGCTTTGAGCAACCTGGTCTAGTGGGAGGTGTCCCTGTCTATGGCACGGGGGTTGGGACTTGATGATCTTTAAGGTCCCTTCCAACCTGAACCATTCTATGATGCCAGCTGAGTGCCTAACAACCTGTCAAGGAAATACATGCCTTTTGTGTGTTGTGTGACTCGATGCATTCAGAACTGAGTCCTGACACGTGTTGTGCAAGAACCTTTGGGATTTCCTTCTATTAATGGTTCCCGGCATCTGTTTGTGTCAGTGCCATATAAATGACTTTCAGGTTATGTGGTAGGGGTGCTAATATTTTGGACATGTCTTCTAATTTACATTCATGCTGACTTACAGTCTATATCATGCTCTGTTTCAATCATATCTGGTATGCAGTTCCATTCTCTAATGAAAAGTTACTTCTATGCCTTATTGTATAAAACATTTAATGGACCCTCAAATGCTGCTTTGGAGAACCAAGACTTAATTGGCTGGGAACTTTTTTGTTTGGATAGTTGGACATGTTTTCCTCATGTGTATGTGAATAAATGAACCTAGATTCAGGATGGTACTCAAGTTTAGTGTGATAGTTAATTGGATGAACCAGTTAAAAATACTCTGTCAGGTAGTGTTTCTTCTTTGCAAACCTGTCTGTCTACTTGGGTGTTCCTTACCATGCCTGTTAAAAGGATGTCTTTCTCTCATTCTCCAGCATTTTAATTGTCTGGAAGTAGTTTCCAATTAAGGGGAACACGGTCTTACTGAACATAAACTGTATTCTGCAGTGTATTCAATCTGATTCTGTATGTTTAACTCTGCATATTAGCATGCTGCTAAGATGTTAATTTCCTGTATTTGTCTTCAAGTGTTAGCCCTCAAAAGATAATTATATGTAAAATACTATCTGTTAATATAATGGGTTATAGATATGTACATTTTTTAGCCTAAGCATCATCTTTTGTAAGGCTGCAGAAACAAAAATATTGTTCTATTCTTTCTGATCATGTCCTGGGTCAGTAGAGAGGTCAGTAGTAAAAATCCTGCATAGGAAGCTGCAACTTAAGCCACCAGAAGGGCATGTTCCTAACACATTAGATAGATATTGCCTTGTGATGCATAACATGAGTTCTAGTATCTGTTGAGACTTCTACAATTTTTAATTTATAGCAGAATATTAATAATTCTATGAAAATATTTTTCAGTTACTTGTCAATGAATCCTCGAAAAAATGTCAGTGAAAAGATTTTAAATTACTTGCTTGAGAAAATTATACTTATCTTGATGTGAAGTTTATTCATGTTTCCTGTAGAATACATAATACCTGCAGAGGATAAGAGAGGCTAGCAGTCTTTTCTTGTATGGTTTGATAAATTCTCATGTGAAGTTTGGGAAACCTCTATGTTGGCAACTTAAAAGTGCCTGCTTTTCATCAGTAGTGCAAAAGCGCTTAAATTCAGCACACATAAAAGTTGCAACCAGTATGTAACAGATAATCAAATTCCTTTTTCACACTCAATCTTCTATATTGTGTGTTTGAGATGTTTTTAAAGCTACATATTGTGAAGCAATGGTTCAGCTATGGCATAAATATTGACATATGGTATCACTGAGGACTTCTAAATTTCAACTTAAATTTTTGAGGTACTGTTGAGAGTTCAGCTTTTGAAAACTCATCATGTGATTGAAAATACCATAAGTGACCCAGTGCATGGGGTAGAAAAGTGAAGGTTTGACAGTATCAGCAGCAGCATCATAGGAATCATTGCTCTTCCTGAATGTTAGAAAACTGTTACGTTTGCTAATAAAAATTAAATGTAGTCTGTCTGCTTTTTGTAATTGGTAATAGAACCCTTGTTGAATATTAGTCTATGGCCTTTATGCAACATTAAAATAGCCACACCAGATTAATTTGGTAGTGATTACATTGAATTACATTTCTAAACAGAGGTTTACCTGAACAAAATAAATAATGCTACTGCTTTGAAGTAACCTCTATTTAAACACTTTCTGTTCCAGACTTGTACTATGGTGGAGAAGCTTTCTCTGTAGAGCAGCCACAGTCTTTTACTTGTCCTTATTGTGGAAAAATGGGTTATACGGAAACATCTCTTCAAGAACATGTTACTTCTGAGCATGCGGAAACATCAACAGAAGTGGTAAGAAGCTTCAGAACTGGCTTTCAGTTGTGGTGGAAATGAATTTAAAAATTTCTCTTCTGGAAAATTGGTATCTTCCTGTCCTTTTTGTTTTTTGAAGCAGGATTTCAGTGGATTGAAAACTGGCTGAAAGACAGAGCTCAGAGGGTTGTGATCAGGGGCACAGAATCCAGTTGGAAGTCGTGTAACAAGTGGTGTTCCCCAGGGGTCAGTCCTGGGTCCATTCCTCTTCAGTATATTCATCAATGACCTGGATGAAGGGGTGGAATGTACCCTCAGCAAGCTTGCTGATGATACAAAACTAGGAGGGGTGGCTGACACCCCAGAAGGCTGCACTGCCATACAGCGAGACCTGGACAGACTGGAGAGCTGGGCAGAGAGGACCGGATGAAATTTAACAAGGGCAAGTGTAAGGTGCTGCACCTGGGGAGAAATAAACCCCCTGCACCAGTACAGGTTGGGGGCTGACCTGCTGGAGAGCAGCTCTGAGGAGAAAGACCTGGGAGTCTTGGTGGGCAACAGGATGACCATGAGCCAGCAATGTGCCCTTGTGGCCAAGAAGGCAAATGGCATCCTGGGGTGCATCAGGAAGAGTGTGACCAGCAGGTCGAGGGTGGTTATCCTGCCCCTCTACTCTGCCCCGGTGAGGTCGCATCTGGAGTACTGTGTCCAGTTCTGGGCCCCCCAGTTCAAGAAGGAGAGGGAACTGCTGGAGAGGGTACAGAAAAGGGCCACAAAGATGATTAAGGGCCTGGAGCATCTCTCCTACGCGGAGAGGCTGAGGGACTTGGGTCTTTTTAGTCTTGAAAAGAGAAGACTTAGGGGGGATCTAATCAATGCTTGCAAATACTTAAGGGGAGGGTGACAGGAGGACAGGGCTGGTCTTTTTTCAGTGGTGCCCAGTGACAGGACAAGAGGAAATGGGCACAAACTTGAGTATAAGAAGTTCCACCTAAACATGAGGAGGAACTTCTTTACTGTGAGAGTGGTAGAGCCCTGGAACAAGCTGCCCAGAGAGGTGGTGGAGTCTCCTTCTTTGGAAACATTCAAAACCCGCCTGGACAAGTTCCTGTGCAACCTGCTATAGATAGACCCGCTCTGGCAGAGGGATTGGACTAGATGATCTCCAGAGGTCCCTTCTGACCCCATATGATTCTTCGATCTCATTTGAATGCTTTGTAAGAAGACATACCTACATTTGATGGTGACATGAAAATTCTTGTTTCATGGGTATCATAATAGAAGGAGCTTGCTTTCTTCATTTACAATTGCTGTTTGGTTTTTCTGATGTAAGGTTCTGCCATGCTTAGGAGTTATCCTGTAAGACAAAATTTAGAATAATCTCATGGTTATTCTATGTAGCCTTGTCTCCCTTTTTACAACCAGGATGTAATTGTCCTGGAAGGTCATAGCTGTGCCAGTCTTTTGTAACTGCAAGAGAGAGGAAGACGTACAGACAGTTTGTCTTCTTCAAATAGCTTTTCTAATAGACCTGGTATATTTATGCAGTGGTAGTTGTCATTCTTCTTTTGAAAATATTGCTGTTAAAGCAGGGTTTTTCCCCCATCCCTAACCATTTGGATACTTGACATGGTTAAAAACACACTTCTTAAACAAGCTTCAACAGGTGTTAACTCCTGTTATCCTGAATGTCTTGGGGAGTATGAGAGACTAGGTTAGCAGAACAACATCCAGGGTGCTGTTGTCTGATTAATGCTGTACCATAGATTCCTAGAAAAATGTGGTTGAAGTGGATTACTCATCACTAATACGTTGTGAAGAAATTACTTAGAAATAAGTTCTCTATTCTAATCTTCTAGTTTTCTTAACTTCCAAGGAGTTCTGTGGAAGAAAATGAACCTTTACTCTGAACCTATTAAGAACCTTGTGTGAAGGAGTCCTAGAGGGGGTGATTTGTCAACCTCCTTAAGGTTCAAAGGTGTTCTGATCTTTCTTAAATATAGGAAGTGAAGCAGTTTACTTCACAATCAGTTACACTGGAGGATCATAATTTAACTTAGTGGTGCACTGCAATTTTTATCATCTCCTTCAGTTTTTCTTTAACTTTGTAACTTTCAAACATAGTGTCAACCATTGAAAGTTCCACATTTGGATGACTTTCCTAATGGCTTAGTATTGCAATTCTTACTTGCACCACTTGAGGTCAGTGATACGTTCCTGACACAGAATGCTATGATTCCAGGTTTTTAAATTCGAAATTTCGTAAGTCCTTGTTTGCAGCTGTGACTCTGGAACTCAGTACATGAGGCCTAAATTTATGATTCTAGACATTTGCAATTGCATTGATTGCTGAAAGAGTTGTACATGTACTCCTTTTTTTTTTTGGAGTCAGTCTCCAACATTGTTATATCCTTGTTCCAAACAATGGTAAAGGACAGTATTTTAACACTTGATTATGATAGTATATGTTTGTGTTAAGGTTTATATCTAGGTTTTTTTGATAAGTGTTTGGTGTGCATGCACATAAAACTACCTGGGTACTGCACTCTTACTGTAAATAGTGAAAGGCTACAGCATTACTAAAGAGGAAAATACGGATTTTAAATATTTATGGTCTTAGGCTTTCAAGCAATTATTTCTCTTTAGATATTGAGCTTGCAGTCCTTGTAGTATCTCTGTCAAAAGATGTGTTTTATGTTAGATATTTCTTTTTAGATCTTTAAAGGAGGTGTACAGGGATGGAATCGTTTGTATTTTATAACCTCCTGCCTCTCCACCCTCATTTTTCAAAGAATAAGTCAAAGAAATTTTTGTCCATTAAATTTTGCCATTTTTATGCTTAAGAGTGGTGCAGGTAAGAAGCTTACTTTCTGCTGATCTTTCTTGGGTATTTGGCATTGGTAGGTATATCAATGTTAGGTACTTGTGGGCAAAAATCAGACTGACTTGAGGTTGGAAGGTAGCTCTGAAAGTCATCTTGTCTGACCCCTGCTCAAGTAGGGCCACCTACAGCTGGTTGCCCAGGACCATATCCAGGTGGCTTTTTAATATCTCTGAGGATCAAGAGTCAGC
The DNA here is from genome assembly GCA_003697955.1 of Calidris pygmaea. Lineage (NCBI taxonomy): Eukaryota > Metazoa > Chordata > Aves > Charadriiformes > Scolopacidae > Calidris > Calidris pygmaea. The sequence continues at coordinate 363,848 of QJSC01028183.1, read as the reverse complement.
ACCTCAGGGCAAACTGTGCCAGTGCTCACTCACTCTAACAGTGAAAAAAATGTTTCCTGATGTTCATGAGGAACCTCCTGTGTCTGCATTTGTGCCTGTTGCCTCTGGTCCTGCCACTGGGCACAACTGAGAAGAGCATGGTTCTGTGTTCCTTTCACTCTCCCTTCAGGTATTTATGTACATTCTTAGATCCCTCCCTGAGCTTTCTCTTTTCCAGGCTAGAAAGTCCCGACCGTCTCAGCCTTTCCTCACAGGAGGGATGCTCCATTCCTGTAGTCGTGTTTGGAGCTCTATGCTGGACTGCCTGGTGCATGTTTTTGTTCTATGCAGAGCCCAGAACTGGGCAGAGTACTCCAGGTGTGGCCTCACCAGTCCTGGATAGAGGCAGAAGATGACTACACTTGACCTGCTGGCAATGCCGCTCCTAATGCAGCCCAGATACCCTTAGCTTGCTTTGCTGTAGGGGCACATTGCTGGCTTATGGTCCAGCAGGACCCCTGGGTCCTTTTCTGCAAATCTGCTTTCCAGGTGGGTGGCCTTCAGTGTGTGTTGGTGCCTGGGGCTGTTCCTCCCCAGGTGTGGGACTTTGTACTACCTCCTGTTGAACTTCATGAGGTTCCTGTTGGCCCGTTTCTCCAACCTCTTGAGGTCACTCTGAATGACAGCATGGCTCTTTGGCGTATCAGTCACTCTCATTTTTTTGCCATCAGTAAAATTTCCACTGAGTACACTCTGAGCCCAGCCATTAAACCGTCTTTCACTCTGCTCACTGTCTGCTTATCCAGCCTGTGCGTCAGCACCTTGTCTATGAGGATTCTGTAGGGAGACAGTGTCAAAGGGCCTACTAATGTCTAGGTAGACAATGTCCATTTTCTCCTGGCATCTCTCAGGCCAGTCACTTCATCATACAAGTTTATCAAGTTAGTCAAGCATGACTTCCCCTCTGTGAAGCCATGCTGACTACTCTTAATGATTTTCTTATCTTTAATGTTCCTGGAAGGTCTGTCACCTTCACAGGGATTAAGGTCAGCTGACCAGCCTCTGTTCTCAAGGTCCTTCTTCTTGCCCTTCTTTAAGATAGGATTGACCTTTGCTTTACTCCAGCCCTCTGGAGCTGCCATGGTTGATCAAAGATTGAGAGCAGCCTCGCAATGGCGTCTGCCAGCTCCCTCAGCACTCGTGGGTGCATCCCATCACAGCCTACGGACTTAATTATGTCCAGTTCACTTAAGTGTTCTCTAATCTAATCCTCTTCCACCAGGGGCATGTATTCCTTCCTGCACACTTTCCCCTGGGTCTCTGGGGCCTGGAATTCCTGAAGGCTGGTCTTGCTTGTAAAGACTGAGGCAAAGGAGGCATTTAGTCCTTCAGTGTGTTCTGTGGCTTGTGTAACCAGGTCCCCAATCTTTTGAGCAATGGGCACACATTTTTCCTCGTCATCTTTTGTTGCCTATGTACTTCTAGAAGCCTTTCCACTTGCCTCTGATGTTTCTCACTGCATTCAATTCCATTTGGGCCTTAGTTTACCTTACTTTTTCCTGGGATGCTTGGACAATGTTTCTGTATTCCTTCAAGGTTACCGCAGGAGGGTAACCTATGTATGCTTCTTTTTTGTGTTTGAGTTTGGTCAGGAGCATCTTGTTCATCCATATATAGGCCTCCTGACGTTTTTGCCTGATTTCATATTCATTGGGATGGAACACTCTTAAGCTTGAAGGGGATGGGCCTTGAATATTAACAAGCTTTCCTGGGGTACTTCTACCCTCCAGGGCCTTATCCCACACAACTCCTCCAAGCAGGTATTTGAAGAGGCCACAATCTGCTCTTCCAAAGTCTGGGGTTGTGAGCTTGTTTTTCCTCTTTCTCTCTGCCCTCAGGATCCTGAACTCTTACCATCTCAAGATCACTGCAGCCAAGGCCTTCACACCCCCAGTGAGCCCCTCCTTGTTGTTGAGTATGACTTGTCCAGCCAGTACCTCTCCTCACTGGCTCCTTTGTCACTTGGAGGAGGAAGTTATCATCAGTGCACTGCAGGAACCTCCTAGATTGCTGTCATCATGTGTTGTTTCTCCAGGAGGTAATGGGGTGGTTGAAGTACCCCATGATTACCAGGGTCTGCAAGTATGAGGCAGCTCCTGTAGAGGGTTTGATCAGGTGGCTTGTAGTGGACACCCACAATGATGTCACCCTTGCCTGTCCTTTCCTTCATCCCAACACATAAGATCTCCATTGGCTCTTCTTCCGTTCCTGTGCAGAGCATCATGCACTCCAGGTGCTTTCTTACATAAAGGGCAAGGGCCTCTTTCCTCTTCTAAAGAGCCCCCTTCCTCTACTTTCTAAAGAGTGTGTATCCCCTCATTGCAACACTGCAGTCATGGGAGTCATACCACCTTGTCTCTGTGATGCCAAGAAGATTGTTGCCCTGCAGCTGCACTCAGATCTCTAGCTCATCATGGTCATTCACCATGCTGTGTGCATTAGTATACAGGTACTTTGGAGAGGGACCCCAACGTGTTGAATTCTCGGAGAGAAAGTCCAGGAGGAGAGTTTGACATTTCCTTGAAGGTGATTGTTTCAATTCTGGACACTTTAATTGAAAATTATAGTAGTGTCTATGGGAGTAGTCATAAGTTTTGTGATTAAGTCTCTCCTAAAACCTCAGTAACTACCAGTATTGCTTCACCAGTAAATGTCCGAGGGTAATGGTAAGCATTACAAGGCAAGTGCAGGAGAATCTGTCTGTCAGTATGGTGACTGTTACTGTTGGTGTTGGGTTTCAGATCAGTTGACTGTTCCAAATAAGATGCTGCATTCTGCTAGCATTGTAAATACAAAGATTTTAGGAAACTTTATCAAATGTCATTTTTAGTGTCATTTCAGAACAGACACACAAATTTCCTACTACTACATTGCACTGCAGCAACTTTCTCACGATTAGCAAGGCAGCAGCTAGGGCTACATGAACTGTACATGAACTCTTAAGGGCCAAGTTGCTGATAAATTGTTTTTTTCACTACTGCAAGAAGTCTGAATGATTCCTGTTTCATTCTTGAAGACTACAGTGTCTCCTGTTGAGGTTACAGGAGTACTGTCACCTTAAGTGGTTACCTTATATGTAAATAGGGAGGTAGTGGTAATATAAGCAGGCTTCTGGAAACTGGCAGGTATTCTGAGCATGATTGACTTCAGACTTTGCAGTCATCTTTCAGACATCATTCAGGTTACCATGATGATTGTTTTCATATAAATGATCATAACTTCAGGAGAAACTTCTGTAATGTTTTCCTTGTATCCCTACCATTTGTTCGTGCATGTTCTATTAACAATGTTTTTTAGTCGTGTCATGCTTAATCAGTGATGCTGCAGACTTTGTTATGATTTTGCCAGAGCTTATGCTCAACTAAATCAGGGTTCTTGGAAGTTCAGTTCATGTTTAGAATTAGGATTAGGATACTTAGATTCCTCCCTTCTCATTGTTTCTTATAATCTTCTCTTAGCTGATGTTTTTCTGAGAACTGTGTTTCTTCTTCTCAGGCAGATATGCGCAGTTCATAATGCCTTTTGTTCTGTTAGCAAAATAACTTTCTCTTGCTTTGCTGCTTTCAGAAGTGTGTTTTTCTCATGTTGGGGTTCTTTTTCCTCAGAGTAGCTTAAATGAGAAAAGACTGTTTTCAAGGTGTTGTCTCTTGGTATGAAACACGTTATTGGAGATAAGCAACCTATAAATAAATTTATGGACTTCAGAACTATCTGTCCAATACACATCCATTCCTATGTCCCTACAGGGTAGCTGTATGGTATGTTGGCACAGTCAAATATTTATTATATTAAGCTGTAATAAGATGGTTTTTCCTCTGTAGTGTGTCTGCTCGTATGGCTTCTGTAGTGACTTCTCTCCTCTGGAAAGAGGAGCTCTGTGGAGAGAAATGCTGAACATTGAAAACAACGGGGAAGGGATTGTTGTAAAAAGCTTTTAAAATGCCTGGTTTTCTGTTCAGACTTGACTATTAAAATTAAAGTGTCATTGAAGATGTAGCAGCTGCTGTCAAAAGCAGCTGAAATTTTACCATAAACTAACTTCAAGACCTTGTCCTCACCTCCATAAGAGTAAGATCAATGTGTGTGCTATTATGTGCGTGTTCTTAATACCCAGTGTCTTTTGAGATCTACTGTCAACAATTTGAGTATATGCATTATGAGTACTGGGAATCTGGGCTTTATGGTGTAGCTAGAGTTGCTCCATAAAGACAAGACTGTTTGACTGTGAGGAACAGAGAGATACACTCATAGATAATAGTTGCATTTAACTGTCAAAGTGCTGTTAGTTGGACCAGTTAACATTTGTGGAAAGAATTTTGTGGAATGGATTCTTTGTTTTTTGTCTCCTTTGTGTAACTCTTAAAATCAGTCTGCAAAACTACTGTAAAGGAAAATGGAATATACTTCTCAAGTTGTTTGTGGAGTCATTCAAAAAACAAGTCATAACTATGGCAATTGTAATGGCACTGTTTGTCTACTTAGTTAACATTGTTTTGGTTTTAAAAAGCAACAAAACAACAAACCAAAGACGGATGTCAGTGCCTTCTGCCAAAGCACTTTTGTGTAGGGATAGGCAGGTCAGCCCTTCTCTGCCAAACCTGTAGTTATGCAGTGCATGAACGGGTGGTCTTGGTTTGATACTTCAGCAAGTACTTGTCCATTTCCTCTGCTGGGATGAGTATCAAGCAGGCAAATAGTAATCCTATGTAATCAGACTACTGTCTGTGGCAGAATTGGTGTACAAAGACTAATTTTCACAACGTTGCAAATTGAATTTGAAAACTCTAGCGCTGGTTTTCATAGCATTCTGAAAACTTTAAAGTAAAAGATGTCTAAATTAATGTGTGCACTTGAAAATGTTTTGGTTTTTTAATATGTTACTAGCAAGGTGTTTGTGAATACCTAGAATATGGTTTTAAAGCATAAGAGTTGATGTCTAATGATTGACTCAATATTCTGTTCTGTGTAAAATTCATGAAGTTGGGGTTTTTTATGCTTTGTCATTTCAGATTTGTCCAATATGTGCAGCATTACCTGGAGGGGATCCAAATCATGTCACAGATGACTTTGCAGCTCATCTTACACTGGAACACAGAGCTCCTAGAGATTTAATATCCTTTTTCAGCTGAGGCAAAGAGGCTAGACTGTTTCATCAAGTAGCCATGACAACTTGTTTTGATTTTTATAGTCAAAGAGTCATACCTCTGGTTTTCCTGGAATTTAAGTTGCTAAAGGTCTGGGTGTCAAAATAAAAAGGTTCATTTGCTAGATTAAAAAAGTGTAAATACCGGATTGTGAATAGACAGTTCAGAATCAGAACAGTGTAGGTACACTTGACAGTGCTTTTGCTCTACCAGCAGAAACATTTAAAGAACTTTGACACTGAGGTTTTTCTGCTTATACTGTAGTGTATATATATCCTGCCTGATCGTTAGTCTTGAAGCTGCTTTTTGTATCCAGATTCAGTGGTGTGTTGTAAGTATTTGTGACACAAAGATGATGATCTGAAGATTATTTGAGTTTAGCTGGGTTTGACAAATTATTTTAAATTTGCTTAACTACTTTTAACACCATGTTTCAAATACATAATTTCACGGTTGTTACTGACATTTTGTAATCTAACTGGGAAAACTATCAAATTTCCTGGGAAATAAGATGTTGTCTTTCAGTTACTTAGCAGTAGGTCATGCAGATTGATCTATGCTTGATGGCTGAAGAGCTGCAATTATTGTGTTTTTTTTTAATCCTTGTTCTAGGAGTATTTTTCTTATTTTTAATTCCCCCCTACACTCTCCTCAATTAACTGATTAAATGAATTTTGTTTTGGGCTTTCTGTTTAATGACATGCAGGCTACGTAGCCTACCTACAGTAAGAAATCTCTCTGAAATGTCCATTTTGTGTCTCATTTAAACTGACGAAAAGACTGCAGTATTACTTAGGTAGTGGCTTTTTTCTTTAAAGATTTTTAAAAAGGAAAAACATATGTTCTAATACTTAGTAATTGGAGTGAAGGAAAAAAAAAAACCACAAAAAAACCCAAGCCCTAGTAACTGGAGTTTGTTATGCTAACAGAAGGGAGACAGCATTTAAGGAGATGGCTCTGTTTCAACTGTGATTGTTTGATTTAAGTTAACAATCAGGACAGACTAAATGCACACACTTATTACTACACAATAATTGGATTGGTGTAAAGGAATTTTGGTGTTTATTGGCTCTGTGAAGGAGTAGCTAATAATCCAAAGAACAGTACAAAGTTAAATAAAAGCAGTTATCTCTACTTCACCTTTCCCTGTGGACAGGAGCAGGGCTCTGAGCAGTCGGGAGGAGCAGAGTGCTGGAGGTGGTGGCTTGGGCCATAAGAGCTTGTTCCGAGGTGTCCCTGTAGGTCCTCCATAGTCAGGTGTCCCTCAAGGCAGAGTCATGCCATCCTCCCTTTCGGGTGGAGGAGGGAATCAGATTGATGAAGAGAGAGCATCTTCCAGACTATTGGATCTTTGCTGGCCTTTGGACAGCTCTAAGATGTTCCTTGATGACTTGTCTAGTGACTCACTGAGCAATCTTTTTTGTATCAATTTAATTCTGCTCTTTATACCAATTGTGAGTTTTTTGTAGCACTGGCCTAATACGCTTTTTCTAACAAAGTTCGCATCCCTGATAACTACTTATCCATGTACCAAAGGTCAAATTGTGGGCATCCAACATTGGCTTAACTAGTCTGTAGGCCAGCAAGTTTAAATTTTCTCAGTTACAGAGGGAAATTAAAATCCCACTGAAATTAATAAAATGTTTGATTAGAGTTTTCCTTCTGCAGCTTTTTCTCCCCCTCCAGTATCAGAGATGCCACCAAATGACTTTTAATTTGGGAATGCTTGAGTGAGGAAAAATCAGTCTTTTTAGAGTAAGGCTTCAATGTTAGTCATCCCAAAATGGATCTTTCTTGGATATATTTTGGGAATACATTGCTCATGATTCAGCATCAAAGACAATGCATGTAGAATTTTCTGCTTGTGCACTGTTACTTCAGTGATCAGTCTTGTCAAGTCTCCAAAACCTGGTAAGAAGTGTATTCTGAAGTGACTGTTCCATGTTGAGCTCCACATAGGTCTAGCAACAGGCAGGTCTACAGTAGGAGAAAAAGGAAGAGGAGATGCCCTGTTTCCATCCAGGATCTGGCAGCATAGGAGAAAATAACTGTCAACATCAGGGAGCTGTTAGAAAGTTGCTCTCTGATACCATTATATTGCTGCTCTAAACAGAGCAGAACAACTGTACAGGTAACCCTCTGTGCTCTGTTACAACCTTCAAGTACTTGCACTTTTTCTGGAGTGAAAATTTCTGTTACAGGTTGAGGTGAAGTTTTATTGTTGGGTCAGCTAGAGTTCTGAGGAGTGGCCTCATCTTCCAAGTATTGATTAGACATATGCGGTTTATTTTGGTTTTGGGTTTTTTTTCTCAAGTTGTCCCAGAAGGCTGCATGTCTTGTTATAAAGCTTGTCCGGCCATTGCAAGGTATGTCCCTTATTCACAACTTTTTAATGCCCAATTTCTTACTTTAGCAGGAAAATATTTGAAAATCTATTCAATACTGCTTTTCAGCATTAATCATACAAATGGTTGTCACATGGCTATTTAGTTTAAATGTTCTGTAAAATCTTTTTGTAATAGCCAGTTCTTCCTTGCCGTGAGAAGTCTAGTAATTTCTAGTAATTCTTTAGTTCTTGAACCTCTGTGACAACTGAGGTTCTGCACTGTAACTGTGTTTAATCAAAGACTACTCTTATACAGTAATGGATACCATACGGATGGTAAGCACACTACTATAAAATAAAGAACATGGGATACAGGAGAATCTAAAAGTCTAGTAATGGTGAAATAAAATATTCGAGCCTATTCTATTTCATTTTGCACTAGTGAGTTACACTAGTGGTTTTTAAAATAAAAGGAAATGTATGTAGACTGTCTTGGAGGAATTAATTTTAACAACTTTCGGATAAAAATAATCTTTAACTTGTTGATTGTCTCTTTATATGAGAAAACAAAAAGTTGTCACTTGAAATATAAGCATCTGATATGGACAAGTTGGGGAAATGGGAAAATGAAAGGCATCATTGTCGTAACTGGAATTAGTGGTATTTCTTTGCTTAAAAGAGGAAAGGGGAAACAAAGGGGTGTGATGGAAGTGCCGAATACTCCAGAAATCGACAATTGGATAAAAGCATGAAGTACAAAATTCAAAAGGAATGCAGTCATTATTATGTACTTTTGATAGGAATGGCAATAAACTTTATTTTCAATACTTAACATAAGAATTGAGGAGGGAGAATAATCCCTCTATCTCTGTAATAAGCTTGGCTGAACATGCAGTTGTTAGAGTTTTCATATTACTGAGTAGAAAATTTTGATCTAAAAAAGCTTAAGAAAATAATCCTGGTGTTTCTTAGACATCATAAAAAGCTGGAGAAATCTGGGGGAGTTTGATGAGTACAGCACTGGGTATCTTGAGTTCAGATCGGTAAGTCTGACTTGAACCATAGCTATTGTGTACCTTAGCTTTACATCAGAAGTTGAATCATTATTTTATGAATGAAGAGCGGTGTGCATCTGAGTATTTCACCCATCAAATGTCCTTGTAATTTAATATTTGGTGCCAAACAGTTCTGTTTTCTTAACTTCTTGGTTACGATGAATCCAGTGGTGTTCGGCATGTACGTAGGATGTTCCACCCAGGCCGGGGTTTGGGAGGCCCCCGTGCACGTAGATCAAACATGCACTTTACTACCAGTTCCCCTGGTGGGCTTTCATCTTCTCAGAGTTCATATTCTCCAAGCAATAGAGAAGCCATGGACCCTATAGCTGGTAAGAGCTGTTATAATGAATTTTACCCCAGTGTAATTTTACCCCTTCTTACACAGAGGAAGTGAAATTAAAGATGATAGTAGTTGCCCTGCTTTCTGTTGTTACAAAGCTGCATGTATGGATATGATCCACAGTGCAAGTGTGAGTGATGGTGAACCTTGTGCTTGCCTGGGTTGTCACAGGGCCTGTGCATGGAGAAGCTGGAACTGCCACCAGTAGCTTGTGCTTTTAATGGCAGATTGTGTAAGGCTTATTCACAAACCTAACCTATGCACAGGTGTTGTACATTTTTACAAGTGATTGCACCCAACTTCCATCATGTACTTTAGTACATCTTATTTTAATTTGCCATTGAGATAAAGGTGTTTATGGAGTAGAGTATCTGCCTTAATGAAGATGAAATTAGCTGCATTTGAGTATAATGGACATTTAAAATATGTTTACTTTGCATTCAGGCTGCTGTTTGAATGCCAGACTTGCTAGTTTCATGGATATTTTTTTTTTCGGTGTACTTGTAAATTCTTATGCAGATGTACTGTTGCAAGTATTTGCAGTGTATTTTGGTCAAGTTTAGAAAGAAACTGGTGGAGGGGAAGAAGGGTGTCTTTATTTTCAACAACAGAAAATACTGATGATGTCTTTAGGATTCACAGGAAAAACTTTTTTTTTTTGGTATATGTTTAGCTTTGATATAAAACTAACTTTTTTTAGAGGGAAGAAAAAGTAGAGAATTAAGACAATTCTGAAAGCAAATGCAACTTCCCCATAGAGGGGAAATCTAAACGTTTTCATTTGATTGTCTTTGACTATGCCAGCATAAACATCAGGGAAACTCCAGGACTTCTGCTGTACTCTGCCTTTGCTTTGACATAATGCTTAAACTGGAGCTTCCTACTATCATGTTGTGATTCTTCAGAGAGAGGCAGCCGGCTGGCTGAATGAGGCATTGTCCCTAAAAGGGGAGCTGTGGCTCCACTGCCTTCCTTAATCATGGTCTCCTTGTCTGCCTTCTGCTGGTGCTGTGACCTGATTTAGCTCACTAAATTAGCTGGGAAGAAGTAATCCATTAAGAGAAGAAAATAAGTTAAGTGAGGTCTCAGGAGGGTCTGAAAAAGACCAGAGTTCGTTCGAGGAAGGGAGGATGTTTGAAGCCTTGAAAGCAAGACCTTGTCTGTCTTCAAGGGCAGCTGTTCCAACTCAGTTAAGTGCGGAGCGGCTGCTGAGGTTTGTTTTCAGCCTTACACGGCCTACCTGCTTAGCAGCATTAAAAGTGGGATAAAATGGCATTCTTGTGGAATCTTCTTTTTTGGTAGAAGCTGTGTTTTAGCTTCCAGTTGCACACTGAGCTGCATGTCCTACCGGTACCGAGGCTCTGTCTTAAGCTCATGTCCATTTCCCAAATACTGTTTTGCTGTATTCTAAGCTTAAACTTGTGCTTTAACTTACAGTGAGAATAAATACATCTAAATCTTGTCTGGAAGTTAGTCTTCCCTTATATTGGCCTAATACATAGGAAAATCCACGAGACTTTTTCTGTTTAAAGGAAGTTTATAGTGTCTGTTAAATTTTATTCTTTTTTCCTCCCTGTGGCATTTTATAGTAATTACAATGGAATTAGAAGTTATTTAATCTTGGTATTGCTGTCAGTGCTGGTAAAAATCACTTGATGGTCCTGAGTTCCTGACATGGAGAACAACTGCATTTTGCTTTATTCCCTCAAAGAAAGCCTTATTTAGAAGGAAAACTGTCACAACTTGTAGTAACTTTGTAACATAGAAGCAAGGGGCAGGAGCAATATCATCCCCTACTTCCTCTGCCCTTGCATCAACTACAGCAAGTAGATGATATAAGAAGTACTTTCTACACAGGTTGTAGAAGAAATTCTGCAGTAATGCACTGAGCAGTAATTTGCTGCTAATACTTATGTCAAGAAAATTGTATGTGGGTGAAACTTGCTATAAGCATTCCATCCTTCTGAATTGGAAAGGTGGTGATGGTTTTTTTTTTTTCATAGCTAGGCCTCCTCTGTACTTCTGGCAGAAATAAAAATTCATACAGCAAAAATGCTTGACCACTTCAGTTTTGATGTGAGGCAATACTTTAGTATGTTTTATTAACTAAATGTTTTTTATTAAATGTTTGAAGTGAGGGTATGATATTTCTCTTTGCTGCAGCACAGCTCCCCTCTGGGATATTGGGAAGGGGAAACCTGTGTTTTGAGAGGAAAATAAAATCACCAATGAAGCAGTTTCTTAGTCAATTGCTATTTTGACTTGGAAGTTTCAGAGAACTGCTGTGGAAGACACAATTTGTTAGACATTCCCTGAAGATTGGTTCTCCTGTTACTTTAAAGGCATTGAACTTTGACTTCTTATTTGGATTAAATCTGCATAAATTAGTCTTAATCTTCCTTACCTTGTGAGACATTGAATGCTAGGACTTTTTTTCAAGAGCTTTGTGGGCTCTTTAGCATTGTTTGTTCTTTGATTTTTATTGTCTGAAAAAATTGAGGCACTGGGACTCAGGGTGTATTCATTCTGCTGTGTAATGCTCATTAAGGTCTTTCATCACAGAAACTTTCTCTTCTCTGGCAGAGCTTTTATCTCAGCTATCAGGCGTGAGGCGTTCTGCAGGAGGACAGCTCAACTCCTCTGGCCCTTCTGCTTCTCAGTTACAGCAGCTGCAGATGCAACTGCAGTTGGAACGACAGCATGCACAGGCAGCAAGACAACAACTGGAGACTGCACGCAATGCAACTAGGCGCACCAACACGATCAATGTCAACACCACTATGACACAATCTACAACAACAACCAACACATCTAACACAGAAAACAGTCAGCAGACTATCCAGAATTCCCAGTTTCTTCTTACAAGGTAACTTGCTTAGTGTATTTGCTTGTATTTAAATTTTACTCTTTCTGTTCCCCATAGTCCTGATAGAGATGTAGAGTTCAATGAAATTACGTGTTTGGAGTTAGGCAAAGTAAAGCAGTGTCTGATCAAATATATCCTGGAGTTAACAGGCTAGTTAATCATATCCATGGCAGATGTCAACAGTGGTCACAGAAGGTGTAATACGTAAAACTTGCTTCACCCACAGTTTTAGCATGGAAACAAAACTGGAAATTTAATATCCAAAACTAGTAGTTTAGAGCTGGCCCAAGGGGTATTATTCTGCTTTTGGAAATACAACTTCAGGAGCTGGCTGCAGAAGTATCCTGTAGTGGTCTAGTGTTTGCAATAAAGGAGAGTGCGCCGTACCCCTTTTGGTGCACCTAGGAATATGTTTAGAGGATTAGACTTGAGTATGGATTTCTGCAAACCTTGAAAAGGAATCTGATTTTGTGTTTTGGCTGAATTAAGTTACTTCTGACACCAGGCAGGAGACTTCTGCCAGATCCTTCATCAAGTCTGTAGCCAACATACTGTGCTTTTGTCTGGAGTTGTTAACATCTTTTCAAACCTATGGTCTGTCTGCTCCTAAGCAATGGCTAAACATTAGTTGCTGTATCTCAACTTCAAGCGGAACAAAAGGAATATTTCTTTGCTAAGCTGTGCATGTTTCCTCTACTACTTCCAACCAAACAACAGCATTTCCAGCTATAGAAGCATATAGACTTGGGCCATAATGGAGAGTCAGAAGATAGTATTGTTTAATAGGAAATCAGTAAAAGCTGAGGTTAAATAGGGGTTTATATATTAATATATATATCCTGTTTACAGGGCAAATAAAGGATGTCATTAACCAACAGGATACTTAACTGGTCTAGAAATCATACTTGAATCTCAGGGTTATTTTAAAGAGGTGTCACCCACTATGTCATTCCAGTTCTTTTAGAAGGTTGGGTATTGACCTGAAACACATGTTTTCCACATGTCCCCTGCCACGCCACTCCATCCATACTCTTGTTTGTCTGTTCGGTATTGCATGGGCATTCTAACAGCTCCTGTGTCAAGAAATCTGGATTTGAGTCAATGTGATTTTTGTCTAAGTGCAAAATAATACCACCTAACACCTTTCAATCAGAAACTTAATCAAAGTATCTTAACTACCACAGATGGTGGCTTCCAGAGTTGGACTGAGCAGTTTCCTTGCCTCCCAGGAGAAACAGTGGAATGAGCGTTGTATTGTGCCTTGGGAATCCCTAGGCTTTACATGTGTGGTTGTGTGTTTTGTGGCCTGCATTAACTTAGAAGCTGCCCTAGAAATATAACAGACATATAATGAGTTTCTAGGAAATCACAACAGCCCTGCCTAAAACACTCCTGAATAGCAGGAAACTTCACAAATAGATTTTTTTTTTCTTAAATTTATTTTTGTCTAGCGTTAGGCTCCAGTCTGAATGTTGTTGTAGCAACAGAGGAAGGGTGTTTGTTAAAGGCATATGCCTGTTTTACTGAAGTGTCAGGGGTTGCCAGAGCTGTACATATGGAAGGGAAAAGCAGGACAATTCTGAAGGAGTGGTTTTCGAGTGCCTTTCAGCACCTGTCAGTGGTGTCATCAGTGAAGTGGGCTTTCACCAACTGCCTGTCTCTCTCTCCTTGCTGCTGTGCAGGTTGAATGATCCGAAGATGTCGGAAGCAGAGCGTCAGTCAATGGAAAGCGAACGGGCAGACTGCAGCCTGTTTGTTCAGGAGCTCCTACTGTCCACTTTGATGCGGGAAGAAAGTTCCTCCTCAGATGAGGATGAGCGGGGGGAGATTGCAGATTTTGGTGCTATGGGCTGTGTAGATATTATGCCTCTAGATGTTGCTTTAGAAAACCTAAATTTAAAAGAGAGTAATAAAGGAAACGAGCCTCCTCCACCTCCTCTTTGATGACATCCCACTTTGCAGACAATGTCCTCTGTGCTGTATTTGCCAATGAAAGTGGACAACAACTATCTTGGGTTTGTTTTGGTGATTGTAATTTCAGGTCTGTCACTCTTGTTACATTGTGTACATTCAAAAGAAAGAGAGAAAAGATATATATGATAATCATTTCCACTTAACTAATTTTTACTTCTAGCAGGTAAATGTAGGTTGCAGTGCAGAGCAAAAAGCTCTGTGTCCTGTACCTTGACATGCAAAAGGCTCTCCTAATACTCCACATTCAAACTGAAGAGGAAAAAAATGAAAAATCTCTAATGAAGCTGCTGTGTGTATTTATGAATATTAATGAATAAAAACTGCTTGGATGGTTTACCTTAACTACTGCATGACGTTTTTTGCAGCGTGCATGAGTTTTAGTGACCTTGTCATTTAAAATTTTAAATACAAGGAGTAAAACTTTAAAACCCAAAGCTTTCCCATTATTCAAAGGTTACATGACAAAAAGGTTAGCACTGACTAGCAATTTGTGACCACAAAGTAGCTTTTGAATAATATGTGACAGAATGACATCGTTATGTGCTGTTTCTGCACAAGATGGAGACTCTGCAGTGGGATAATATTGTCGAGAGCAGGGTGTGGCATTTTGCTGTTTGTGACCATTATGTTGCCCTGTTAGCCACCACCTCAATGTGGAGTGGAACTTCATTTTATGCATCCGTAGGAGACACAACAGTAAAGCCACTGCTGGAAGCCACTGCAAGGGGCTTTTGTGTGCCCTGAAATCAAATGATGTTCACTTTTGTTTAAAGTTTTTCCTTTTTGTGGTTGTTAAAATTTTTTAATTGTTAAATATGTTTTATTCAGGTGTAGACAATTCATATATTCACTGTTTAAAAAAAAAGTTAACCTGGATCATGTTGTTTTAGTTTAAAAAGCCTTTCACAGTCTCAATCATATTTTGAGTTATTTATGTATTTGCTTCATAGTTTGCAGAGACCTGTCAGTATCAGGAGAGCTTGAGGATTTGGATTCCCAGAATGTCAGTATATTACAATTGAATTCTTAATGCTAACTTTAGCACCTTTTATTTATTGTTTCTTTTGGTTATTTTTGCTGGTATAAAAAAAGTTGAAAAAGCCTTTTAGTTGAATCGTGCCACCTACATGCCTATACTGTTAACCCTGCTGGCTTGGAAAAAAAGAGTGTGGTGTTCTTGTGCATAGAAGTTTATAATAGCCTCAAGACAAGAGCAGAAGGAGTATGTTTGATTTTGATTTTCTTTCCCCCATTTTTTTTTTGGGTGGGTTTTTTGAATGTAAAGTTAGATTATAAAGACAAAAGTGCACACAGCTTCTGATGAAAATTTAAACTAGGCTTATATGATAATGGTGTCTTTCCAGATCTTTCTCACCTCACCCCCTCTCTCTTTCTCTGTATCCTTCCATCTCTGCAGCATTGCTAGTGTTTTAGAGTAAATTTACAGACTTGAACACCAGATGGTGTTCTCAGCAGAACTGTGACGTGTATGCTAATCCAAAATAACAGCAGCAAAAGAAGCAACCCCGTAGACTGAAGTTTAAGTTCCATCCTTTTTTTTTTTTTTTTTTTAAAAAAATCCTCAAATCCTGATTGTTTTCACATAGAGCAGTAGTAGCTTTGTTTTCCTTTAGTCTCTGCAACAGGAAATGTTTCAAGGGAAACTTTACATGAGGCCTCTGGTTATCCTGAGAGTTAGCCCCAGTAGGGACGTTTTTTTATTGATTGTTGAGGATTTTCAAAAGTTTTTCAAGCTGTAGTCTTTTCAAACACATCTTCTGCACATTACAATAAGACACACGGTTCAATAAAGCATTTTCAAGACTGTTGCTTAGTTGATTTTCTTTGGTTTTGATGTATTATGCAGACAGTTTTGTTCCAGAAATTTCTGCAGCTGTCTCTAATTCCTACTGTATACAAAATCTGTTCATGCAGAATCCCAGGTGATTTACATAGTCATGTTTCAAAACCACATGCTTTGGCAGGTGCTGAAGTATGTAATCCTTGACTCTTCACAGGTAGGTGAACTCAAGTTTCCATAGAACAAGATGCATTCAAAAATAGACTTTTCTCAGCGTGATGGTGTTGACCATCTGTGTGTGGCTGGTCTGCAGAGGATACTTCTTGTTGCCTGGCTTCCATACTCCACTCCACATGCTTTGAAGAGGACCCGTGTTTCCTTAGAGACTGAATATATGCTGAGTGGGATCTAAAGCTCTTCTTGGGCATCACATTAACTTGTACAGATCTTCAGTTGTTCAGGGTTTTTAGGTTTAGAAATTATACAAAATGGCTACTGGGAGGAAGATATTTATTGCAAAATTCTTGGGATGCAGTGAGACCTGTATCAGAGCTCAGTGTTAGACCAAAGTCAGCTTTGGGTGCAGGGGAGGTTCTGGTGCTGAATACACACTCCCTGAGGTGCAGACTGGTCGCTGGGACGGGCCAGGTCCCAGGGATGGGCTGGGGGTTGTGCCTCTGCCCTGCTCTGTCTTCCCCCTGTCACTGTGTCTCCAACCGTGCTGTGGGCAGAGAGTGTGCCAGCCTTCATCCTGAGGAGTAGGGACTGCTCCTTTTTGGGGAGCCTTTTTGGGGAGGGGGCGGACAAAAGGACAAGTTCTTGTTGCCAGTGTTTTACAGTAGTTGAAGGGGTACACATACCTGTTTGAAGGTGTAGGGGAACAAGTCCCACCAGACTGTCCATGGAAAACTTACGTGGAATTGCATTACATTCTGTTTGTAACTTGTGATATGCTTTCATCAGGGGGCTGGTGGTTTTTGTTTTTCTTTTTTTT